>OX401413.1:32790622-33390622 GCA_947846245.1 Cerastoderma edule | reverse complement strand
AACGATTTTGTAATTCATTTCATATTAATTACCTCCCTTTAAATTTTAATTTTCACATTAAAATTAAAATTTCATAAATGAAGTTGGCAAATATAAATTCTAATCAAGGAAAGATTTTTATAATATGAAACTTGATTTTAAAACGGCATTTGTTCTGTTTAATCTTTAATTTTGTTATTCTGACTATTCTTCATTACCCAGGTCTTATCCTAGCTTGAGACTTATCAACGTTCGTTAGACATTTCCGTATTCAATGGTTAACCCTTTCCTAAACAACAAATGTCCGACTGTCCCAAATTGAAAGAGTTTGCAGACGACATTTCAAAATGTGATGAAATTGAAAAATGTTCTTCAGATAAAACAGAACACATTGTGGGAAATGGAAAAATTGCTCATTACGAAAGTTGTCTGCAACAAAGTGGTATGTCGTTATTGTTTGCGAAAGGGTTAACCAACTAATCTTTATCGAACGAGGTAAATTATACAAACGGTCGTTGTATACGGTATCTCCCGAGTAATCTCAAGTTAGATTGGTAAAACAATACGCTATCGAACAAAATCCCTTTGTTTATATATGGATTACTCATACCGTACACGGGAAAACCAAGGAAATCCCCGGGTATTTGCCAAGGTTATCTCAAATATAATGTATGAATTGTGCTTGTGCATTCGCTTCATTTGCAAGATGACCTTAAAGCAGAATATGCTTATTTATGAGGGGAATTTCATCCTCTTTAGCCCTTATATAGTGCTGGGATCGGCTTCATACTTATGCAAACATGTTGGACCCAGGCCAGCCGCTAAGTTAATTGGCGGCTGACCTGTGATCTAACCTGTTTGCTATCATCCGTATATTTTCTCTTCAAAATTAATTAGATATTCAAGATTTTTGGAAAGCAGACAACAAAAAATTATATTTCAAGAAAATTACCCAGTATTCTAAGTGTTAGACATGCGTAAATGTCATACGTTTGCAGGGAATGCAGCATGCATTTACAACACTTGCATCTTTGATACGACTCATTTTCAGTGATAAATAATTAAAACCTTTTATTCGATTGTTCTTAGCAGCTGCATATATAACTCGTTTCCGGGTTCTGCATGGTCCAGTCGTTAGGATGGTGGTCTAAGAACTCGTGGGGTCCAGGTTTGAGCCCCGCAGGCACCGCTGGTGTCATGGGAGTATTCATTTTGGCAAACCAAATTTAGAGCCTTAACCTAGTGCTGGTGCTTTCAGGAAAGCCGAAACATGACTGAAAAAACGTTGACACTGTGTTTACCCCCAATCTAACAAAAAAGCTAAGTGTTGTTTCTTTTAAATAGTTTTTGCTATTTGTTAGAGTATAGCAGCAGTGCCCCTTTGAAAGAAAACTGTGAAATTCGCCAAACGTATACATGTAGATATGTACTCGTATATCGAGAGTTCCGGATAAATGCAATCGGACCTACTCGGGTATTTCCGTAAACTGAGAAATACATTTTCATTGGATAAACCCGATTTGATCATATTGGGAAAATATATTCTCCAACATTGATTCGTATCATCAGAGGGAATATAGATCAGGTCAAGGTGTGAATTGAATCTGGCTCAATTTTGAGACGCAACAAAACATATTATCATCATATATGTTATAAGTGACCCCACAGACACCATGGTAAATAGAACTATTACAATACCCACGCTAATTAGTTATGATGTTCAGACCTTTACACCAAATTGCAGAGGTGGGGAAGTTTTCGAAAACAGACTCTGTATATGGGCCAAAATTCTTTGTTGCGCTTAATAAAGTTATAGTGACGAACCATCGGTCTTTAGACGTTTGTAAGTGATATCCATTTGGAGAATAACTATATTCACATAGGCGTAGGAGCGTTTTCAACATGGGGCAACTTCAGTTGAGGACCGGTCTAAGAATAAATGTTCCTAAATTCTTTCATGACTATTCATGCATTTACAAATTCAATAACATTATAAGAACTAAAAGAAAGCGTATGAAAAAATGTAGCTTTGATAAAAAAAGAATAGAAAAAGAAAAAAGGATATGCCAGGTCTGATCTCACGCGGAAGCCAAATGTATTGATCTAAACAAAAAATGGCAGCGACTAGGTTGCCACAGCCACGGATTCATCTGTTTTATACAGTCAAAGAATTGAATTTTATTATTATTCTTATGAGTGAAAGACTGGGATTTCTCAGTGTATTAATTTTCAATTTTGTCACAGTGAATATCGTCACTAGTGATGATATTAAAAAGTCATATCACCACTAGTGATGGTATCAGTTTTGACGGGACTTCTTTTTTACCATTCTTTTGCATTAAAATCATAGCTACACTTTTGCACACGACACTAAAATGTTTCTTTTCTTAAATAAATCCATACACATGAATGACGTCATATGTTGCAAAAATGACGTCATGGGCGTTATAACTGCTTTGCTCCTCCCATTTTATATTCCATTTGACGTTTATGGTGGTATTTTGGCAAATATACTTTATAACTATAGTGGAATAAAATAAATAAAATATTCAACTCCATTCGATAGATATAAAAAATATGTCACTTGAATGGGTTGTTATCATGTAGAGAAAACTCGTTCTTCGAACTCGTTTTTTCAACCTGATAACAACCCATTCTCGTGACAGATTTTTGATATCAACCGAAAGGAGTTGATTATCCTCTATATTCTTCAAGTTTTAGCTAACAATTGAAGACAATATGGAGTCTGACTCATAAGAACGCGTTTTCACCACTGTTTTCGTCAATCAAAACTTCCCGGGTATTTTTGTGAGCTGAGTTTTCATTGGATAAACCTGATGGTGTTCAGATTGTCATTTGCGATGATGACGTCAAAAGGATTTTGGTTATTGTTCGTAACAAAAGGCGAATTGGTATTGCATGCAACATCATTTAGTAATCTGCCTCTTCATGACTGCATGGTTCTGTGCCTGTTGTGTCAATATCCACACTTGCATTGGTAAGAGCCTTTAGAACGTGGCCATCGTAGGTGGATAACAATGCTTTGTCATAATCTACATGCATTCTTTCCAGAAAAAGAGAAAACAAAGTGATAAAAGGACGTTTGTTCTTTTCAATTCTTAAAAAGCTTTTCCAGTTCGAGAGAAGTAAAGTGGTTGCTGGTGATACCTTGATGGAGTAACCACTTCCTCTACACTTCCTTGAGTGTGCTTTCAGACTATCTTTTTTAACACATCCAACACAACAGTAATCATGTTAACAGTTTGTAACTGCTTATCGACATATAGGATACACAATTACAACATAGTCTTCAAGACTGTGAGTTTGTTCAATGCAAACTTTGGATCCAAGGATTGGACCAGTGCTGCACCATCAATAACTTTGCAGTCAAAGTTGGGAAGAGCTTCCTGTGTTCCCTCATATGTTTCTTGCTATGGTAACAACTGATCGGACTTAATGCCGGGTCACATGTTTTTATTTGCTAGTGATGGGGGCCAGGCATGGTTTTTGTGACAGAAAAAAAATGTCTAGTTCTCTGTTCCTGTTTTGATAAGAAATGAACATCATTGGAAAAGCTCAATGTCTGTTTTCATTGTTTGCATACTATCCTTCAACTTTGAAAGCTTGCTCTGAAACAACTGGAAGTTATTGTTTTTTGTAATAGGTTCATAGAATGATGTTTCATCTTTCAAGGCGTTACCTGACACACACTATTTATATTGTGAAAGGCCTCTCGCCTCAGCATGTTGGAATGTCTGCACAGATTCTTCATTTACTATAACTTAAGTATCAAGAGTTATTTTGATGTTTCTGTCAAAGAATTACTCAGATCCTCAAGTATGCGCACCGACCCTTTCACTTCTATCGTAGACCTTATACAAAAAGAGAACACTGTATTTTTAAAATCAGATTAGGGATTACTATGTCGATAACTTTACATGTTTCTTTAAGTACATTAAATATCACATTTTCAATCTAGCTCTTGCATGATAATTAAGGGAACACAAAGTTGCGTGAAGGGCCTCAGGTACAATTTTAAAGGAAATGTATATACCTGTGCTGAGAATAACCTCTTAATAAAATAACAAAAAATGATCTAACATACAGTTGAATACACATTATTATCTGTTACACTTAAAATAGATGAAGACTATAAAAGTGAAAACTATTCTATTCAAGTACCCTATTAAGGCCTCAATAATTGCTCAATGCAGGGCCTCATGAACACGCATCTCACTTTTTTATAACTGCAAAACCTTGCAGGTTATATAAGCATGTTAAATGTGCTGTTGTACACATTAATTGTAACACTAGCATATTTCTAGAGAAAGAATCAATTGAAAAAGTCAATTTGGGGGGGGACCCCTTTTCGGGCCTCATTTGTTGCAATATCTGCACCCATTTTCTCATGAAGATGCATTTATTAAGCTTGAACAACAATATGCTTAAAAAACATAAGAATAAAAGTATATTAACTGCTTCTATCAAATACAGGTAAGTACAAGTATATTATTACTTAAAAAGGCCCTGGCCCTACCTTGGGGCCTCAATGTTTTTAGAGACAGGGCCTCTCATGCGTGTCTCCTGGCCTTAAATGAAGGTATAGAAATATACATACCAGTGCTGAGAATATCCTCTCAATAAAATAACAAAGAATGATCTTACATACTCTTACACATTCTTATAAGTTACACTAAAAGTGAACGAAGACTTAAAAAGTGCAAATTATTTACTATTCAAGTACCCTATTAAGGCCTCATTAGTTGCTAAATACAGGGCCTCATGGACATGCCTCTCCCTTTTTTAACTGCAAAACCTTGCAGATTATATAAGCATGTTAATTGGGCTGTTGTAAACATTAAATGTGACACTAACATAATTCTAGAGAGAAAAAACAATTGAAAAAGTCATATTTTGGGGAAAAAACCTTCTCGGGCCTCAATTAATACACTATATGCACCATTTTTTTTTATGAAAATTAATTTATATAGATTAAACATCAATATGCTACGTAAAACATTAGAATAAAAGTATGTTTAACCACTTTTATCAAATACAGGTAGGTAAAAGGAAATAACTACTCAAAGAGGCCCTGGCCCCCTTTGGGGCCTCAATATTTTGGGAGAGAGGGCCTCTCATGCGTGTATCCTGGCCTTAAACGAAATGTATTGACCCAAACTATAAGTGTGCCAAGTTTGTTGCTTTTATACAAAAGTGCACAATTATTGCACTCTTGGACCAGACTATATTAGATAAAGCAGAAAAATACACATTTATTTTTATTCTGCGGTTAAATTTTGTTTCTTTCATTTTTCTTTTCAAATATCTTCATTTGCCATTGTGTGAATATTGGGGGTGGGGGGGGGGGGCAAAGTATTACTCTGGCCCCCCAGTCTGGATATTGGGGGCCGGGGCCCTCTAGCCCCCAGCTCCTGCGCCTATGATTCAAATGCGTCAATGGAATTGAAAACAAAAGAACTTTGTGTAGTACTGAACAAGAAAGTGTTTGGAGAATAGGTAGCTACACCGACCGTGGTGGTACGACTGAAATGTTGTAGAACGGCACATGCATGTAACTCCAATACATTTCAATATAGCCAGAAACAATCCAAAACTATATATTAAAAAAAAAAAGATTAACGATATCCTTCATCGGCGTGTGTGGTTTGAACAATATTCCCCTTTGTGTCAGTTTCCGCATGCGCAATAGATACACGTTTGGGGTTTCCCATGATTCATTGCGGAACCATTCAAGGCGTAAATTACCCTGTCTGGACAATAACCCCAGGGTTGAATAGAGTTGAAAGATTTATCGCAACATAACCCCTCATTTTGAAATTGTGTACCCTTTCTGAATCAAAATCAGCAGACATCAGTTATTGTGTAAGGAAAGAAAAGCCATATTCGTAATATCAGGTAGAAATCATTGTTACAATGGATGTCTATTTATACATAGCCATTAACCCCAAGAGCACCCTAACTACGGATACCTGTGAGTGAGTGAGGGAGTCACTAAGTATCAAAACCAATGTGCTCAAAAGGGTATATCGATGGGGGAATAAAATCGTCCGATACCGCCTAATCATAGGGCCCGTCGGAAGTGGTGTCAGCAAGTAATTATAATACAGTTTCCTCAGGATGAACTTTAAACCGTGATAAGTCATGGAGTTTTCCTGTTATCCAATAACTCGGATGATCCAAGCAGCGTGACAGCTTGGAGGCGCCCTGCGACAAAAACGCGTCAGCATTCCCCCTCTGTGTGTGAGGGGTCCAATCGGCGACGAGAAAGAAAATGGGCACCAATCAGAAAGAAGGTGGGATTGACCAATAAGATTGCCTATTGCTTCCATTTCCGGTAATTTACAGAAAAAACAAAGACATGAACGATTGTTAACATTTGATTGACGGGAAATATGAATTCGTTTTAAACTATAGCAAAGTCATTTGATGTAATCCATTGTCGCTCGGAAAGACGCTTAAGTGTCAATTTTAATAAAACAGCTCTTACATAAAGTAGGGTCATCTGTATAACTCCGGTTAAAAAAGCTTTAATACATTACCACCTAACACCACATTTTTGCTTCTTGTAGCAAACGACTTTCAAAAAGTATTGTGTCAAAAGGAGAAATTGCTTGTCACAAGCAATTTCTCCTTTTACTACAATGCTTTTTCAATATATTCACATATCACAACAGCAGAACTGAAAGGTGTTTCACACATTTACAAAGCTTTTCCAAAGTCGTCTGCTTCCAGTTTAAAAGAAATGTCGTCTACAGGTGTTAAAGATTTTAAAACAAAAATCAATGGTAGAAATGGCTTCCTTCCGTTGCAATCTGGGTAATGATGATGAATATGTCAATTAGACAATTAACAGGCCCAGATCCAAACATTTCACCAATTTTGGATCAAGGAAGACAGTGAATTTAGAAATTATTCAAAAGGACTTTGAACTACATATAAATCTGCTGTATTCTCATGTTAGTGTTTTGCATTCTCTGACCTTTCTCAACAAATAAAACACTTAACAATTCTCGTGTGACGAGTATTGATTTTGAATCCAGGAAGCTGAACCGAAAGGGATTCTACCAAGTTGTAAGTTCTCGTATCACAATCCATGTAAACTAAATAAGTTTAACCCTTTACCAAACACCAAATTTTCGACTGTCCCAAATTGAAAGTGTTTGGAGACGACATTTTAAATTATTATATAATTGAAAAATGATCTTCTGATGGGGCAGAAAACATTGTGAGAAAAGGAGAAATTGCTCGTTACGAACAATTTCTCCTTTTCCCACAATGTTTTCCAGGTCTTCGCACAAACAGGTCAAATGTCGTTATTGTTTGGTAATGGGCTAAACTAATTAACTCTCATGTGTTCGATAAGCCCTGAAAAGTTACATACCGATATACAAATATGTTTAATGCCAGCATGTGAATGTATCCGTATCTGTGGTACTTTTCTTTCCAAAAAGTTTAAACAAACCTGTTTGTCTGGTTGGCTGTATATTTATCCCCGTAAAGTCGTGTATATCACCAACTTGAGGACTAATACACCCCCTCCCTTTATAAACATCAATTACAACATGATGTAACCAAAATTCCCAACATTACCAATTAAGTGACCTTTTCCCCAGATATAGATGAGATCAGAAATTTCCATAGCCGGAAACAAATATTGGAAAATATGACAAATTTTGATGTAGCGCTAATTGCTAACTCTCAAATGTTTGCTTTTGATCTTAAACCTTATAGCACTGGAATCAACTTTAAGCTTATGCAAACAGGTTAGACCAAGGTAAATTGGCGGCTGGTCTGTGATCTAAACTGTTTGCTCCTTTGAGTGTTTTTCTCATCAAAATTAACCGGATATTTAAGGTTTTGGAAAACAGATGAAACAAAACACTAGTTTTAGGTTACCCAACAATTTAAGGGGTTATAATCACATATTCACGATTCCAAACCGTCACAAACTCAACTTAACGGCATCGAATATAGGTAGTGGGATAAATAGGGTTATTACCTCTGAGGACGGAGGAAAAATCTTACTTAATCAATATCTCGAAAATACCCTAACTAATTCATGAACTTATCATCGCAATTCAGCTGTAATGTTTATTATTAACGTACGATTATAATTGAATCGATGACGAACTTTTCCTGACCGACCACAATATTAGAACCATTAGCTAAGTTTAAATCCATTTATTTCACATCGATTGTGAACCAATTTATTACGACTTAGATTAACCACTCTGGGTTCTGTCTCCTGGACCATAACCAATACTCGCACCGAATGTGGATTGCAAAGGCGGAACCCGCTTCTCACGGGATTCGAACCCACGACCCTTGATTCCGGAGGTCGACACTCTACCAGTTGAAGACTGTCCTACGCCACAGTGGTCAAAATCGAACGGTTCAATGGAGAGTGGATTAAAGATATGGAAACTATATTTCTAATATAAAGAGTTTTGAATCCATTATGACGATGAGAGAATTTGCTCATCATGAGCAAATTCTCTCTTCGTCATAATGGCATTGAAAGAGCTTCTGATACATGTAAATGCTTTAACTCAAGTAATTTAAATGGTCCAAACGTATTCACATTTCTTCACGGCTTGAATCCCGTATTCTTATTTATGTTTTATTTATCACATTCGTACATTCGTACGAGGATCTAGATCAGAGATAAAGCTTGGATAATCAAAGATAGTTTGTATAGTATTGATTTATCATGGCATATGCATTACATGTGGTGATGCCATTTATCTATATTCAATAAAAACAACCAACCCTTTGTCAAGTTGTAAACAAAATTTGTGTTTGAAGTAGTGTTTACCTTACTGCTAAAATATCGTCTTGAATAGGTTAATTGTTTTATCATTTGTTTTTTATCGATTCAACGTATTTGTATTTCAGTTATATTGCGTCTACAGCCAATGTTATCTGTGAACGATCCCTATCTTAAAGGCACTGTTACCGGATGTTAGGAATTTTGGAGGTTATACATTATTTTTTTCTTAAATACTGTACGACATCTATACGTTTATATGACAGAGGTATACTCATTGGATGCAAAATCGTATCGCTTAATTTCTTTAAAGAGTGTGTAACAGGGAATTAATGTGTATTTCGATTCAAAAGCGTGACATCGCTTTTGAGATCTACCCCATAAATCCGTATATACTAAGACGAATTGACGCTTCCTGAATAGATTATGGTTTCAATAGCACCTTTTGATTGTATATCAAACAGCAATACAAAAAAATGTACTGTTGCAAAAATATTTTATTTTGTCTTTCAAATTTACTCATCTGTGAACAAACACTTTTTACTGTTCAACGTGATTGGGTGACGTTAAGAAGAACATTGGTCTTCTGAGATACATCTCATGGATATCCAAATTCACCTGTATCGGGATTTGAGCCCTCATGAAAAGGAGCGTGAAGATTTTGTGTTCTGTAGCCTCTCCTTTCATTAAGTCACCAAAGGCCCATCGTTTACATTCAAAACGGTGTTTCGAAAATAGCGTTACGATGACTGTACTTAACACTGTACTTGACAGATACCGTTGAATCGGAACAATAATTTCCGTGACCTTCTTCCCTCCATTTTAGGGGAAGAAAAAGAAGGAAAAACATACATGTTTTTATAAATTTGAAAACATCTAACAGCGTTGTATTGAAAGTGATAACAGACAGCAGATGGACAGCCTAACGACAGCTTTGATAACAAATGGATAACAAATGGATAAAAATAATAAAACAATAAGTCAGAGGAGGGGAAAGAGTACAGCTGTTACGAGCGATTTATAATTTACGCCAAAACTTTTCACTTTTTGTAGAAATTTGAAATTAAAAAAATCCTTTATTTTTTTCACCAACGGGTTTTCGTATGGTGACCGGGGAATAACCGTAACACAACACGTATGACTCATCGGCTATTTTAAAACGTTGACCAAGTCGGCAATCCCCGTCACAAGTCGGTAAACATACATAAATGGCCGAGGTGTTCCGAATGACGTTGACCGAGTGTTGACACCGCCTAAATTCATTCCTCAAACGAGTTCACTCTTAACAAATTACAAATAATTTACAGCAAACGACATTCGGGCCGAGTACCAAAAATATTCCAATACTTTCAATCTCCTTTACAGAGTTATCCACGTTTCGTTCCACAAAAAAATGCGGTTGCGTTGCGAGATCCAATTTATTCGTGTAGAGATTGGAAAATTCATCGAAATATTTACAATAAAGGAAAACCTCATTTTGAGGAAGTATATCCCGAACGATTTGATAAGAAAGTCTACTTGGGTTACACCGTTTTCCGACAAAAAGTCGTCTGCTCTGAGGGGTTTAAATCGGTTTTGTTAAAAAGATAACTAAAGGTCTTCAAGACGTTCCTCCATAACAGATAACTTAGCCGCATCAGCTACAAAAGCATTCAATAAGCACCGTGACTAAAGCATGAAGAGCTTATGATTTGCAAGGTTTTTTGGGTTTTTTTTTTTTCATTTTTTATAGAAAAGTATTCTTCTACAAAATCAAATACCATAACTGTGCATGACGTAACAATGCAAGGTAGAAGTGATGACAGAGTGACATCCCTTTACCAGGTAAAATGGCGACTGCCATGGCACACAGACTTACTTTGAAGAGGCTTTTAATAGCGGTGTTTGGATTTCGCGCTGTCGGCTCTTTCACGATTTATTTGTTTAATGTCACATATTCTACAATAGCCATGAGGAAAGAAGAAAGAATTAGCAACTCATTCTTTGTCACAGTAGTTTTTACCCTTTGTAATAAACAAGCTGCGTCTTTCAAATCATTTTGTCTTCTGTTGTTATATTCAAAGTGGATAGTCAAATTTTCTTATAAGGAGGAAAAAGGTAAAACAGACGGAATGTGAAAACTTATTGATAAAGCAAGCGATTACGGTAACCATGTCCATCTGTTCATATTGCCATGGTGATTGAACCGTTTACGCAACCGTTATGCGCATCCTTTACTGATACGCTTGACCGCTTGGTGAATAATGTCAATGGCGTCTGGTGAAAGGCGTTGCTTTCGCATGGTTATGAATACATATCAAATGCACACACGCCCAATTTAATAACCTAAAATCGAATTGCTTTTTTTTAAGAATAGAATGTCACACCCGAATGAACCCAGATAAGCTCTTTCATATGTATGATTTGGGAATGTGTGATTGGTCCAAACTGAAGGTAAGAACAGACGATAATAAACAGCAAGAACATAACCTTTACTTATTTGGTGTTGTGTGAAAGAGAACAGGGAGGAAGTGAGCGTGAGAGAAAGAGAGGAGTGAGAGTTTTGAGAAAATGATCGCGACCTTAAATCATGATTCTATTTGTATGATATTATGACTATATACCATGTACTCGTCAAATAAAATGAATGTTCTGTTCTGTACTGTTGTTATTATATTGTGTAGAAACCATTGTGACAAAAGAATACATTTCTGATTAGGAACAACACATCATACCTTTGTCACAGTGTTCTAGGGGGTTCGGAAATATCTTCAAACTGACAAATAATTGGACGTACATGATGTATTCGGGCGTTTGTGCGGACGTTTTTGTTCCGGCATTACCCATTTCGTTTGATCCTCAACCTAACAGAGGAAAACAAAATGTTGGCGTGGCCTTTTTGAACTTTTAATTAAAACTAGAGGGAATTCCCACAACTTCTCAAATGAAGCTGACACCCAATTAAGTTTTCCCAATACAAGTTTAATGTTTTAATACTATGTTTGACAGATATATTCAGTATTTCCCTCATTAAAGAGAATGGGTTACAATTTTACAGCACTAAATTATCCATATTCTTGGTATGAGGTGATAAGATAAGCAATTCAGATAAATTAAACACCATACTTAAAGATAATTATACAGTGTAGGTATGGTTAATCGTGATGTCAACAATTTTCCGTTAACATCACACTTTTACACGTATTCACCAGGACTAGGTGTGTAGCTCTGAAGGGTCTCATCAGAGGACACTCCCACAGAGTCACCGTAGGGGTTGAAAACATGGATCCATTGGTTGCAAGTCCACTGCCTAGACGATTGGGCCACGAAAAATGGAAACTCGGTCGAGAGCATATGGTATACTAACATAAGATGAAGCTCGCTACGAGCAATTTCTCCTTTTCCCACATTGTTTTCTAAGGTCGTCTGCAACAAAGTGGTCAAAAGTCGTTATTGTTTGGGAAAGTGTTAATGGTCGCTTGCTACAATGATAATCTGGTTCTTAACTAAGTGTTTTATTCGTTCTTAAATTGAAAGACTTTGACTCTGCAGACGAAAATCGAAACAGAAAAGAGTGGCATTCTACCTGAAGTATCAATATGTTTTTCGGAGTAGGATAAAATGAACAAGAATATATGTTATCGAATCATGCATTCTTTTGTATTATCGTTTTTAACCATGTTTTGGTTTTTATATCATTTGCGATATCCATTGTCGTTTGCTGTAAATTCAATCAGAACTCCTCGGCTTATTCCGGCAGAGAGGCAGTCTGCCAACATCACCGAAGGGTACCGATTGCTGTAAATTACGATGTAGAAAAAACTACGTCGCAGTTGTGTTCACGCTTGTTAAGATATTGGGAAAACAGGGGGAAACCCACGACTAATACGCTTCGGTACGCAAGTTCATGGCCCTGAGGCTGCAAACAGGTATTTGCGAAGTTGATAAACCTGTTCTATTTCTGACGATTACACCATTGAACCTCATCTTATTTACGATCTAATCGTTCCGTATAATCCACTTTCATGGTCTGCTGCATCATGTAAACAACTTCCAATATTTGTAATGCAATATGATGAAATTCAAAACCAATATTATAGTTATTACTATTATTATTAATACGTTGATGTCATTAATGATCCACGCGCCCGTTTATGTAGATTATATTAAGATTTGTACAGTACGGGTAAATGAAAAACCTGATTTAAAATTCACCTGTATATATGTATCTATGTTATTCTTTTGGCCCTTATACGTGTCACTACAATTTCCAATATACTTACTTATAAGTCAAGATAGCATGAATGTGAAACGTGCCGAACCCGAAACGAACAAACAAACAAACAAATAAGCTCAAGTACATTCACAAAATAGAGTAGTTGTTACGATAATAAAATCTAAAATCACCGGGTTTATCCAATGAAACACCCCTGATGGTGTTGGCCCGGTGTTGAATCACTTCCGGGTCGTTGTAGCCTAGAAAGTAGTTCTTTGAAATATTGAAAGTCCAACTTCCAAGGTGTTTTCACAGGAAAGTGTTACATTTAGAGTATATATATTGGTACTGTGTGATTGCTTTTTTTCTCCTGCATGTTTTAAATGTGTTTTGTTTGTATTTTACAGGACTACTTCTCCATGCGGTGAGAACCAAAGATGTCTGTTACCAGTCCGGGCGTGACCTCTACCATTTGAATTGACACGCCCCCTCTCTGGAAATCAGCCGATAGCAAAAAAAACGGATCGGTCATGATGCACATTTAACCCCCAAAATGGATTGTGTTAAGATAGTTTAAAGGTGACATGGTCACGAGAAAGTACGGTATGGGAGCAGTTTGTCGCTGTGACTGTTCAAACGGTTGCTATTTAACATGGTGGAGATGGGTGGAAATTAGACCAGGCCGACCCCTGATATGGAAGCTGCCTTATTGCTTCTTGCTAGAGGATAGTATAGCATCACTTCTCTAGTAATTATCTTATATATCTAATTAGCATCATTGTTAATTTCAGATCATTATCTTTGTCGATGGGAATAAAGATCCTGAAGCAAGGAGTTGACACTTTTGTAAGATTAAGATTATGCAGACGTACAGCACCATGCCTGCAGTACAGCACAATGCCAGCAGTACAGCACCATGCCTGCAGTACAGCACCATGCCTGCAGTACAGCACCATGTCTGCAGTACAGCACCATGCCTGCAGTACAGCACCATGCCTGCAGTACAGCACCATGCCTGCAATACAGCACCATGCCTGCAGTACAGCACCATGTCTGCAGTACAGCACCATGCCTGCAGTGCAGCACAATGCCTGCAGTACAGCATCATGCCTGTAGTACAGCACCATGCCTGCAGTACAGCACCATGCCTGCAGTACAGCACCATGCCTGCAGTACAGCACCATGCCTGCAGTACAGCACCATGCCTGCAGTACAGCACCATGCCTGCAGTACAGCACCATGCCTGCAGTACAGCACCACGCCTGCAGTACAGCACCATGCCTGCAGTACAGCACCATGCCTGCAATACAGCATCATGCCTGCAGTACAGCACCATGCCTGCAGTACAGCACCATGCCTGCAGTACAGCACCATGCCTGCAGTACAGTGTCCATTCCCTGGTTGTGCATACCCAAGCGACGCTCTAGATCCAGCAATAGTAGCGGCACTTATAACAGCCTTCAGCGCTCGACACGCGGCACGTATAACAGCCTTCAGCGCTCGACACGCGGCACTTATAACAGCCTTCAGCGCTCGACACGCGGCACTTATAACAGCCTTCAGCGCTCGACACGCGGCACTTATAACAGCCTTCAGCGCTCGACACAAATCAGCAGCGGTCAATACAGACAAAGTATAGAAAGTGAAACGTCCTACACATACCGTGTGACGGTCACCAAACTGGATGGTCGAGGTAAAGTGATACAGTTACTGGAATGCTGCGATGAACCTCTTCGGAGAGATCTCACAAGAACAATCAGAGGCAAATAAACTGACAACTTGCTGTGCGTGAGGAAAAGAGTAACACTCCACAACATGAGACAAGATCATGACGAGTATGTCCGTACCTTTGGTGTGCGTCTAAGAGGAAAGGCTGATATTTGCAAAAGCGTGATTGGCTGCAACAATTGTGCATTGTGCAGCCAAAGTCAATTACACTAAAGCCACCATGCGTGATGTTCTCACAAGAGTTGTTGCTGACCCTGAAATTCAGATTGATGTCCTTGGTGATAAAAACCAAAATATGTCTTCAGAGGAAGTTGTCCAATTTGTAGAAACCAAGGAAGCAGGAAAAATGCCAGCCTCCAAACTTTTAGGCTCCCATGCTGTTGAAGCAACCACCACTTACAAGGACAAGCAACAATCAAGCAGTGAGACCCGTGGAACTTGATAACATTGTGACAAAGGTGGCTACGGAAAGAAAATAACTGCACAGGAACATAAGACTCAGTACCAAGCCTACGGTCACAGATGTGCCCAATGCAGACGTCAACACCATTTTGAGAGTGTTTGCAGTGGTGTGGAAAATCCTAAGCGCCATTCACGAACTCAACGAAGAAATTTTGACAAGGAAAGTGCTCTGTTTGATACATTATGTACTGCAGAACTTTTTCAAACAGAAAACGGTGATGTGACCCTTGTGAATTATAACAAGCGCAGTATCCCGTTTGATCATCATGTCTGTGACAACCTGCCTGACACTTTGATTTGCAGAAATTTGAAGCCTCATTCATTCGTAAACATATATGTACAGGCTCTTCCAGAGGAGTAATTGACATAAATCTTCCTAAACCGACTCCAGCAGCAGTGATACCGGCTATGACTGATAACGGATGCCAGAGCTGTCTTGCTGGTCTCAAAGTTGTACATCACATTGGGTTGTGTAATTCTGACCTCATCCCTGTGACAATGCTCACAATGCATACAACGAACAATGAGGGCATTGAATTTACCTGTGCTTTATTACTGTGGATGTCAAGCAAGAACTCTATTGGTCAAATAGTTGAAACTAAACAGATGACATATGTGACAAACACATCCGACAAACATTTCTTGAGTCGAGAAGCCTATATCAATCTTGATATCATTACCAAGGCTTTTACCCCCAAAGCACACATGTCTGGCAATCGACTGGTCAAAATCGGGTATTGGATTCTGACTCCTTTAAAAACTCAACACATGTTCAACGGAGGAACCCTTCTATTGCCCAACTGAATAGAAGATCACAAGTGTTGACAGCAGATTCATTCATCCGGCAGAGTCTCGGTACATACCAGGAGAGGATGAAGCACTTGCTGTCACAGATTCTCTTGACGAGGTAAGGTACATTGTCCTAGACTGTGCTTTACCTCAGCATCGCTGTTGACTGTGCTTTACCTCATCATCGCTGATGACCACAAGCCTCTCTTCAAAATATTCACAGACCGATCCCTTGAGGACATCTCTAAAATTCCTCTAAGAAACTTGAAAAAGACAACGCCACGCTACAAGTTCCGTATGGTCAACATTCCAGGTGTCAAACATCGCGCCTACGACTACCTATCACGCCATCTAACCAGTGAAGCAGAGAGGCTGGAATGGTGAGATGATGAGGCACAAATTGATTCAACCTCTACTGTACCAGCTATCCATAACTCTCTCACGACTGGTTTGAGAATTCAAGAAGATCAGGAAGACTCCATAGAATGAGTGTGTCATTGTAAGTGTTGTTTCATCCCTCAATACTTTCAGCCTTCGATCAGCAGTCACGTGCGGCAGGGTTCGCACAGCCACGGCTAGCGATACAGACATGCTAGCATTGACCATATCATTAAATCTGGAATCCCGTATCACGGAGATTAGATGCCAGAATCGCTCAGAGATTATCTTGTTCAACACCAGTAACCCCATTACGTCCAGAGTATCCATTCGAGTGTATATGTGCCGACTACTTCAGCTATCAAGGGCATCCTTATGTTGTTGTTATGAACAGTTATTCCAACTGGCCCATTGAAGAGCAGTCGGCCAACGTAATGTGTGACATATGGAATACCAGATGAACATGCATCTGATTGTGGCCCTAAATTCACTGCTGTGAGTCAATATCTACGCCTGCTGCAGCCAACTCTGTGATTCCGACACATTCTACTCCTCACTCTACTGTGTCACCAATAACGTCAATATCAAGCAGCAGTGAGACGCCCAAGCGAGGTAACCTGCAGCAGAATCTTCGTCAGCTCGCTTACACCGGATCTTTAAGTCATGACAGTCGACCAGATGTCATTCCTCTGGACCCAGGACCCAGTCGTGAGGCATAAAACTGTGTTACCCCGTTTAAACGGTTTGCAAGATTTGCAGTATAAATGTTCTTTATCTTTTCCATACCGATTTTGAACGGAATAAAAGAGCTGTCAATAATCTAGTATTAAGTATTAAGAACAGAACAGAACAGATCTATAATCTAGTATTAAGTTCCTTGAGAAATCTATATTGTCACTTTATCAGTTGAAGAGAATTTACTTTAAAAGGTTAAATCACAGTCTATGAGATAGTCATTTTAAACTGTATCGTCATTAATCTATCTATTTTATATCCATTGCATAGTAATACTGTATACAGTAAATCCATTAATTCATACTCGAAGAGGGTCCTCAAGAATCCATGGGCCAGTGGCAAAACATTGTATGATGGGACAGTATATTAATGCAAAGTATCCTCTGGTTTTATTCTTTGATGTGAATGCTCATATCCTAGCAGATCAATGGTATAAAGCGGGTAAGAAATCATCGTTTCGGAAATGTTTTGGTGCGTTTTTGTGTAACTCAATCGCCCTATTTTCACATAAAGAATAATTCTAGATAAGTGGTTTATTTACATATTTGGGTTAAGAAAACTGGTATACCCTGTATGTTCGATTTAAAACATACATACACTTATCTTTTACATAGAACGTTATCTGATTTGGTCTTGTTAAATACAAAAGGTGTTTGGCAAAAGGTAATCAGGTTGAATCACAGACCAGTCGCCAATATACTTTACGGCTGGCCTGTATCCAACCTGTTTGCATAAGCATGAAGTCGGTCCGAGCACTGTAAAAGGTTAAATATTTTAGAAACCACTGCGTCAAAAGGTATCTATTTGAATGTCATTATGGTTTATAAATGTTGTGTGTGTCGTCTGCTGATGATTTAAAGTTTAGGTCATGTCAATTATTTCCTATATGGGGCAATGGGTTAATTCATCTAGAGGTAAATATATTCGATATCACTGTGTCAAAGCGAGAGCATGCTCAAATTCCCACAATGTTCTGGTGACCGCTTTCTATTTGAGATCACATCCATTAAGAATTGAGACAGGAAGATATGGTGCACATCGTGTTTAACAAAGTAACATATTGTGCACCATATGCAATGAAGACGATATTGAGAATGAATTCCATTTTCAATTTATTTGCAAAAGATATGATCATTTAAGAAAAAATATCTTAAAAAGAATTACTATTTACGCCCATAGATTCAGAAATTGGTGCAAATGTTCCGATTAATTACACTCTACTTCAACAGCAAATCGATATTTAAGTGATCATGGTTTACATGTGAGCGTTAGTCTTTTTTTTTATCCAAAACTCGAAAAGTATCATCATAATTGATAATCAAATGAAAAAACCTACCTTGATAAGGAGAGATATTAATATTCACTAATGCTTCACATTACTTTAATTCTGCATTAATATATCACTCCAATGAATATTTAATGTCTCTGGGTTTTTTTAAGTTGTTTAAACTATGTGTATAAGTGTAACTTAATAAAAGGTTATGGGTTACAATGTAAACCGAAAGTAGAGGAATAAAAGGGGAATTCACCACGAAAGTTGGCCAAATCAGTGGCGTAGCTTGACAGAAAAGAATGTGTAGGCACACCATTCTAAGAGGGTCCAGGGGCATGCTCCCCCGGGGGAAAATGCAGTCTGAAATCCTTCAGGTGCGTTCTGGCATGTATATGTTTTGCTTCCTAATATATAAGAAGTATTGTAGGCGCGTGCCTAAAGCGCCTTAACGAAGCTACGCCAATGCAAATTACTTCCTTTAATAGGACATACGATTAGGTCATCATTTTTTTACACGAATCAAATGTTGGGTCTTTCAGACTAGATGTGAATGCATTCAATATACATGCCTGTTATGTGTCTGATATATAAGATAACTTTAAGATAGTTTGGATGTAGGACTTTCACCGTTTCATTGAAGGAAATTGTAAGAAAAAAAGGAAGCATTTTTTATTTTAAGGGAAAGGTAGAGTGGTCATCG
Source organism: Cerastoderma edule (assembly GCA_947846245.1). Classification (NCBI taxonomy): domain Eukaryota; kingdom Metazoa; phylum Mollusca; class Bivalvia; order Cardiida; family Cardiidae; genus Cerastoderma; species Cerastoderma edule. The sequence goes on along the minus strand of OX401413.1, from coordinate 33,371,595 downwards.
CGATGGCGTGGTTGTCGATTCGTCAGCATCGTGTTGTGTAGCCTGGGTCCAGTCCCGTTTTTCCCCCATCTAGAATTAGAATAGTCAGGGGCGTAGCTTGACTGAAATAAATGCGTTGGTACGTCATTGTGAGCGTCTGGGGAAAATGCAGTCGGAAATTACTCAGGTGCGTTCTGACATGTATTTGAGCAATCTCCTATGCAGAGTTATCGTCCCACGGATACTACAAATGTGGGAGCGTAGCGGGAACCAATTTACTCTGGTAGAGATTGGTATTTGAGAGCACAAAAATATGTATGTTTATCCAGGAAGTAGATGTTCATTCTGTTGCGTATATCTTTAACTTCCCGAAATAAAAGTGTAGGCACGTGTCTAAAGTGCATAAAGAAAGATACGCCAATGATAGTAACACTTCATTCCGTGTTTGCACACCTTACGTGCCTGCAGCAAAAAAAAAAGAAATCGCTTGTGACAAACAATTTCTTCTTGGGTCACAATGAATTCTATGTACTATTGTATACATGTATACATATAGATCATACTTATGGGACGTGTGCTGATGGCTTATTGAAAGACCCATTTAAACACGTCAAACATATTGATCCTTTGATCCCCTTTTCGCATTCTCTCAGCAACATCAATGGTTTCTAGTTTTCTTTTATTCTTCATATAGTTTTGTATAAGAGTTAGGGCAGCTATATAAAAGTGTACTTTTGAAGGTTGTTGTTCGAGCATGGGTTGGGTCAAACTAAAGCATAAAGAAACGCAAAGGTTGTTTGGTGTAATTCGGAAAGCAACACGTCTAGGATGGCAGTTAACCTATTACCAAACAATAAAACGACATCTGACCAGTTTGTTGCAGACGACTCTGGAAAACGAGTAATTTCTCCTTTTCCCACCATATTTTCTGTCCTATCAGATTATTTTTCAATTTCATCACATTTTGAAATGTCGTTTGCGAACTCGTTTAATTTAGGACATTTGAAAATGTAACGTTTGGTAAAGGGTTAAAAAGCCTTTACTTGCAATGATTTTGTTAACATTTTACACGCTTACCTAAAAGATGATCGTTGAAACATACACGTTAGGATGCAATGGTTAACAGAACAACATGGTAAAATGTTTTGAAGTATTTGTAGATTTTATCGTTTACGTGCTATCGTATTTCTAAAGTTAATGTCCAATGCTCTTTTAGGTAAATCATATTCATATTCTACTGGTATTGTAACGAACCGAGCAATTGAACCTCTCAAAGACACAAAAACATCCGATCTGTGAAAAACAATTTCGTTCACTGAGCGGTTGTGTTGTCTATATATATATACCCGCATGTTCTCTCAAACAGTGCATTAGGTTCCTAATTTGCTTAACTCCCACTTCCGAAAAGACTCGTCCCGAGTCTTGGCCCTTTGAAAACACGTGGGGAAGGCAACTCCGATAGAAGGAGAGGTCTTTATCCCACCGCTGCCACCAATGTAAGGAACCGAGCAAATGAACCTCTCAAAGACGCAAACACATCCGATCAGTGAAAAACACTGTCGTTCACTGAGCGGTTGTGTTTTATATATATATATATATATATATATATATATATATATATATATATATATATATATATATATATATATATATATATATATATATATATATATATATATATATATATATATATATATATATATATATATATATATATATATATATATATATATATATATATATATATATATATATATATATATATATATATATATCATAGGCGTAGGAGCAGGGGACCAGGGGCCCAATATCCAGACTGGGGGGGGCCAGAGTATACTTTGGCCCCCCCAATATTCACAGTGGCAAATGAAGATATTTGTATAGAAAAATGAAATAAACGAAATTTAACAGCAGAATAAGAATAAATGTGTATTTTTGTGCTTTATGTAATACCAATTCGCCTTTTGTTACGAACAATAACCAAAATCTTTTTGACGTCATCATCGCAAATGGCAATCTGAACACATCGGGTTTATCCAATGAAAACTCAGCTCACTAAAATACCCGGGAAGTTTTGATCGACGGAAACAGTGGTGTAAAACATGTTCTTTAAAAGGTGTCAGACTCTATATTGTCTTCAATTGTTAGCTAAAGCTTAAAGTGTAATTTAATTGTTTGACAAGCTCAAATAGTTGGACCCGTGGCTGTGACAGTCTGGTCGCTGCTTCTCTTTGTTGAGTTCAATACAATTGATTTTCGCGTGAGATCGAGACCTGACATATCCTTTTTTTTTTTTTTTTTTTTTTTTTTTTTTTTTTTTTTTTTTATTTAAGATACATGTTTTCATACGCTTTCTTTTAATTCTTATAATGTTATTGAATTTGTACATGCATGAATAGTCATGAAAAAGTTTAGGAACATCTGAAGTTGGCCCCCCCAATGTTGAAAACGCTCCTACGCCTATGTATATATATACCCCCGCTTGTTCTCTCAAACAATGCATACGGTCCCTAATTTGCATAAACATTCAACGAACGTTACAGTATGATAATTTAAAACTCGACCTCAAAAATATATATTCAATGTGTTATTATCATCATCATACAAGTTTTTTTAACACTAAAGGTTTGGCTTTAAATCTGCATTTCATTTAAACAAACAGAGCTTGTAGATTAGTTTATGTACATACACCCTTTGTATCAATCTCCTATACAGAGTTATTCTCTCACGGATACTACATATAAATGTGGGAGCGTAGCGGGAACCAATTTACTCTGGTAGATATTGCCTTTGTATGTAGTCTTCTGGTACAATTTAATGGCTCCTTGGAGTGCTTATGCGGGATATGTGTATACGTACTACCATGTTTTTATTCGGGATATCCTGTTAAAAAAAGTCGGTGTCGTAAGTTATCATCATTACACTTTACCTATATAAAGTGAGAATATACATTTTGCTTTATATTTTAAGGACTGTAATACCTGATCGAATGATGATATTGCATGGCTGCGATTATCTCTAAGTGTCTATAAAAACACTTAATTCAAATTTCGTTTACGTTTCATTCACGGACAAATCAACTTGTTCTTGTCATGAGAATAATCGAATCAGCACTTTTTGAGTGAAACGCTCTAGATAGCGAAAAAATACATTGCGAAATAGAATGGAACGAAACTATCCTTAGTTATTTCCGCTTCCGGTGTAAACAAAACCCGCCAATTTCATCATTTTGTTTGCGTTATTGTTTTATTCGCTCGAATAATAAATCTACAACACATTGCAGATTTTGGAAGATCACAATGACAGGTAGAAAAACATCGCTTGTTTAATAAATTTCATAAGTATACGTCGCGATGCGTTGACTTTTGATCCAACACAAGAACACAACTTGCTGCCGTTGATTTTTTATTGATTTAACTTCCATAGTTTGATCATTTTACAAATAAAACTCTCCATGAATATGATTACTATATATATAACATAGATAGAATTGCTTAAATTTATATCAACTTCGGGGAAACAACTCCTCAATTACTATATGAAATAACTTAGGGGAAACCACTCTTTGGGGGAAACAGTCACCCTTGTTAGGACTTGGTGGAAGAAGAACAATAAAAATAGATATTTCAGTTTAGTTTGGCACTGCTTCCAAAACTTAAAACGCTTTTTCTTCTTATGTCATACTATGTTAATTTGTTTCTGCTTTCAGATCCTGACAGTTGTGATATAGACACACTTACAGCTTTCCTTGAAGAATCAGATGATGAAGCAACAGAAGTTCAGAATGAAAAGAAAGGTTAGTAAAACCAGGACATGTAATGTCATCATTTCGTAGTTAACCAAGCTTTTCCCCCACAGTCTGTCACACAAATTAGTTTGGGTGCAAAAAAGTGACAACTCTAATGACACGCTGTATTGTAGCAGTATCTACTACCTGGTCTGTCTCGAAATTTTATAGAATCAACACAAGTGAAATGCTCAGACAATCACAACTTACATGTTTGTTGAAATTTATGGCTTTCTAGACAGAAAACCAATTAGCTATCTTTCAAATACTTGATATTTCTGTCTGATGAAACATACAGTTTTTTTTTTTGAAGCATACCCATTCTTAATAACGAGTTAAGTTTTTTCATCAAACCACAGAGAGTCAGTACTGCTTTTAAGGGGTAGGGAAGAACCTGTTGTATGACATATGTTGTGAAAGCTTCGGGAAATATATGGATTTTATTAATTCTCTTACATTTCATGCAAAATAGTCTCATGCCTGACTTATACAAAAGCCCACATTCTAGAAACATAACACTCTTTTATATGATAGATGAGCAGTGTGAAATGGTTGAAATCTCTGCATTTTTGGAGGAGTCAGAAGATGAAGACAACCAAGGTGAGTGATCATCATCAGTTTTACTTGTTAAAATCATTCCCTCTTATCAAAATTATAAATGATCCAATTTGGAATAAACAACAAACAACATTTTAACAACAAAGAAGCATATGAATAAGAGCATTTTTGAGTAATACTTTAGAAACCACTGTAACAAATGGTTAGATTGCTCATAGTTTTGTCAAAATGGTGTCTTCTCAATATCATAAAGATGATGTTTTTCTTTCTTGCCAGTTTTTGTCCTTTCATGATACTCAGATTTAAGACCAGTCACAAATTTTTGTATCGTATGAATTTAGAGTTTTATTTCCAAAATTGCTAGTGAGATGAAGAAATTCAGCTAAGATTTATAAGAACATTTTGTTACTATATATGATTTATCCTTTTAATAATTTTTCCTTTTCTCACACATGTCAAAGGTTTCCTGTACAATATTAGACATCTATTATGTTTATACGTATTGATGTATGTAGTAAAAAGAAAGAGAGGGGAGAAAATAGGGTGTAACAGGAATAGCTAGATGATGGGGTAAGGAAGATCTGAGAATTGGAGAGAGTGATTGAATGAAATAGCATCATTATACTTGCATAATGAACATGATTATGTACAATGTACTCGTCAAATGAAATATATTAGAATGTTCTGTTAGAAGTGAGACTTTTTCTGTAAAAGTTAAAGATCATTGAATGAACTTTTTCAAGTTTTTGTTTAATTTTTGTTTCAATTTATTAAATCAATTTGATATTGTCTACTCTCACATCCATTTTCCAGTATTTGCTGAATATAGTTAAAACTGTGTGCAGAAAAAAGATGGATTTTGAGATAAGAATCTTGAGTGATTCTTTGTAGCTTGTTTCTTAATCATTTGTTTTGATTCTGTTACAAGGTGTGAACACTGATACCGATGTAGAAACCAAAGATTCAATGGATGCTGATGTTGATAAACAAACATTACAAAATAACAACAAAAGGGACTTCAGCAGCAAAAACCAGGGAGAAGATAGTGAATTCAGTGGTATGAAGTCTTAGAACTTTTAATTCAAGGAAGTTCCCAAATTGTTCAAACTGATCTTATATCTTTATACCTTTGAAACTTACTCGTACAATAATTGGATTTGATGTATCTGTCAAAGAAGAATCAGGATTTAGTCAATTTCTTTTCACAAGTAATTTATCGTTTTCCTGTAAACAACAAAATCAGTTTTGACAGTCAGTGTGGATTATCCGTCAATTCTTATAATACAGTTGTCTGCTTACAATTTGAAGCAATAAAAACATGACATTTTGTAAACAGGTAATTCATATGATATTCATAAAAATACACTTAGAGCTCCACTAAACTTTTTGCGATACAGTAACTTGCAAGCCAAACTATTTAGATTTTATATAAACCTCTTTAGAATAACTTTTTAAGTGCAAATTTCTTGCCTTTTTAAGATTTGGATGACATGGATTTGGATGAAATTGACAGCATAGAAGTTACAAAAAACAAAACATCTACTGCAATTGAGTCACTAGAAACAAACCAAAAGCCATCAATTGGCAAACAAATGGAACCTGATATTAATGAAGAAAAGGACCATAGCAATGAGAATGGTGAAAGTAGATCAGTAGTTTCAGAAGGTGATGAAGGCACTGGTATGGATTCTGATGTTGATGTTAATGAAGAGCAGTCCGGTGAAGAGCTTTCGGCTCATGATGCCATAAAAGGTATACATGATTTAACACAAAACCACTAACATCAAATTTTTGTGTCTTGCAGCAGATGACTTTCAAAAACCATTGTGACAAAAAGAGAAATTGCTTGTCACAAGCAATTTCTCCTTTTTCTTCAATGATTTTTCAATCTATTTATGTATCACAATTATAGCAGATTTGAAAGGTTTTCACATATTTTCAAAGCTTTTCTAAAGTCATCTGATTCTAGTAAAAAATGTTGTCTGCAGATGGTAAAGTGTTAAATCTTTCCCCTTTACAAGTTTGCACAGCAGACAGATTGTCAAATTTACAAAAATGATATTTAGATTTTAAGATTTTGGAGACAACTTTTATTTGCAGGTTTCTGCGCAGAGATTGTTGATGATTTTGTTCCAGGCGTAACCTTTTAACAGTTTCATTGAAATGATCTTAAACGTTGCCTTGAAAGGGGTGAAGTATTTGTTTCCCATTGCCTCTAACTTGCATGATTTTCTAGCCATGCAATCCATTTTTCTAGTCATATATCCATTGATAAATATTGTAGCAAATGACATGTTTGGCGCGAACCATTTTATTCCTCATTTTGAATCAGTTGATAATCATCTCAAGTAGAAGTCAAAAACATTAAACATAAAGAAACCAAAACAAATATATTACTGTTTCATATACAAAATAATCAGTTTTTGTTTAAATATCTTCACAGTGGATTTTTGTTTCATATCTTCAAAGTTGAATGTTGTTTTATATCCTCACAGTGGATTTCTGTTTAACATCCTCACAGTGGAATTTTGGTTTTTATCTTTACAGCTGAGATGTTGGCAATGGCAGAAAGAATGAAACAACTCCAGGACCTACTAGAAAAAAGTACACCAAAAGCTAAGTCAAAAAGTGTCAGTCCAAAGACAGAAAATAAAGCAAAAGATATGGTGAAACCAGTTCAGAAATCTAGTCCATCAAACACTTCCAAAAATAGTGCTACAGCTAACAAATATACACCAACGTCGAAATCAAAAGATAACACACATGATAAAGAAGTTAAAGACCGATATTTAAAGAGTGAAAAATCAAACATTTCTAAGACAGATAAACTTGGTTTGAAAGGTTTAAAATCACCAAGGTTATGCAGTCCAAAAACAGCAGCTTCTAAATCAGACAATAAGAAAACAACACCATCAAGAAATAGTAGTTCAAATACAGCAGTGTCCAGATCAAACAGTTCAAAACCTGCTGCTTTAAGAACAGATAGTTCCTTTGAAGAGAAGAGCAAAGCACCAAATTTATCAGTATCATCAGCCAGTGACAAAACTTTTATGAAATCAGTTGAAGCCCCCATTTCATCAGCCTCACCCAGACTGATGGAGAAGAAACATGGTGGGAGTGCTACAATTGAACCTAGCAGGAATGCTCTAATTGGTAAAGATACAGCTCACAAATCGGAAGGTAGGTTTTTATTCTTAGCAATCTGATTTCAGTCAATAATCTTGTTTTAACACTTATATTGCTGGGTAATTTCCTTTAAATAGATTTTTGTGTTGTCTGCTTTCCAAAACCTTAAATATCTGCTTAATTTTGATGAGGAAAGATAATCACAGTAGCAAACGGGTTAGATCACAGGCCAGCCATCAATTAACTTGGCGGCTGGCCTGGATCTTACCTGTTTGCACAAGCATGGAGTAGGTTACAGCACTATTAGGGTTAAGTAATGTTTCAACAAAATCATGGTGTATAAGAAAACTAATTAATCAATAGGTGACACCAGTCATTCACACAAAAACTTTCTGAACAACTTTTGTCCTGTATTAACAAGGCTTTAGACAAAATAACCTTTCAGTTCACTGACTGTTGATGAAGGATTTATTCAAACATCATTGACTGTACATTAGCTCTATTTAATTAACCTCAAGCATCTGATTAATGGTTGCATGTTTTATTGAAATTCAATGCATCTTTCAAGTTTTTCAGTAAGATCACAGCAATCACATATAATGCTTTTAATAGTTCCTAGTCAGTGCTGGCAAATACTATTTCCAAAACACTGAGTGCATCCTCATTTCAATACAATATGTTACTGTTAGTGGTTAAAAGAGAACTAATTTATAAAGTAGTCATTGAAAACTTTCTAAAATGAGAATGTTGTTAATAAGATATTTTTTTCCTTACATCACAATGATTTATATGGCTATTTATGGATAGATCAGACACATTTGTAAATTTGAAAACATTCAAGTTTCCATTTACTGTATGTTCATATCTCCTACAGCTCATAAAAAACTGTCAACATTTGTTTCAATACAAGAGTAAATTCAGAGCCCTAGCCTTGTACTGGAAGATCCAGAAAAGCTGTTACATAACTGATATATTGTTGATACATCACTAACCACCATACAAACAAATCCTTTTAATGTCTTTTTAATTAAAATCAGGTTCAAAAAAGAGCTTTTCTTGACAAGTAATTGTCAATTACCTCTTTTAACTAACCGAGTATAACATTGTATTTAAAACCTTTCTTACCAGATGAAGGAAACCCATTTTTCCCTGTTGAGCCGGATGGGTCGGAGGTTAAAGTGGACTCTAGGACACTGTTTGGGGACTCGGATGACAGTGATTGGGAGGACCTTGCCGGAGGTAGGGTAAAAGGAGTTTTTAATAACATCGCACTTGCATGGCAGCTATTATAGCAATCAATCGGAATCTTTCTTAACCATTAAGGGGTCAATCACCGCCGAGAGAAAGTAAGTAGTTCCAACTTCTATGTCAAATGTAATCTGTCTTTAACTTTGTGAATTCTTATCAAATTAAATTGTTGTTTTTCTTTCATAAATCTACACTTTCTTGGTTTGTTTGTGGTGTGCAGGATGGTGATCAAAGGTAATGCAAACAATCCTCTTTAATTTCCTAACATCCTAGAACTTCTAGTAGAAGGTATCTAGCGACACCCGTATCTAGTTTTAAAATTTTGGGAATGGGTCAAGTACCCCACAAAGTGGGGAAAATGTGGTGCTTCTCACTAAAAGCACATTAATAACCAGCACCGATGAGCTCTAAAACTGAACAAGAAATTAATGAACAGCCAAATTTGTTGAAATGACAGTGATATTGAAAGAGAATACTCTTATAAATGATGAAAAAAAGTTCTTCTTAACTTGATGGTTTTAAAATGTAACCTGCTTCAATGGGGTGTATTATTGTTTGGGTTAGGTTTATGATAAAGGTTTTATGGATCTGCTGCTGACAGAAATTTAAAAAAGAAAATTGATGAAAGAGGAAGTTTTAATTGTTAGGAAAGCAAAGTAATTAATGTAGGTAGGAAAGAAACGAAGATGTCTATGTATGAATGTATGGTTTAGTATGATTCCTTCTTCATTGTATTTAAAAGCCACCAGTCAACAAAGTAGATAACCTTGTAGTAATCAATATGTGAACTGTGTCAGTATTCTAAATGAAATACTGTTATCATATAAGCATTAAAACAAAATGAATAAAATTTAAAAGCCTTTTTAATGTATTGAAACCTAAGGCAGTTGTGGTCATTTTTTATTCTATGTATGTACAATTAGAAAATGTTTGAGTCTGCAAGAAGTTGTAATTTCCTTCTCTTTCTAGATGAGAAAACGAAGCTGACTGATACGGGGAAAGAAATGAAACGACTGTTAAATCAGGGCGTTAAGAAAAGGGAGGCACATGTTCCAAACTATGATCCAGCCATACTGAAAAAACCTGCAGTGTCAACATGGGCAGGTAATTATTGGTGCAATAGCTTAGTGGGCAAAGGTACAGCTTTAGAAGACAACAACTGGATTGTTATTCAAACTTAGTCCCCACATTATCATTTGAATTGTCTGTAGATTGTTTAATCCATTAGCAAACAATAACGACATTTGACCAGTTTGCTGCAGACGACTTTGGAAAACATTGTGGGAAAAGGAGAAATTGTTCTTAATGAGCACTTTCTCTTTTTCCCACAATGTTTTCTGCCCTATCAGAGGATTGTTTTTCAATTCCATCACATTTTGAAATGTTGTCTACAAACTCTTTCAATTTGGTACAGTCAAAACTTTTGTGTGGGAAAGGGTTAAATGTGTTTGTTGACATAATTGAGAAATGTTGGGTATTGAAATAATGTTTGTTAAACTACATAACAGCTGTATTGTTGTATGATACATACTGGACAATAGCCATTGGAATTAGAATCTAGTTCATATTTCAATACAGTGATTTCTCATTAATCCGAACACGTCGGTTCCCAACAAAATGTCCGGATTACCGAATCATCCGGACTAATGAAGTAGAGCATCTTCTTATACACATTAAGACATAAACAGTCTGTATGCACACATATACTTATAACACTTTAGCAAACGCCAAATTGTTGGCGGTCCCAAATTGAAAGAGTTTGCAGACGACATTTCAAAACGTGATGAAATTCAAAAATAATCTTCTGATATGGCAGAAAACATTATGGGAAAAGGAGAAATTGCTCGTCAGGAGCAATTTCTCCTTTTCCCACAATGTTTTCAAAAGTTGTCTACAACAAACTGGTCAAATAATTCCGTTCCCTTACCATTTCGTTCCGATTGCGAGACATCCGGATAATCGGGGTCCGGATAAACGAGGCTTCGCTGTATTTAAAGCCTGTATACAATGAATAAATATGTTGCCTGATCCAAAAGTGTTGCAACAGTTTTAAAATCCATTGCATACCATCTGTGCATACTGTGGGTGTTTTGAAAAATTATGAATCAGTTAGGCTTTTAAAAGCTATTTTTCATTAGATATCATACGGCAGTACAAAAGTGTACTACTGTTTAAACAACAAATTATTTCAACTTGCAAACTGTCTCATGTGTGAACAAGCATTTTTAAGCATACGCTGATTTCAAAGTTTTTATTGGAGGTTCTTGATTATACTTAGCAGTGTACTTATTTGTATGAAAGGGGATAGAATTGTATTCATAGGTAAAAAATGTTCATAAAGATGGTACAATTATCAATTTACTTACTTAAAACATTGTAAAGTTTTTATCAGAAAAGCATTTCCTTTGGTTAATTACCTTGTTTCAAAAAAATATTCCCTTTATTTTCAATAATGTATTGAATTGTCTATGTCAAGTGTATTTAAAGATGATTAAGGGGAAATGTTTGAATTCATCTCCATTTGTTAAGGAATAGATTCAGTAACAACTATTGTTTTTCATAAACTTAGGTGTTTCAACCCAACCAGCATTGAAGACCTCATTTTACCCCAAGGCTGAGGTGGAGAAGGTGAAATTAAACCCTGATACAGGTACTGTAAGTGGGAAATACAGGGTTAGGGACGAGTATAAGCCTAAAGTAGCGGTACAAACAGTCGAGGATAACAGAGAGTTTGTACAGGATCCTTACTGCGGAATAAGGATAGTGTAAGTCAAATAGTAACTTCTAGTTTGGTTAAACCCCCCTCCCCCTTGGGAAGCTATTGTTCATCAATGCATGTGCAGTTAAAATACACATACGAGAAAAAAACTTAGTGTTTAGTGAACCTATGTAATTATTTATAGATTTATACTCCAAGTGAAGAGTGAGTCAATTTTAGTGTGTACTGCTGTACCATTTAATCTTTTTGGGTGATTTGAATAGAAACAATGCAAGGGATAGGTACATGCATATGAGGTAAACAAAGAAGTTAAATCTCCATGTTTTTGTGATATTATTTGTTTTAAGGCAAGACCTGGGTAATGAAGAAAAGTCAGAATAACAAAATTAAAGATTAAACAAAGTAGATGCCATTTTATTAAAATCAAGTTTCATATTATAAGAATCTTTCCTGGATTAGAATTTGTATTTGCCAACTTCATTTATGAAATTTTTATTTAAATGTGAAAATTAAAATTTAAAGGGAGGTAATTAAAATGAAACAAATAACAAAATCGTTGATATTCTTTTTGTAAATATAAATTCAAAGTCAGACAAATTTTGAAAATTGATGAATGTCTTCGAAGCGATGCATATTTCATGAATTACATTTCAACTTATTCTTTTATTAAAGCAATAACCAGTTTTCCATTACCCAGCTTATGTTTTTTTGAAAGAGCATCATATGTGAGGTTGAAAAACTTGATGAGATTAAATTGTATGCTTAAATGTGTTTATTTTGAAACATTTATGACTTATGCATACAGAATGTATTCTCTTAATTTACTCATATTATTCACTTACATCCTTGCTCTTCCAATGGACTGATCTGTAGTTCTGTTACCACAGACAATACTTTGATTTTGACTAATGAAATATCCGGAACAAACAGTTATTTTCTGTTTACAATTCTTCCAGCAACCCAAGAATTTCCATGGACTCATTTAAAACAAAGATGGACGGGCGGTCACTCATCAAAATATCTCGTCTCCTGTCTAAAACTGGAGTGTCTGATCTTCAAAAGGATAATTGGGTGACCCTTGGTGTTGTTGTACACAAGACAGAACCCCGACAATCTGCAAATGTAAGTCGTTAGGCGATGGCTCACTATTTTAGTTGTCAATATTTCTAATGATATGGGTCTTTAGTTTGACCCTTTATTGTGCAACATTTCTTCTGATGGATGGCACTGTATGTACTTGGACCCAGACAATCGGTCATTCTATGTCATTTAGCTTAGGCTTTATAGTCTCAAAGTGAAATAAGACAGTGAATATATTGGTCAGGAGTTCAAATCCAAGGCTTGGAAATATTTCAGTCGATGGTTTCACTGGGTAAGTTTTAGATGGGACTCAATCCAGACTGTTTGCTTATGTATGCCAATCAGTCGAGACTCAATGACTCCACAATGAGTTTTGACTGTTAATATATTCTGCTAATATATTTCTGAGTTTAATCCATTGCATGTCAAATATGGTCTGGTGATATTTGATGCATTCAATGGGACATGATTTACCTGTATTTCATCACTGAACAACCTGTGTCTTTCCTAGTTAAAGCTAATGGCTTATTCATCCAATGAGTGTTCATAAAAGTTGAAGTAGTGTTCATATTGTTTTTTTATTACCATATTTGGTTTTTTTTGGTAAATGTCATGTAAAGTAAGCTTTTAATGTAAAGACAGGAGGTTTCAAACTTCTTAGAATTATCAAACATTACATATAGATATTTAACTAAACAAAATGACATCTTGATTTACCTGAAGTATTCTCAGGGAGGGTTTTTCAGCTGTGATTGGTATGTTTTGACTACATTTTAGTCTCATTAATCCAGACGCTGATAATCCAGATGTCTCGTGATCTGGAGGAAATTGCAAGAGAACAGAATTATTGTGAACATATATAGTGATGAATTGAATGTTAATTTTCAGGGTAAAACTTACTGTATATGGAAGCTGAGCGACCTAGTTAACTGTGACCAGACAGTCTCATTCTTCCTGTTTGGAAATGTCTACAAGGAGCATTGGAAGAATAAGGAAGGTGTGGTGGTTGGACTTCTCAACCCCTCCATAATGGATAAGGCAGAAAAGGTAAACAATGCGTTGGGAATTTTTGTTGTGTTGTGCACTATTGGTAAAAAGGTAATTCAAGGCAAGAATACCTCTGTGCAGGGGGAACTGTACAGAAGCAAAGGAGAGGTATTGCAAAAGATTTCTTATCAATTGCTTGCTGAACCTGAATATAATTTCCTGTCTTGCCAAAGGACACTGCCATTTATCCAGCATAGACGTGGGGATCCAACCTTTTATGTCCACAGCCTTAGCCTCTGGGCCATGTGAGACTTAAGAAGTCTTGATAGATATACACTTTAATCCCTGATACTTTTCTCTCTAGAAACATCTATGCCAATCAAAAAGACATTGATTTTAACAAACAATAGCCTGTATGGTCATAATGGTTTCTACCCCAAAACAAGGAATCCGTGTGAGTTATGGCTAAATCACTTATTAAACGCAAGTTAACTTTTTATTACAAGGTTTTCATCCCATACCACAGAAAACATATGCTTCATTCTTTATAATTGTCGTTTGTTGTGACTTTAAATTTATGATTGTCAAAAGGTTTATTGGTTACCTTTGAGAAAATGAGTTTGCATAATTTAGACTGTGTATCCTTTAATGGCCTAGTGGTATGAAAAAGGCATGAATGGCAGTGAAGGTAGATTAGTAAAACCCTAACGAAGTGTGTTTAATTTTCAGGCCCAATCTGAGGTAGCCATTACAATTAATCACCCCCAGCAGCTTCTCCTAATGGGTGTGTCTAAGGACCTGGGGAGATGTAAAGGGACCACAAAGGCTGGCTCTGTCTGTGGAAACTTCATCAATAGGTAAATAATGCATTATAAGGTTTGCTAATGCAATAGTTTCAGCTTACGTTTTGTTAACACAATTTGAAGATGTGTCTGGAATGTATTTGGACATCTCTGAAAACTTTTTGAAGAATCATGTCTTTATCTTTTTTCATTTATTTCTTTACAAACTACAGATGACATCTTTTTTTTGTTACTGAAGCAGACGACTTCAGAAAAGCTTTGTATAGATGTGAAAAAAACCTTTCAGTTCCACTGTTCTGATGTGTGAATAGATTGAAAAAGCTTTGTTGCAAAAGAAGAAATGGCTTGTTACAAGCAATTTTTTCTTTTGCCAAAATGCTCTTTGAAAGTATTTTGCTGGGGGCCTCCATGGCCTAGTGGTTAGAGTACAGAACTTGAAATCACATTGCCCCTCTCTGCGTGGGTTCAAATCCTGAGAGGGATATGGATTTTCATGAGAGGCAGTCTTCCGACTGACTTACGGAATGCTGATGGTTCTACCCACCTTGACAAGCCCTTATGAGAAGTTGAGTATGTGGTTTTCCTCCATCATTAAGAGTCGGGCATCGCTACATAACTGAAATAATGTTGATGTCATGTAAAACCCATATTAAAAAAAAATATATATTTTGATGCAAGACTAAAAAATGTTATGTTAGATGGTAATGTGTTAAAGAAAGTCATATATTTTACAGAGCGACTTAATCTCCCAGTTTGACGTGCATTTCAATGCAATAGTTTGTTGCCTTAGAGGTCAAGGTATAAATAAGGCTGATTTCCAGTGTTTCAAAATTGTTCAGATAAATAGGCCACATTGGCCAATTTTATGAAAAATGGTGGGTCATTTTCTGAAATGGTTTGCCCAAACTTTTCCCATATATACTCATTGAATGTGGACTTCATTCATTTAGTGAGCCTGTTGGACAGTTCCAGAGTTGTGAATAGTTATTTGTTGGTGGTTTGATTTTGTTTTTTTTATATGATTTTAGGGGGGGGGGGTATTATTAATAAAAAATGATATGCCCACATAGCCCAATTCTGTGGAAAATCAGTGGGTCAAATTTTGGAGTGGTGATCGCATTTCCCTTTCACTTATTTGTTTCAGAAACCAAGGGGAGTATTGCACCTATCATGTCAATGCAGCTTATAGAAAATCTAGCTCCAAAAGAACTGAACTACAGGCAAGGTAATGACTCTTCTTATTATCAAAATACATGGATAAAAGTTTTCCGTATTATGACGGAATTCCGTATTTCCGATCTTCGTCAGGGCCGTGTTTTCCAAATCACATAAATTCGAGGAGAAAATTGGGGGGGGGTGTAATTCTGCGTAAAATTTCACCTTGACATTCCTGACGTCCAAGGACCGGCAGGTCAAATTGTTGTTGTTATCTTCACTAAACGGAGTAAATAAATAACGTCATCCCATTGGTTAAGAAAACAATGATAATTGCCGAATCAATCGAATTAATTTTGACAACCAATGGGATTACGTTATTTATTTACTCCGATTAGAAAAAGTAATGGCCGACTCCAAACGTCAAACAGTGAATATTTATTGTTAATATTGCAAATGTGAATTGTGTGTCCGATGCCCGATGTTGTAACCGAATCATATCGAAAGAGAATGGACATATCTTTCGAAGGTATGTGGCTTTTGGATATTTTCGGGGAGGAATTAGTGAAAATTTGCTAAAAACTACCGGTTTCGTGCATCCGTCCGTGGACGTAAGGAATGTCATGGTGAAATTTTACGCAGAATTTTGTGAAACTCTTTGCTGTTTCTGATTGCATTGACGGATTTTGATAAAACAAAAAATGTTTTTGAAAAGAAAAATCATTCCTAGACACGATTCAGTAGAGATTTTTGAGATCCTGTCAATTTTAAGTGACTTGGGTGATTAGTAACTTTCTCATCTTACTGTTACTGATTGTGAAAATAAATTGACATTGTGTAGATCAACTTTCTGTTTTTCTAACTTTTAAACCTTTGATTTGTAGTGTTGTCATCTATTTCACCTTCAAAATGTAGAGAAAAATATCAGTGTTTAAATATATTTAAATGCCTCAGATTGCACTCCAATATGCTAAAATCCAGGAGCTTCGGGGGGCCTCCGGCCCCCTGGACCCCCAGCCAGGGTGTTGCCCTGTACCCACCGGGGGCCCTGCGGCCCCCAGGCCCCCAGCTTGAAACTTCAGTATTTTCACTTTTCTGAACTTTTACCCATGAAAATATCTAATAGTTCTTGCAAAGTATTCGTCATATTTTATTAAAACAATATTATACCTGTCTAAGACTATTTTACTGAATATGTGTGCTGTAAAAATGTCAGGAAAGGGTCATCTTTTTTGGTCTAACTACTGAAACTTTATTGCTTTTTATTCAATATAGAATTGCTCAATGTTTTTTTTTTAGTTTGTACATAACGCTTTTATGTATGCTGTTGTATGTGCCCTTGCATATAGAAAAATTGGATATTCATGTCACTGTATAAAAGTTTTTTGTGTGGGGAATTCATTTCTAAAATTTCTGCCTATCAACCTGAACATTCTGTACTCCATAGAAATGAATGAACTTTTCTTATGTTTTTTGTAAAATCAGTTGCAGAGACACATCCCCAATAAATGTCAATAAAACAAATCCAAGAGTGTTTATATTTTACAATGTCTGTTTTTTACTTCATGTTATTAATTATTAAATGGTTGTTATTTACTATTTCAGTACGGGCAGGGCTCCTCAAGCTTTTGAACAGAAAAAGAGAGTTGGACCCAACAGTACTGCTGGCTGTTTCTTCTATGCTGGGCAAACATTCACCTCCATGAAGTAATTTATTTTACACCACAATGTTTTAACAATTCTATGCTT
Source organism: Cerastoderma edule (assembly GCA_947846245.1). Classification (NCBI taxonomy): domain Eukaryota; kingdom Metazoa; phylum Mollusca; class Bivalvia; order Cardiida; family Cardiidae; genus Cerastoderma; species Cerastoderma edule. The sequence goes on along the minus strand of OX401413.1, from coordinate 33,354,404 downwards.
TACTTATGTAAAGCTTTCAACTTTATACTGTGCCTTTATTCATCCTTCAACTTTATGCTATACCTTTGTAAATTGTTCGACTTTCGCTGTACCTTTTTAAATCCTTCAATTTTATGCTGCACCTTCGTAAATCCCTTAACTTATGCTTTTCTTTTGCAAATGGTTCAACTTTTGCTGTACCTTTTTAAATCTTTTATCTTTATGCTGCGCCTTTGTTAATCCTTCACAAGAGTTGGAGGAAATACAAAAGTATTGCTCCAAACCATTGATGTGTGCCTTTGGTTTAGTTTTGTTTGATGGACTACAATGAACAACTGGGTAGAGTCTCCCTCAACATGGGTTCAAATCCCAGTGATAACAGTGCTATTTCACCAAAGGTAGCCTCCTGGTTGACCTGATTTTGCCGGCTCTTGTTGGCAATCAAGTTTTGGGTCATCCTCCATCATTAGGAGCTGGGTATCACAACATTAATAAAGTACTTATAATGTAATTCGTCTGCAACAAACTGGTTGAATTTTTTAGTAATGGGTTAAGGTAAGAACTGGGTAATGGAAAACTGGTTATTGCTTTTGGTTAAAGAATAAGTTTAAATGAAATTCATGAAATATGCATCGCTTCGAAGACATTCACCGAGCCAATTTTTGAAATTTGTCTGATTTTGAATTTATAATTACAAAATGAATATAAACTATTTTGTTATTTATTTCATATTAATTACCTCCCTTTCAACTTTAATTTTCACATTCAAATCAGAATTTCATAAATGAATTTTTCAAATACAAATTCTAATCCAGGAAAAATTCTTATAATATGAAACTTGATTTTTAAATGGCATCTGCTTTGTTTAATCTTTAATTTTGTTATTCTGACTTTTCTTCATTAACCAGGTCTTACCTTAAAAGATGAATAGCATGACCTCCATACCATCAAACACTGTATAGTGGTTAAAGTTTTAAAATGTAAAGTGTTGCATTCATTGTCAGAGCACCAGATAATGTGATTATTTTCCATGGTTATTTTTTTTATTTCCTGTCCAAATATATTTTGTTAGTTTTTGTTAGAATTGTTTCTTAAGAACTACATCTTTTCTTAGTTTATATTCTGCATTGTTGTTTCATTGCAGACCTCGAACATCCAATACTAAAGATAAGGTGACCTTGAAAAAGCTGAACATATTGGAGGCTGGAAAAGAGCAGGGAAAGTTGACTACTATGTCACTCCACGACTTTAAGCCGGAGGATAAACAGAAGTTGGACAAAATCAAGGAAAAAGACAAGCAGCTGTATGTATACAAATGAAGAATATTTTTTTATAGTGACATGTATTAAGTATAAACAGTAAAGTAGATATACAATAATACAACACACAGCCATGTTGGGCCTATAGGTGACTTTGTAAACAATGATATCTAGTGATGATATGATTTTTTGATATCATCACTAGTGACGATGCTCACTGTGACAAAATTGAAAATTAATACACTGAGAAATCCCTGTATTTCACTGAGAGGAATATAATAAATCTTCTTAGGACATTGTATGTTGTGAGGCTCTTGTATACAACTTTTAACTTTTAGTGTTCCACTAAACAACTCCTTGGATTGATATTTCTGCCACAGGACTTGGAATGATTGTACATAAACGAAGGGTTGCTCTGCATATTTTAATAATCTACAGTGGTAACGTCACAAGAATATTTGATATGTTTTATGTTGTTTGCATACCCATTCAAATATTTGATATGTTTTATGTTGTTTGCATACCCATTCAAATATTTGATGTGAATTACATCTGTTCTCTTTTGCAGACTTGAATTACTAGCTGTGCCTACTGTTGGATCGATGAATTTTGTTAAACATCTCGTTAAAAAGGACAAAATAGGTAACATTTGGTTATTATTAACACATAAAGCCATGAGGTAATGGGACATTGATTATAATTAAAAGGGACGTTACTGAATATAAAGTATGATTAGAGCCACACTCATTTTGATATTGGCTGGAAACTTTGAGACAAAAGGAAATTGCTCTGTGTACAATATTTCCTATCTGCATTTTAGTTTCTTGATTCCTGATATAGATAAATAACAAACAGGTTATGATTTATTGAGTAGATAGCTTCCTCTTTTTGTTTCTTCATCAAAACTTGCCTTGATGAATGGAAACTGATATGAGTGAAAATGGCAATGCTTGCTGTCTTATAATCAGTAACTATTCATTAAAGTGATACCTTTATATAAATTTCTCTGCTGATGCATATTACTTTGACTAGCCTATATAATTGTGTTTAAAAGCCATAATGGTGCATGAAAAAAGGAAGTTTCTCCTTGCCTGACATTGTCATTTGATTTATATCATACTGAAAAGGTTTTTGAATTTTTAACTGTCAACTATTGATACTTTGAATTTAGACACATTTCAACATATGACATATGGTAAACAGTTTCACAATAGGAAACCTATTGGTTTTCTTTAGTTAATCAGGATCCTAGGTTAGAGTCCTGGGTACCGTCTTACTAAACAACTTACGAATGAAATTGGGGGCCTCCGTGGCTAGTGGTTAGAGTACATAACTTTAAATCACATGGCCCCTCTCCGCGTGGGTTCAAATCCTGAGAGGGATATGGATTTTCATGAGAGGCAGTCTCCAGACTGACTTACGGAATGCCGATGGTTCTACCTGCCTTGACCAGCCCTTGTGGGCAGTTGAGTATGGGGTCTTCCTCCATCATTAAGAGTTGGGCATCGCTACATAACTGAAATAATGTTGATGTGGTGTAAAACCCATATGAAAAAAAAACGAATGAAATTGACGTAAGTCAAAACTGATAGACATGGATAATACCTTAAATGAAAGTACAATATTGCAATGTCACACGTCATTGGAAGACGCTTCCAATGATGTGTTACTTTGCAATATTGCTCCGCCCAATATTGAAATAAGAGGAATTGTTGTTTTAATCTTACGCAAATCTTAAGCGTAAACTGTTTAGTAAAAAGGTACCCAGGTTAGAGTCCCACCTGTTCCTCTGGTTAAGTGCAAGAATCCTTTGGCAAGTAATTTCAGAACCCTAGCCTGGCACTGGTGAATCAAGGGAAGCGGAAGCATAACTGAAAAATTGTTGGGAGGAGAGTAAACACCTTTTATAAACAAAACTGATTAATTTTTCATTCAGAAAAACAGGTGGAGTCCAACCAGCCAGAAGTCCAGGTAGAAGTGTCGGCCAAAGACCTTTTGAAGCAGCACCAATCCATCCTAAAGCAGAAACAACTTGCTCAGAAATCAAACCCCCTCGCGGCCCTTCCTAAACTGGGCAAAGGGTTTCAGTCAGGGCAGGAAATCTCTCTTGATGTACCCATTAGGAAAACCTCTCAAACAGCTGCTTCAGCTGAACTTGCCAAGGTATGTACTATTGGTACAGAATGCTGTTATTTATTTTTCAACTGTTCTGTCATATCAGAATTTCTGGTAATATGGAGATTAAAATTAACTACTTTTTGCTGGAACAGAGTCTAGCTTTGTAGATGTATTAAGATTTTTTTCTAGTAGTATTTTGGAAAGCCTTTCTTTAAATCCTATTTGAAGTTTATTTATTGGTTTTGTATCATTGTGCATCAACCAATATAGTTCCTAAATAGGTTCTATTTTAAAAAAAAAAGGTGGGTTGAAGAAAATTTTGCATATCTGGACTACTGTTAAAAAAATAATATTTCTTCAGCAGGTCTTTTGTGCTCAATTATTTCATTTTATACTGGTTTTGTGCCGCAACAACATTATTTCAGTTTTGTTGAGCAATTCATAAGGATAGGGAAGACCCCAAAATTGGGTTGAACCATCGGCATTTCATAAGTTATTCAATAGACTACCTCTGATAAAAGTCCTAATGCCATCAGAATTTGAATCCACATTTTACTTTAACCATAAGGCCATAGAGGGCTCTCATTTTTTACTTTATATCCATGTCCCTTCCTAACATTAAGGATTATGTAAATTGAAAAAAGGGTTTAAAACATTTTTTCTAAAAAAATAATTGTTTGTAAGTGGAAGTTTTCAAATATCTTGGATTTTGCTTGCTGTTTCTTACAGCAGGCTTGCTAATTTTCAGGCCTGGTCCTGGTTTTCGGCTTTGAGATCTTATTCATTTTCAGGTTTGAGCATTTCATAATAGTAGCAGGACTGTACATATCGGCAATCAGTCCCATGATGAAATGTGACAACATCTCATGTTAATTTAAATCATTTTGTTTTTATATTAATAGAAACTTGCAATAGCTAAAGTGAAACTAAAGGGCGGTGTCAGTAAGGAGGATCCTAATGCTGTTAGAAAGAAAATAACTTCACCAGAAAACAGGGATAAGATACGCAAGAGAGTTGCAGAAGACATGGGTAGGTGTTGATAGTTGATTAGTTTTTACTACAGTTACACAAGGTGTGCTTTGAGCCATTACAAAACATTAACGACATTTGACCAGTTTGTTGAAGATGACTCTGGAAAACATTGTGGGAAAAGGAGAAATTGCTCTTAATGAGCAATTTTTCCTTTTCCCATAATGTTTTCTGCCCTATCAAAAGATAATTTCTCAATTTCATCACATTTTGAAATACTGTCTGCAAACTCTTTCAATTTGGGACAGTCGTAATTTGGCATTTGGTGAAGGGTTAATGTGCAGTCTTTCAAAGTATATGGACACCTATAATATGCATTTCAAAATTTATATGAAGATCTTTGATAAGATGTCTATGTAAGGATTTGTGGACTGTTTATCTAAAGCTATGTAAAGATCTTAAATGTGCAGTACATCAAAGTCGTATGAGGATATTCAGTATGCGGTCTATTAACTCTTTACCATATGCAGTTGACATTTTTTTTTCCTGAAGCAGACAATTTAAAAAAAGTTTTGTAAACGTGAAATCCTTTTAGTTTTGCTGTTGAAAAAGCATTGGGGCAAAAGGAGAAATTGCTTGTGACAAGCGATTTCTCCTTTTGCAACAATGCTTTTTAAAAGTGGTCTGCTGCAAGAGACAGAAATGTGGTGTTAGGTGGTAATTTGTTAAAAGCTACCAGAAGATATTAAATGTGCAGAGTAAAATCTATTTTGTTCCTACTCATTAGATTATTCCTGATCCACAAGTGACCAGTGGCTGAAACACTCTTAAATAGGTAGTCAAAACGGTTAAATCAATGAATTTATGTTCAAACCTCAGACAAAAATTAGTGACATTGTTATTGCATATGATAGCTCCTATATCAGGGTTTGATTTAAGACTTAGTAAGTCCATTGCGCAAGTATAGGACTAGTATTGTATTCTTGAATCAAACCAATATACTGTGAAAAAACTTCTGACAATTTTTTGGGCCCTTTTCTTTCTTATGGAATAGTTGAAGTAAAGTTTATAAAAACATAAAAAAAAAGACAATGAGGGCAAAGACACCTTTTTTCTGGACCTCTGGAACCATGTCAATTATCATATACTGAAATTGTTGACTGTCAATGCTTTCAACTTTAATAATATTGAGGTTTCAGTGCAAGACTGTAGTAAATTCTTCACAAAGGTGAAGCACTAAGTATAGTTTTGCACTGAACCTTCAATATGTAATTCAATTCTATATATTAACACATTCCCATCTAACGCCACATTTTTGCACCCTGCAGCAGATGACTTTCAAAAAGCACTGGCAAAAGGAGAAATTGCTTGTAGCAAGCAAGTTTTCATTTTGCAACATTTTTTTTTCAATCTATTCACATTTCACAACAGCAGAACTGAAGGTTTTTCACAAGCTTATCTAAAGTCATCTGCTTCAAGTGAAATATGTCATCTGCAGGTGTTAAAGAGTTAAGGAGGAGTCATGAGATTAATCATGTATCAAAGAGTAAACAGAAATGTTTAAAATGATAGTATCCACAGCCAGATAAAAAATGAGGCTTTCTTCACCTTCTGTTCTATAGAATTTTATTCAAGACTTCTATTCGTGATTATTGTATGATATTACAGACACATCTTTAAGTGACTCTGGAGCAGTCAAAGAACCTCCTCAAAAGCGATCAAAACTTCTAGGAAGCCTCGATTTGAACTCGGATGAGGTCCAGAAACTTTTAAAAGTAAAATCCAAACATAAGGGTGCCCTGGCTGAGGTATGTGGTAGCAATATTTAACTCTTTAGTTACCTCCTACAGACAGCATCTTTTTAAATTGAAGCAGACAGCTATAGAAAAGCTTTGTAAACATGTGAAAAACCTTTCACTTCTGCTGTTGTGATATGTGAATAGATTGAAAAAGCATTGTGACAATAGGAGAATTTGCTTGTGACAAACAATTACTCTTTTTGCCTCAATGCATTTTGAAAGTCGTCTGCCATAAGACGCAAAAATGTGGCATTAGGTATTCAGTTATTATTCATCCATCAAATATTGATTTTGTACTATGTAAAATGTAAACGATTTGATTGCCTCATCTAGGCATTTGTTTCTATCCATATGAAAATAAAACATTCTTTAACCGCCATGTACAATCTGATATTCATCTTCAATCTAAATCACACCATATAGAAAATCTCAGTGCATATGATAATTTGAAGTGCCTTCCTATTTCTACAGAAAGGTCAAATACTAAAGCAGGATTTGCATCAGAAAGGTTAACAAGTGACATAGATGTAAGTTGATATTTTCCATGAAACAGTCAATGGGGCATTTATAATCTACATTTCATTGATATTCAGGCTGAGGCAGAACATGAGGAACGCTACTTCTCTTCCCTTGAAAAGAAAGAGAGAATGGAGGAAAAGATGGATTCTGTTAAAGAGGTTCCTGTTACTTTATTTGTGTGTAAACAGGTGAGTAAATATTTGAATCCTACTTCTTAATCTGTCACTATTTGTTAATCCCTTAAAGTGCTGGACAGATATTGTTATGCAACAAAATATAGATTTTTGTGTCGTCTTCTTTCCAAAACCTTAAATATCTGCTTTTCTTGGCGGCTCTTGGATCCAACCTGTTTTGCATAAGCATGAAGTTGGTTCCAGTGCTAGAAGGGTTAATTTGTAAACTCATTTTCATTTAATATTATAACACTTATCCAGAGTCTTCGCACAACAAAGTTGTAGAGAACTAGGATAATGGCTTTTTGTTTTGCGTAGAAATTATTGTCAAAAGAAGAAATGGCTTGATTTGAGTCATTTCCTCTTTTGACACAAAGATTTCTTTGGTTGTAAACGGTGAAAGCTTTGAAAAATATATATATGAAGAGATGTGTAAAGAAAACTTTTGTTTAACCAATTCTGATTGCTATCTTGGATTATTTCAGTGTAATTACAGATTTTACTCCTTACATGATCGCTGTAAGCAGGAGAACCACAGTGTGAAAAGGGTCAACGGTGTCAAAAGATTCTTTAAGTGTAAACAATGTAAAAGGAGATGCACATCTCTGGACAAAATGCCCACAAAGCCTTGCAAGTAAGGACCACATTTTTACCATTCTTTCTAGCAATTTACCAAGGGCGTATGTTTAACTAAACATTTATGATAAGAATATGCGTAAGTTCAAATCAACCTTCCCTCTTATTTCAATTGTTAATCTCTCTGAGATGCTTCCAATGACATATCACATTTCAAAATTTAATTTAGTTGTTATTATTCTATCCAGTACCTTAGTTTTTCTTAGGCAAATATTTCCAGTAAGTCGTTTAGTAAAACAGTACCCAGAACTTGAAATTGATATACAATCACCAACAAGTTCTGTTGAACATAAATTAAATTCATTGTTCAGATGAACTTAGATATAGATAACATTTAACTTTGTTTCCATGTATGCTTAATAACTTGCAATTGCTTGTAAGCTATAAACTTATTATATGGTTATAATGCTGAATGATTTTATATTATGTTATATGAGTTTTCTGATTATTTACATCATTTTACATTTGGTAACTAGTTGAAATGAAGGCATTAGCATAATACATATTTTTGTGATATTATGTAGAACAAATCCTTTTTTAATTTGTTAGCACCCTTTTTTTATTGTTTGTTAGCATTGTTCATTCATTTAAGATGATTTTAATCGCATTATGATGCCTAGCTCCTTATTAATGGAGGATGACCCAGAGTTTAAACGGCTATACGGGTTGGTAAAGCTTTGTAGAACCATAGCAATCTGTCTGTCAGCTGAGAGATGTTAACTAAAAAAGATTAACCTGAAACATTGCATGGCATAACACTTCATATTTACTTACAGAGAGTGTGGTAGTTCCAGCTTTGAAAGAGTCTCCATGTTAAAGGTAGTATTCAATAATTATTTCGTATTCTCACCCTAAAAATCATGATACATCCTCTTTATTGTTTTGCCTTTTTAATTGGATAACAGGATGTGTCTCCTCTTACCCCCAAAAATAGCTTCATTTTAACCCAAAGAGTGACATTTCTCTCTAAGAAGTGAATTTAAATGATGTCAAAATATGTCAATAGTAATTCTAGACACTGTCAAACTGTTGGAAAAACAAACATTTTCTGAGATATTTTTTAATTCAGGGATTTTTCTGGCGCAAATTTATACTCACCATGGGAATCAACTCACATAAAATGGACTATATTATCATGTGAGCAAAGACTGTAAGGTGCGTGCTAGATTATTCCAAGCCATGTGAACAAGTTATTTCATTGTTTCAATGATTTAAGTAATACATGTAGAGAGATGAATATTATTGCTATTGTTGATAAAATTATATGATAAAATGAATAGTATGGTGTTGTATTTTTCTCGAACTATTGTTGCATGAGAAAGATTTGTATTTTGCACCTGGTTTGTTATATTTAATCATAACATCTTTTTTATTTCAAGGAGAAAGCTGGGCCCAAACTTGAATCAGAGGAGTTGAGTATTCGCGGGAATGAACAGAAATATGTTGGTGCTATTCAAGGAAACGCCTTTCTGAATGTATGAGGGGCTGAGGAACCAGGGAATGAATGTGGTGACTCTAGAAAATAAAATGAACAAAGGCTGATTAAACTCTTGGCAAAAAGTGATTTCTTAACCCTTTACCAACCCTTTACCAACCCTTTACCAAACAAAAACAACATTTAACCACTGTTGCAGACAACTTTGGAAATATTGTGGTAAAAGAGATAATTGCGCATAGCGAGCAATGTTTCTTTTTTCCCACAATGTTTTCTTCTCTATCAGAAGATAACTTTCTAATCTTATCACACATTTTGAAAAGTTGTCTGCAAACTCTTTCAATTTGTGACAGTTGAAAATTTTGCATTTGGAAAAGGGTAATATGTGACTTTTAGGCAAAGGATATATGCTTATCGCTATTGCTTTACCTAATCCTGGGAAGGGGCTGCCACTACACTTCATCAGAGTGCATGGTCATTAGCGGTCTGTTTAGTTTCTCAAGATATCCGTAATTACCTGAGTTTAGCATGTAGGTTCTCTCTAGATATTGTAATCGGCCCTATCCGCTTCCTTAAAGATTCTAATCGAAGGCATTGCAGGCAATGTTTGACTGATCAGGTCTCAGTGTGTAGTCTATGTACTGCAATTTGCGGTGTTTAACCTATTACCAAGCAATAACAACATTTGACCAGTTTATTGCAAACCACTCTGAAAGCATTCTGGGAAAAGGTGAAATTGATCTTAACAAGCAATTTCTCCTTTTCCCACAATCTTTTCTACCCTATGGGAAGATTGTTTTTCAATTTCATCTTATTTTGAAATGTCGTATGCCAACTCTTGTAGTTTTGGACAGTCAAAAATGTGGCGTTTGGTAAAGAATTAATAGGATCTGTGATGGAAACCTGATTGGGGCTTTGCCAGAAGTTCGTAATGGATTGTTACTCACTTAAACCCAAAACCTGAACTAGATTCTTATCCATCTCTCTGGCTTTATGTGCTGTTCGTTTCCTTCAGTTCTCTTCTTGGTTAATTCCACTGATAACGCAATACAAAACAGAGTTCTTAGATATGCTAACATAAAAAATTCTATTTGGAATTGGGTTAAAAGAGACAAAGGGGGTAAGTTCATTAGTAGCAGCCTGCCTTTGAACCCAAAGTGTTGTCCGAAAAAAAATTGTGCAGTCAATTCGTCAAAGGGTGTACATGTACAATGGCGTTATGGAACATTGCTAGATTGTGAGTACCTTTCTTCTTTGACTGCTTTGCCTCTTCAAAGAACGCTGGTAAACCCAATTTGCTCATCTGTGAAATTGTATATATTTTTGTAATACTGTACTGGTATACACATATTTGTGTTGAAAAAAGTAGTTTTGATTTGTGATAAGCCAGTAGATATTGATTATAAATTAAAATTTAGCTGTAAAGCAATATTGAGATTCATTAAAATGTCATGAATTTTTTATCTAATTTTCGTCGTTATTTTTCTGGTGTGATATTCACATTTAACCCATTGCCAAATAATAACGCCATTTAACCAGTTTGTTGCAGACAACTCTGGAAAACATTGTGGGAAAAGGAGAAATTGCTCGTAACGAGCAATATTTCCTTTTCCCACAATGTTTTCTGTCCTATCAGAAAATCATTCTCCAATTTCATCACATTTTGAAATGTCGTCTGCAAACTCTACAAATTGGCGCAGTCTAAAATTTGGCATTTGAGAAAGGGTTAAAGCAGAAGCTTCAAAACTGACGCAAGACTATAGTAAGTGCTTCATGTTTGTGAAGCACTTACTTTAGTCTTGCATTGAATCCTCGATTATTGTACATGATGAAACAGACTTTTGATAGAACATTTCTTATTCAATCACTGTTTAAGATACAAAAACCACACCAATAACTTTAATAATGACAAAGTGCATTGTTATTGCAAAACAAAGAGGAACTTTTTTCACAGAGAAATTCATACACATGCCATTACAAAAAAGTCAAGTTTTGGGGGAATGGAAAGCAACATGTCAGTCATGGAGCATATTTCGAAATGTCAAGTAGTTTGTCTTCTGAACTTTATTACGACATTTACTGTACCTACTTCTCTACGGACAAAGCTCTTTAGCATAAGTATTTATGTTAGTAAACTCTTTATTTAAAGATCTTAACACACAAAGATACAGATCAATATAAGGTATAAATCAAACAGTTAAATTTCAAAATTAGATTCTGTATTAACACTAGCACACACTCTTCCCACACACATACGCACATACGGTCGCAAGCACACAGACCTCCCATATACATTTAATTTTTGTTCTTCATGAGACAAAAACTATAGACATTGCATTCAGATTTTGTATGCAAGTGCCAGTATATATATTGGGTAGCGATTGTATGAATGTCGTAGCATCATGATGAAAGGGTTTGAGTTAACAACGTTTCAGAGGGCGGGCAGGTCCCTGAGCCATAACGGATGCAGCAACAAAATATTAGGAGGAATTTTCTTGTTTGGTACTGAATACATGTAAACGCTTCTTTTTAACCCTTATAAAGCTAGACCGACTTTATGCAAACAGGCTAGATCCAGACCAGCCGCTAAGTAAATTGGCGACTGGACTGTGATTTAACCTGTTTGCTACTCTGAGTATCTTTCCTCAACAAAATTTAGCAGATATTTAAGGTTTTGGAAAGCAGACGACACACAAATCTATTTTATGAGAATACAGAATTCTAAGGTTTAAGGCAATTTTTACACGGCTTTTTACAATGACGTGTAAAAAGGTGTAATTACCACTTAACCGTAACACCCACCCTTGAACTTGAGACTGCTTCAAATCAAGAGCAACAGCAGACGATTAATAGAAGAATCGAGACAATATCATTGTCTTTATGATGTTGGTCAAAGGTCACCCTGACAAAACGATAAAGTACTCGTTAGGAACCATTTTTTCATTTTGTCACTGCGGCTTTCTAAATCACTCAGCAGACACTGCAAAATAATGAATGATGGAGTGATGTCTTAAACACAGGAACGCCCGAACAAGTCCTTAAGCATTCCAGATGCCGACACGATATTTTAGAATCAGAGCTGACGTATCAAATAGTCCATTTGTTCATTGCTAAACTGGTTGAACAAGCCAACCGGAATTGCAATAAAAACCGGTTTTGCAACAATTATTGTCAAACTGGTTTCTATTGCAATTTTGGTTGTTACAATGTGCTTTGCTTATTGCCATGCAGATGCCATAACAAAAAGAAGGAAAAAAAGTACAATGGTTTGCCGAACTGTTCAATCATGAACATTTGGCAAAACGACGTGTTGTAATCTTTGTGTTACAAATTGAGAAACCATAACAGCTCTCCTCCTCAATGCATTATTGATACGGTTCCATGTCATCCGAGTAATAAGGATCAGTATCCGGAAACGGGTCATCGTTATACTCTACGTATCCTGCAGGATAACCTTCACCGGGGTAGGTCGTGACCTCTACATCCGGTTCCCCACCTCCCCCGTAATACTCTTCAATCACGACTGGTTCCGGTTCCGCTGGGTACGGATTGTACACGACTTCCGTAACGCCACCATACGGCCGGTAGTACGGGTTTCCCTCTATGTACGGCCCAGGTGGGTACGGTTCTGAGACGGTTTCTATTACGACGGGTGCCTCGTAAGGCGGGTAGGGTTCCGGTTCCGGGAGGACGACTGTTTCCGTCTCGATGACGTTGCCGTACTCATCCACCGTGACGTCTACCTCTACTTCCGGTGGGGGCGCCACTGGTTCCTCGTACGTCACCACCTCTACCCTTGGCGATGATGGCTGGTTCCCCATTGTAACTGGTCTTAACGAATTGAAAACGGTTGCTTTGGAAGTACTTTAAAGCGACGTTTGCGAATTTCAATATGACTTAAATGATATACGTGAATGTATAACTGCAGCAATTAGGTCTACATAAGCACAAATAAGGTATAGTGTATGGGCTTTCACTGAACTGGAAACAGTTATATTAGATGTAGTGTACCGCTTAGAGTAATTATGTAAATGAGTTAATGATGTATTTTTGTGGCGGCAAAGTAGTAATCTGAAATAGTTCTTATGATTCAATGTGATTTCATTTGCCTTGAATAAACTTGATATGACACAATAGGGTAAGGCGCTAACAATATATGTTTGATGTTTCTGTGGTAGTATTTCGTCAACAATTGTTTTATTGAGTAAAAGCGTGTTACGTCTTTTGATCGGGTGCTTTGGGATATGGTTGGTTGTAGACCTCCTCTTGAGCAAGCGGTGTTGGAGTGGGTGGGGTGATGGTTAGATGCACGCCAGGATCCGGCCGTACGTCGGGATTGGCGGTATTTGAAGGATCGGCTTTGTGCTGGTCTGTTGTTTTGTTGTTCAGTGTCCCATAGTTTCGAAAACCTATCAAAATACAAACATTGTTTGGCTTTGTAGAATTATATTTGTCTATCTTTGCTGAAACATTTTGAAAGGTAATAATGTGGTAATGGTATTGATTGTGAAAAACATCTAAGCATGTTTATGTTATTGATTACGAGAAATTTTGAAGTAGGGGAACGCTTTGGGTCCCAACTCTCATATTTCCTGCATTCTAACACAGTAGAAGGGACACTTTGGTGCTACAGTAAAGGAAAATATCCATTGGATATTTCAGACTAGGAGCTACTATGTAAAAAACCTTCACTGCTCAGACCATTCCAATTATAACAACTGATTTTCTTTGATTGTTTATAAAATGCAAGTTTCTCCCTGTATTGTTTTCAACGAAGATCACATGTGTTAAACGAGGTATTTTGTTGTTTTATTTCAAACATATTTGTCCATTCAACTTCTCTCAAATGATATGATAACTGTTTGTGATCCTGTGTAATGGGCCGGTGGCCCTATTTCTTGAAATGGGAAGCCTATCTGATCGGATTGTTGCAAGACCTTAAAGCGTATATAAATGGAATATAACTTCACAAACTGCCTTTACATATTTACTATATGACACATTACCTTTCGTTGCAATGCCTAACGATCCGCCCCTCTCTCGCCTCTGTTGCATTCGACGATAACAACAAACTGTCAGGCAAATAAGGCCCACTAATAGGATGAAGCCGCCTATAGAACCGGCAGATATCTCTCTGAAATGTCTGGAAAATAGCAATATAGGTTGCAACATTGAACTCTTTATTTCATTTATATTTATATGCAGTTTTACGTCGCGTCAACAGTTTTTCAGTTATGTTGCGATGCCCGACTCTTAATGATGAGGGAAGACCCCATACTCAATTGCCCATAAGGGCAAGGTACAAGACCCCATACTCAACTGCCCATAAGGGCTGGCTAAACCGGGTAGAACTATCGGCATGCCGTGGGTCAGTCGAGAGACTGCCTCTTATGAAAATCCAAATGCGTTCAACGTGATTTCAACCCACGCAAAGATGGGCCATGTTATTTGAAGTTCTGTACTCTAACCGACTAGGAACTCTTTGGGTACCCATTTAAAGGTGCTTATTGAAAGATGTGAGGAAATTTGAAGGTTGAATATTAGTTTTTTTTTTAAACTGCTCAACAGCTGCACTGTGTTCTATTATGATCAGAGAATAGTCATTGAAAGCGAAATCAGATCGCGGTTATTCTCCAGCGTGTATATACAGTGAGTCGATAGTTATCCTAATCCAATTGTGTGACAATACAAAGGTTCTGGGATTTACCACATATAAACTGTACATACTTGGATAAATTGACGCTTCTTGAATTCATTATGCTTTGAATGGCTACCTTTGATTGTATATTAAAAAACAAAACTAAAACTGCATTGTTTCAACGACATTTTATTTGAACTTTCAAATGTTTATTTCTATGAGAAAGCGCCTTTTTAATTTAGTTACTTCACAAAAGTATGTTTGGAAAAGTATCGTGTCGAGGTATACAGTTGACTGCTCATTCATTGTCTTTAAATACGATTCAATACAAAAGTTTTATTCGTTTAATATAATCCAGTAATTCAATCTAAGGATGAAATATGACAACGGCATACATATGATATGTTCCTTGCATACCAAATAGTTCCTTATCAAAAGCCAGTGACTTTTAAGGCACAATACATCCTTTTCTTGTAGATCTTATCATTCACAACGGAAAACAATCCGTATTACTACGCGATCGAATACTATAAGGGCGGGGCTAAATTATTTCGAAATATATTCATCCGCCATTTTATCTATTGTTCTATTGTTTTTATGATTCAAATAATACATTTAGTTAAAACAGCTATTGATCTCATTGTAGATTAAGTAGTCTTTTTTGTACATAATGAACAAAAATATCATGGCGCACTATCTTTCCCGGGTATATATTTTCACATAGTTGCGTCAGAATATTTTGCATCTCGCATAACCTTTGGTCTCGCGAGGCACATTTACTTTTTCACGCAACTCGAATGAAATACAAACCGCGCCTTGGTTAACAACATCATCAAAGTTCGTTTTCATTCCACATTGCCGTTAAGGATATGCAACACACGGGTTGTTTAATGATACCCGGATGACTATAGAGATACTGGGAGTGAGTTACGAATACAAATACAAAAGTTCAATTGAAGTAAATAGGGCACCGGCTCACAATACAATCATACAAAACATAAATTTTATAATATAAAGGCCAGTTTGGTGTGCATCGCATACTACTTCTAAAAGATGAGTTGCATTAATTGAAAGCTTTTGTATAATAAATGGGCGGTTTGGTGGCGGTTTTTGTCTTCGCCCAGATATGTCACAGTAAGAGCTTGGCTTATTCTGATGTACAAAAATAAATGTGCTCACATTGCTGGCGTAGATGAATGCTAAGTATACAACTTTAAGTGACATACCTGTTAATACAGCAATAAGCCTTGTGGTAATCCCCACAACAGCCTGTCGTACAGTGTCTGTACTGAAGCTGGTTAAATACACCGTGATATGGACACAACTGGGAAAACTCTCCTGTAAAACAAGCGAAATGTGTCAGATCTTAAAAGAATAGGGTTGCAATGGTTGAACGTCGACCTCTGGTTCCGGGGGTCACTAGATCACTAGCATTAACCTATAAATCCGTGCGAATAGACTACTAGTTATATTAGACGAAGCAGAATCGTTAGAAATGAATCTAAGTTGTAATAACTCGTATCACAATCAATGTACTATAAACAGGTTTGAAATTTATTGAATATAAAAACACACACCATGGTTGGATATAAGGAATAAGGGAACCACAAGTGCACAGACGATGGCACTATCTCGCATAAAAAAACACGAGACTGTGAAGTAGAAGGGTACCGTTTTACTAAACATTTTACGCTAAAAATTTGCGTAAGCTCAAAACACCATTCTTTGTTACTTTAATATTGATATAAGCAATAACTGCAAAGTAACCCATCATTGGAGTCGTCGCTACGAGACGCTTCCAATGACGAACTACATGTCAATATTGAGTTAACATTTAGAATACTATCCATGTCTATCAGTTTTGACTTAAGCAAACATTTTCCTTAAGCCGTTTAGTAAAGTAAAACGGTACCAATTGGACCAGGACAAAAAGGCCCGGTGGATCCTATCTTTGCTAACGGTCTTTCAAGCGCTTTGTATTGGCTTTATTTTTTAATAAACTGGGGATCTTAATAAGCGGGTATATTCTGTGATCTTGACTTGCGATCTAGGTGAAAATTTGGAAAAAGTCACAAAACGAATGTGAGACACAGGGACATCTGAGATAATACAGAGGTCAAGAGGAAGTATGTGACACAGATGTTATATGTTTTACAGAGGTTCAGATGTTATACGTTTTACAGAGGTTCAGATGTTATATGTTTTACAGAGGTTCAGATGTTATATGTTTTACAGAGGTTCAGATGTTATATGTTTTACAGAGGTTCAGATGTTATATGTAATACAGAGGTTCAGATGTTATATGTTTTACAGAGGTTCAGATGTTATATGTTTTACAGAGGTTCAGATGTTATATGTAATACAGAGGTTCAGATGTTATATGTAATACAGAGGTTCAGATGTTATATGTAATACAGAGGTTCAGATGTTATATGTTTTACAGAGGTTCAGATGTTATATGTTTTACAGAGGTTCAGATGTTATATGTTAGGTTCAGATGTTATATGTAATACAGAGGTTCAGATGTTATATGTAATACAGAGGTTCAGATGTTATATGTTTTACAGAGGTTCAGATGTTATATGTAATACAGAGGTTCAGATGTTATATGTAATACAGAGGTTCAGATGTTATATGTTTTACCGAGGTTCAGATGTTATATGTAATACAGAGGTTCAGATGTTATATGTAATACAGAGGTTCAGATGTTATATGTTTTACAGAGGTTCAGATGTTATATGTAATACAGAGGTTCAGATGTTATATGTAATACAGAGGTTCAGATGTTATATGTTTTACAGAGGTTCAGATGTTATATGTTTTACAGAGGTTCAGATGTTATATGTAATACAGAGGTTCAGATGTTATATGTAATACAGAGGTTCAGATGTTATATGTAATACAGAGACATTTAGTTGTAGAGCCTATCTTGAGAAAAGGCGCGATATGATATTTAGAGGAATAGAAGAAGTCACTTTGAAAACAGCATAATGGCTTGTTTCGTGCATTTTCCCTTTTATCACAATTATTCCTCAAGAATCCTCAAATGATATGTGTTAAACAAGTACTTACATGTGAGAATCAGCCAATTAGATTGGCGTTTTAAGAAGGAAGAAAAAACCCAGTGAAGTCAATAAACCAAAAAACAAAAAAATAGAAAATAGCCTTACCTTGTCGAAGTAGTGTAAAAAATGACGCACTCTGTAATAGGCGCGCTGTGTAAGTGGACAGCGGATACATCGAAGTTAATTATAACTAATTAACGGCGTAATTAGATATCATCAGCACGTGAAGCTGACATGGGGGAAATCAATGGGAAAACCCGGACGTCAGATAAGACACATTTCCGGGTACTTCAGAGAACAATTGATTGTCCGATTCGGCGCTTATAAATCGAAAGGATATTGATGTATCCATTTAAACGTACATGTATGTTACAACAGAAATTGCAATAATTTTCAAATCTGCAATAACCGGCATTGCAATACGATTTTAAAGTTTTTCAAATATTTAATGCGCTTCTCAAACATCAATTAGTTTTTTTTGTTATTGTTTCTAGTTTAAATTTCCAGTTTATTATGTTGGGATTATGACAAAAACTGTTTCCAAACAGGTTGTTGTTTTGTAATTCAACCAGATTTCCAAAAATCGTAATTGAAATAACTTTTTTTAGTTTTCCAAACTTGTTATGTATCCAATAATTATCGCTCAGATGTATTCTAGTAGGCCTACTGTTTCTGGTTCATTTGAACAAACATTTGATACCAATACACTATACACGTATACTTTGTTTTAATCGTAATAGAGGCCTCTGACCAAATGTACATACAAATCACAATTTTGAGAAACTAATGACTAGTTCAACATCTGTACAATCTAGAAAATCGTTTCTCAAATCATAAAGATAATGAAAAGACCATGTACTTCTTCCCTTCCCTTCTTCTTCCTGTTTCTTTCATTTTCTTTTTCTTCCTTCTCCTCTCCAACTTCCCCCTTTCCCCTTCTAATAAGAACAGTTATGAAGATTTGTCTTGATACAGTAGGTTCAAGATATCATTTGTTTTTATATTCAGCGATCCTCATTGTTGGACGATCAGATTTGGTCATTGGACATTGATACAAAAGTGCTTAATATGTGTTATGTTATGCATAAGTAAGCATACTTTTAAATGTGTTTTCATTGTCTATGCTTTCCGGACATATAAGTAATACATCTTCATAAGATCCTATTTACGCAGTGTTTACCGCTAGTAACAATAGAGCCACGAGGAAGTGACGTCACGCCAGCTGTACAGAAAGTGTAACTAGACCGCTTGATCGCTGGTGGTCACTGTCCACTGATGAATTACTTCCGGATGTCGTTGTACAGTAAAAAAAAAAAACCATGAAAATTTAGAAATGTTAATTTATATATCAATTTTATGCTTTTATGACAAAAAAAAGGGGCAAAAAACATTGTGAGAAAAGGAAAATTGCTCGTTACGAGCAACTTCTCATTTTCCCACAATGTTTTCAAGGGTCGTCTGCAACAAACTTGTTAAATGTCGTTATTGTTTGGTAATGGGTAAAGACCCAATTGCGACCATGCAATTAAAAATAAAACTGATTTTATATTATAATCTTTACCAGTTCAAATTAACATAACATAACATAACATAACATAATTTTATTAGAACTTAGGCACATAGGCCCATAGTTCAAACACGTTTACAATTACATGCATGAACATAAATAAACAATATAAATATGAAGTAAATCACATACAAATTACAATATATCTGAGATGGTTAAAAGGATTAGTGCATATTTGAATGAGAGTGGATGAAAAAGACCTTACATCCAAGTAATAAATAAAACTAACTATTCTGTCTAGACATAAATGTGTTTCTTTCTTGGAAAGCATTTTTACAAAAAAGTCCAAGGTTAAACAGAGTTTGTTTATCAGAAGAGTTGAGTAGATCAGTAAATTTGAAAACATTTGGTCGTTCTAAGTATCTGGTATCAATATATTTATCTCGTATTCTCTTAAAATAAGGACATATTATAACAAAATGATATTCATCTTCAATGTCATTCAAATTACATAATTCACATTTTCTATTACTTCTTTCTATTCTTCTGTGACGACCACTTTCTATCATTAGATTATGTGAAGATAGCCTTAACTTAGCGATTTTGTTTCTTATTGACCTTTTCCCTATAATATCGAGGTACTTTGCCCTTGAAAAATCTTTTTTTAAAAATTCTATATAGGCTCAAAGAAGAGTATTGTTCAATACCTGTTTGCCATTGAGCGATATATAAATCCCTTAATCTATTTGTCAGTAATGGTATGAATACATTTATTGAAACTGATTCCGGAAATAACCAAATTTCTGCAAATCCAGACGATTGCAAAAGAGCTTTCACTTTATTGGACCAATTTTTAATATTTGAGTTTGTATCGATTTGTTTACGTTGAAACTCAACTATTCCTGAAAGAATACAGTTAGAAGATTTAACGCTGTGAAACTTAAGCCAATATTTAACAATTCTAATTTGTCTTGTGATAAAAAGTGGGAATCTTCCTAATTCTGAGTAAATTGCTAATGAGTTAGTAGACATTTTGACATTTAGCATCCATTTACAAAACTTTCGATGAATGCGTTCAATATTTTCAGCCATATTAAAACCCCATGATTCACAATTATAGTTTAGGATAGATGCTACATATGTATCAAACAGGTTAAACATAATATTTATTGGTATTTCCATATCTCTAGTAATATTGAGAAGGGAGCACATTGCTCGTAAACCCTTTCCAGCTAGTGTTTTGGTGGCGTGCACAAATGACCCACCACTGGAGAAGACGACACCGAGATAATTAAATTGACTGACAATTTCTATTTCCTCTCCATTGATGAACCATTTGCACTCGCCTCCAAGTTGTCCCCCTTTACGAAATACGACGATTTTAGTTTTACCAGTGTTTATAGATAAATTCCATTTGAGACAATATTCATGTAAGCTATCTAAAGATTTTTGCAAATTGGCCGCTGAATCTGCTAGCAACGCTGCGTCATCAGCAAACATTAACAAATAAATACTCAATTGTTCAAGAGTGATACCAGAAAAAACATTATTCTGCAATTGTAGCTCTACGTCATTTATAAAAAGTGAAAACATCAAAGGTGAAGTAATCTCCCCTTGCAAAAGCCCCAGGTCGCTTATGAAATAGTCCGATAATGAGCCCATATGCTTAACACACATTTTTACCTCTGAGTACATCGACCTGAGTACTTTTAAGACCTGTCCATCGATACCCGATTTTATCAACTTAAACCAAAGAGCGCTCCTATCGATCAGATCATAAGCTTTACGAAAATCGATAAAACAAACAAATAATTTTTTCTTGCTGTCAAACTGTTTATCAATAAGAGAATTCAATATAAAGACTGCATCTGCTGTACTGTAACCAGGTTTAAAACCAAATTGAGCGTCTGTTAGAGCATCTGTTTTCTCGGCCCAATCTTTCAATCTATTATTTAAAATACCTGTAAAAAGTTTTGCAAAACAACTAATAAGCGAGATACCCCTGTAATTAGAAGGGTCGGATGAATCACCCTTTTTATGTATCGGTACAATAAGTCCGGTTGACCAGCTTTTAGGAAATACCCCAGACATTAAAATATGATTAAACAACAACTCAAATGCTCGACCAGTGTGTTCCACGCTTTCCTTTAAATACTCATATAATATATTATCTAAAGAGCATGATTTATTGTTCCCCAATTGTTTACATGCTTTTTGTATCTCACTCTGTGTGATAGGCTGATCTAGCTCGATAAAGGTAGAACTGCCTTCTGGGGGTTTAAAATTGTTTACATAATCTAAAATTTCCTCACTAATTGGAATATCGTTCTCAGACGAAATGGTTTTAAAATACTCGTGAAAATACTCGAGTGAAATGTTGTCTGCATTATTTGAATTTCTTTTAGTCTTAAATAATTTCCAAAATTCTCTAGGCTTTTTTCTTCTAGTTTCATTCATTTTATCCGCTATTTCCAAATTGTACTGTGTTTTTCTTTTTCTACAATGATATTTAAAGTCCTTCCTTGTAAAAAACATCCGTTGACGAGCATCTTCCGAAATTTCTCTGTTAAAACATTTTAAAGCCGAACGCATTTCGTCTCGTTTCCTTTTGCAACTAGCATCGAACCATGGTTTATCGTTTCTTCGGCTTTTTGTAAAATCTACCTTTTTATGTTTAATCTTTCGAAAGTATTTACTTCCACAAGTATTGAAAAAATCAGTGAATTTTGAAACAAGTATGTCGGGATCACTGTCCTTTTGTATTTCCTCGAGTAAAAATTGCTCGATCGTGCCAATACCGCTCGCCACGTCATGTAAAAACTGTTCACGATATTCATCACTCCACCTATAAAACATCGTGTCTTTGTGAGCTGTTTTATGAGTGGTTGATGTTATCTTAAAAGAGAAAAACAGTGGAGCATGATTTGAAAATTCATTAAAATCTAATACTGTAAATTCCTGAAGATTATAAAAATTTTCGAATTTTGTTAGTAAATAATCAACAATGCTTTGGCCATTGTGCGTAACGCACGTAAGTTTACCAAAGTTTTTGTCATTGGAAAAGCGACCATTAACAATTCTCATTAACACATCACCACCTAACGCCACATTTTTGCGTCTTGCAGCAGACGACTTTCAAAAAGCATTTTGGAAAAAAGAAAATTTGCTTGTGACAAGCAATTTCTCCTTTACCACAATGCTCTCTTCAATACATTCACACTTCACTACAACAGAAGAGAAATGTTTTTCACATGTTTACAAAGCTTTTCTAAAGCCGTCTGCTTTAAGTTAAAAAAAATATATCGTCTGCAGGTGGTAATGTCTCATGATGATGTCTCAATTTGAAGTCATGGGACCAATTCCTGTTTACCCATCCCTCAATGTTGGAATTTGTGAGTGGCCCAAATTCGAAGCGACAGCAAACGTCAAAACGCAACTTAAGAAATGGAAAAGATGTTCTCATATTTTTTCTCTATGATATCCGGTAGAAAAAAATTGTACCAAAATCATAACAATGTTTAATATGAGCCCAAATCCCTCTCACCACAGCGATTTCTGAAGTCTTTAACCCCTAGAATGCTCGGTAATTTTCTACAAATAGATTGTTCTGTTGTTTGATTTCCGAAACCTAACAAAAATGACTAATTTTATTGAGGAAAGATACACAGGGTAGCAAATAGGTTAAATCACAGGCCAGCCGCCAATTTACTTGGGGGTTTGCCTGGATCTAACCTATTTGCATAAGCATGAAGTCGGTTAAAGCATTATAAGGGTTAATATGAGATGTGCCAAAGCAAGGTGTTATGGAGTAAGGGGTTAACCCATTACCAAACAATTACGACATTTATCCGCTTTGTTGCAGACGATTCTGGAAAACATTGTGGTAAAAGGAGAAATTGCTTTTTACAAGATTTGTTTTCTTTTCCCACAAAGTTTTCTGCCCTAACAAAAGATTAGTTTTTAATTTCACCACATTTTGAAATGTCGTCTGCCAACTCTTTCAATTTGGGACAGTCGAAATTTGGCGTTTGGTAAAAGGTTAAGCGTATTAACTGAAACAATGGACCGCGTCGATGGGGCGTTTCCGGTAAGTTTAGGTCCTGTTTTGATCATGTTTCGAGACCTGACCGTATCAAGATTTTTCTGAAGATGAACAAAATGGCGACTCGGACGTTAACAACATTTTTGGTGATATTGGGTAAGAATTTATTTTTATAATTAAATGCCTGACTCACATTTGTTTTAGTTCGTTTTTAAAACCATACGAAACTTGTTGGCGATAGAAGTAAATGTATATGACAGTTCCATATTAAAAATCTAATAGAATTAGATTGGATAAAGGAAGATATTTCTCGATTCCCTATGCTAGATTTTAACAAGTCAGTTATGACCAAATTATTTTTCCTTGATTGATACTTTTCTTGAATTATAATTAACCCAATCGTCAATACGTCTTTCATATAAATACATTCGATTATATATTTTAGCAGTACATCATTTCGAAATTACATTGTAAAGCGCCGGTGTTAGGATATTAAGCGCATCATGAAGTAATGTATTAGCCCTATATATAACTCGAATACTGTTTGAAATGGCGTTTAAAAACTCAATTAACCAATCAATTAAAAAGAGAAATTGATAGAAGACATTGGTTTTCTATCTCTCTGAGTTAACCAATCAACCGAACAACCGTACAACCGAACAACCGAACAACCGATCAATCAATCAATCAATCAATCAATCAATCAATCAATCAATCAATCAATCAATCAATCAATCAATCAATCAATCAATCAATCAATCAATCAATCAATCAATCAATCAATCAATCAATCAATCAATCAATCAATCAATCAATCAATCAATCAATCAATCAATCAATCAATCAATCAATTGATTAATCAATCAATCAATCAATCAAACAAGATACCAATTAATAACTATGAACAATCAATCGATCGTTCCATTCGCATATTTCAACAACAATCCTACACCCCTTGGTTTACAGTGTTTCTGATAGACGCTGTGTACGGCTATACATGTACCTACTACAACAGATACGGTAGTCTAATCTACCTGTACTGCCCCTACAGCGACTGCTGTGGATCGTACCGTCACCGATACTGCTGCAGGACATAGTAAGTCAGCTTAACCCTTTACCAAACACCAAGTTTTCGACTGTTCCAAATTGAAAAAGTTTGCAGTCGATTTTTCAAAATGTGATGGAATTGAAAAAAATCTTGTTATAGGGTGGAAAACATTGTGGTAAAAGGAGAAATTGCTCTTCCCGAGCAATTTCTCCTTTTCCCACAATGTTTTCCAGAATTGCTTGCAATAATCTGGTCAAATGTCGTTATTGTTTGGTAATGGATAACGATGCTTTTCCGATTGCCCCATACCTAGAATTTGATTTTTAACTTATTTTTTTCATAATTATTCTTTGTGACGCAACCCAGAGGAATTTAGTTAGTTTAGACTTATTTAGTTTACCTTGATTGTGTTCAAAGCTTGAAGCTTATTATTCCGATTACTGATTCATGGTTTCTAAACTGTTACTCCCGGCGGTTTGTCAGCTAGTCCCGGCATTTTCACATTGCGCTTACGGCAAACTGATAAAGGAAACCATCGTGACTAAAGAAGAAAAAACTGCTTGTGTAGCTATGCAACATCATGAAAAAAGTGTACTTCGTTAATTAATACTTTCATGTCATCTGCCGTTGCCATTTTGAACGGACACGTTCTTGTTTTTGCACTTTGAACATACCTATTATGACACATTTCCTACTATCAACCCAAATAAATGTTAATATTCTTTTTAAGAATGAAACTACGAGGGAGCTTAACGTAAAGTGTGTGTTATAGGTCCAGTGGTTTTTTTTTTAATGTACAAACACTCACGAAAATTACAGAGGTGTTTTCGAATGCATTTCGTGTAACACCTATACAAACTTTACGGCATACTTCATGACTATTAACCCTTAATCTGCTTAATTTCGATGAGGAAAGGTACTCAGAGT
The DNA here is from genome assembly GCA_947846245.1 of Cerastoderma edule. Lineage (NCBI taxonomy): Eukaryota > Metazoa > Mollusca > Bivalvia > Cardiida > Cardiidae > Cerastoderma > Cerastoderma edule. Next base: position 33,329,290 of record OX401413.1, on the reverse strand, counting down.
AGCAAACAGGTGAGATCGCAGGCCAGCCGCCAATTTACTTGGCGGCTGGCCTGGATCTTACCTGTTTGCATAAGCATGAAGTCGGTTCCAGCACTATAAGGGTTAAAAGTCAACTCGGCCGGGAAATGACTGACTGAAATGACAATTTTCAACATAGCACTGTCTTAAGTTGTTTCATTCATTAGCCCGATTGCCACGCATATGAACTCCCACCAACACTGTAACTAGACCTATTGTAGATGTTTATACACATGTTAGTTCAAGATCAGCCAGTTAATCTTTGAAGGGTTGACTCAAATTTCACTGTATATCTGTTTTCGTTTTGACATTACAGTAGCGTAGGTGGTCTTGTCGGAGGGGTTATAGGGTTTTTGATCTTCGTTGGCCTCATTGCCGCCTGTGTCTCGTGTTTCTGCTGTGCGTGTTGCCCTGTATACCAGAGACGTTCTCGACAGGGATATATCGTCACACAAACAGGTTTGTTAGTTTGTGTGAGGTTTATTATAATATCGACATTTCAAAAGCTGCTTGTTCTCAATATGTTAGATCATTGGGGGTGGGTATTCTTCCACTTAGCCACAGAGTTCAAGATAAGATGCGTCAATAATGCCTTAGTTTGACATAGTTGACGTATTACCTGATACTCTTAAACCTTGAACAGGAGGACAGTGATTCAGGGGTAGAGCGTCGGCCTCCGGACATGAGGGTCGTGGGTTCGAAACCCGTGAGAAGAGGGTTCAGCCTTGCGACCTTTCATTTATCTACCTTTGGCGCGAGAACTGGTTATGTGTCCAGGAAGCAGAATCGAGAGTGATTAATCTAAGTTGTAAGAACTTGTTTGGCAATCGATGTTAAATGAATAAGGTTAAACTAAACTAAACCTGTCAATCACTACATGCTATGTAAATACATGTACATTTCGGATAGCACTAGATACAATAACACAAATACACCAGTTTGAAAGAAAAAAAGAATTTTAACGACGCAGGGGACTTGTCGTAAGTGGTAGTTTTTCAATAAATATCAATCTATAGGAAGTACACAGTTTAACACTTGTCTTTATACATTAGTTCAAAATTAAAGGCTATTTGTGAAGATACTGCCATAACAGTGTTGACGTTTTGTCGATTTGCAGGATCGGTCTTCGGCAAGTGCTATAGTAGCAGCCTTTCGGAACCTCTAAATTACCGATTTACGGCAGTGTGCAGTCTGATTTTGTATTTTTATTTTGAAATCGTGATTGTTTCTAGTGTTAAAGACACATATAAGGATATGAGTACAAATAAATAACTGAAAAATATATGGAGCTCTTTTTATTATGTTCATAAAAGTCATAAAAATTGATATATGAATGCAGTGAGACCCTATTAAGTAAAGTTCTATAACATAAATTAGTTTGTGCTTGAAATATAGATGTCTCCAATTCAATAACATTTATCAACACTTTTTGTTTATTTACTTATTAAGAAAAACAAATTATGATTGGTCGGTTCGAAAATGTGTGTATCACGTTTCCAGGTCAGTGGTGAAGAATTAGGCAATATGAATTATAAAACTGGATAATCTGGGATATTTCTCGTTGGCTTTCACGTTTTAGTTGTGCTGGTGATTTTTTTGTCTTTTGATATCCATTTGAATCTGAAAAAAATTGTTAACAAAATAATATAGTTTGATATAGCATAAATCTCCTTTCATGAGCCTTTACTGGTACATTTCAGCCCCGAACTACAGCTCCACCGCAAACGTACAGCCGAGCCAGCCGTACCAGAGCACCGTGGGGCCGACCCAGGCCGGACCCTACTCTTCACCTCCGCCACAGTATAAACCATAGGCTATCATTCTGATGATGTGTTTACAGGCATCCTTCTTTTAACCTTTTACCAACGCAAAACTCTCGACTGTTCCAAATTGAAAGAGTTTGCAGACGACATTTCAAAATGTGATAAAATTGGACAATAATCTTCTGGTAGGACAGAAAACATTGTAGGAAAAGGAAGAATTACTCGTTACGAGCAATTTCTCCTTTTTCCCACAATGTTTTCCAGAGTCGTCTGCAAAACAGTGGTTAAATGTTGTTATTGTAATGGGTTATACGACAATTAACAAATTCAAGTTCAATTATGTATTCGGCTGCAAAATCTGCGCAAAGATGTTTTTGGCCATAACAGTTCATTAGAATAAGGGAACACACTATATGATATACACGTTTTATCTACCTACAAGAACATTCAAACAATATATACCAGAAGTCTGTATCATGTAAAGGAAAATATGTTGAAAATATGTAATATTTTACTGTTTAAGACAGATTTTACAGATGCTATATTTCTTCTATAAATAAGTCGTACCCCTCAACGCTACATGACCTTGCCCCGCTCAAAGTTACCCGACGTTGCCACGGTGATTGTGGATTGTGCATCAGAGCAATTTGTATCATTTTTTGGGGATTATGTGTATAGAATATCAGAATATCACTTTTGAAATTCTATTCAAATATTCGCATCGATAAATGTGTTAAACACGTTCTTATGATCTTACCTGTTTGCTACTCTGAGTATCTTTCATCATCAAACTTAAGCAGATATAGAATGTTTTTGGAAAGCAATCGACACATAAATCCACTTTTAGATCCATACCCAGCATTCCAAGAGTTTAATGCATTTTATGCACCGTTTTAACCGATGGCTTGCTGATATACGAGTGAGAATTCTTTACTAACGACATTGACTTTCACTAATATTGAAACTATGTCAAGTATAGATATCGGTCAAACTAATGAATGTTGCCTTAATTTGTGCTTTCAATTGGTTTCTATATCATATTGTAAATAAATCTTTTGTTCATAGTTTGGATTTTCTGTCCTTGTCATATAAATAGACTCTCTCAACCACAAAAAGGGTTTGTGATTTTTATTTTTGGAGGGGGGATAATCGGGGATATATGGTTTTAATCAAGCCTAAAAACGCATTCGAAACCCACCACACACGAAGTGACCATAACTCTACGCCAGTTAAGGACAGTAGTTTAGGGTTACAGCATCGACCTCGGGACACACATCCGCTCTTGCAGACATACAAGGGTTTATTGTTTTCTTTTTTTTTTCGAAAATGGGACAACAGGGGATACATGGTTATTAAGAATAGTCCGGATTTCGAATCACCAACCCCCACACACACACACACACACACGAAGCGACCCTCACTCTGCACCAGTTGAGGACAGTGGTTCAGGGATAGAGTGTCGGTCTAGGGACACGAGGGTTGTGGGTTCTAGTCCCAAGAGTAACGGGATCCACATTCTGGCCTCTCACTTATCCATATTCGGGGCGACATCCAGACAACAAAATCGAGATTGACTTATCTTAGATGAAAGAAGTTATTTCACAATCAATGTAACATGCAGAGGTTTAAAATAAACACTGAGCGTAGTTACGATTGATGTACGAGGTGTATTTCTCAGCTCGGGAAAATACTCGTGTAGTAACGATCGATGTACGAGGTGTATTTCTCAGCTCGGGAAAATACTCTTGTAGTTACGATCGATGTACGAGGTGTACTTCTCAGCTCGTGGAAATACTCGTGTAGTTACGATCGATGTACAAGGTGTATTTCTCAGCTCGTGGAAATACTCGTGTAGCTACGATTGATATACGAGGTGTAAATCTCAGCTCGCAGAAATACTCGTGTAGTTACGATCGATGTACGAGGTGTAAATCTCAGCTCGCAGAAATACTCGTGTAGTTACGATCGATGTACGAAGTGTATTTCTCAGCTCGCGGCAATACTCGTGCAGTTACGATCGATGTACGAGGTGTATTTCTCAGCTCGCGGTAATACTCGTAAAGTTACGATCGATGTACGAGGTGTATTTCTCACCTCGCAGCAATACTCGTGTAGTTACGATCGATGTACGAGGTGTATTTCTCTGCTCGTGGTAATACTCAAGTATTTACGATCCATGTACGATGTGTATTTCTCAGCTTGCAGAAATACTCGTGTAGTAACGATCGATGTACGAGGTGTATTTCTCAGCTCGCGGCAATACTCGTGTAGTTACGATCGATGTACGAGGTGTATTTCTCTGCTCGTGGTTATACTCAAGTATTTACGATCCATGTACGATGTGTATTTCTCAGCTTGCAGAAATACTCGTGTAGTAACGATCGATGTACGAGGTTTATTTCTCAGCTCGTGGAAATACTCGTGTAGCTACGATCGATGTACGAGGTGTAAATCTCCGCTCGCAGAAATACTCGTGTAGTTACGATCGATGTACGAGGTGTATTTCTCAGCTCGCGGCAATACTTATGTAGTAACGATTGATGTACAAGGTGTAAATCTCAGCTCGTGGAAATACTCGTGTAGTAACGACCAATGTACGAGGTGTATTTCTCAGCTCGCGGCAATACTCGTGTAGTAACGAGCAATGTACGAGGTGTAAATCTCAGCGCGTGGATATACCCGTGTAGTAACGATTGATGTACGAGGTGTACTTCTCAGCTCGTGGAAATACTCGTGTAGTTACGATCGATGTACGAGGTGTATTTCTCAGCTCGTGGAAATACTCGTGTAGCTACGATTGATATACGAGGTGTAAATCTCAGCTCGCAGAAATACTCGTGTAGTTACGATCGATGTACGAGGTGTAAATCTCAGCTCGCAGAAATACTCGTGTAGTTACGATCGATGTACGAAGTGTATTTCTCAGCTCGCGGCAATACTCGTGCAGTTACGATCGATGTACGAGGTGTATTTCTCAGCTCGCGGTAATACTCGTGTAGTTACGATCGATGTACGAGGTGTATTTCTCACCTCGCAGCAATACTCGTGTAGTTACGATCGATGTACGAGGTGTATTTCTCTGCTCGTGGTAATACTCAAGTATTTACGATCCATGTACGATGTGTATTTCTCAGCTTGCAGAAATACTCGTGTAGTAACGATCGATGTACGAGGTGTATTTCTCAGCTCGCAGCAATACTCGTGTAGTTACGATCGATGTACGAGGTGTATTTCTCTGCTCGTGGTTATACTCAAGTATTTACAATCCATGTACGATGTGTATTTCTCAGCTTGCAGAAATACTCGTGTAGTAACGATCGATGTACGAGGTTTATTTCTCAGCTCGTGGAAATACTCGTGTAGCTACGATCGATGTACGAGGTGTAAATCTCCGCTCGCAGAAATACTCGTGTAGTTACGATCGATGTACGAGGTGTATTTCTCAGCTCGCGGCAATACTTATGTAGTAACGATTGATGTACAAGGTGTAAATCTCAGCTCGTGGAAATACTCGTGTAGTAACGACCAATGTACGAGGTGTATTTCTCAGCTCGCGGCAATACTCGTGTAGTAACGAGCAATGTACGAGGTGTAAATCTCAGCGCGTGGATATACCCGTGTAGTAACGATTGATGTACGAGGTGTATTTCTCAGCTCGCGGCAATACTCGTGTAGTTACGATCGATGTACGAGGTGTATTTCTCAGCTCGCAGAGATACTCGTGTAGTAACGATCGATATACGAGGTGTATTTCTCAGCTCGCAGAAATACTCGTGTAGTTACGATCGATGTACGAGGTTTATTTCTCAGCTCTCAGAAATACTCGTGTAGTTACGATCGATGTACGAGGTTAATTTCTCAGCTCGCGGTAAAACTCGTGTTGTTACGATCGATGTACGACGTGTATTTCTCAGCTCGTCGAAATACTCGTGTAGTAACGATCATCGATGTACGAGGTGTATTTCTCAGCTCACGGGAATACTGGTGTTGTTACGATTGATGTACGAGATTATTTCTCAGCTCGGGAAAATACTCGTTTAGTTAAGATCGATGTTCGAGGTGTAAATCTCAGCTCGCAGAATTACTCGTGTAGTAACGATCGATGTACGAGGTGTATTTTTCAACTCGCGGTAATACTCGTGTAGTTACGATCGATGTACGAGGTGCATTTCTCAGCTCGCGGTAATACTCGAGTAGTAATGATCGATGTACGAGGTGTATTTCTCGGATCGCGGTAATACTCGAGTAGTAACGATCGATATACGAGGTGTATTTCTCGACTCACGGAAATACTCGAGTAAAAATGATCGATGTACGAGGTGTATTTCTCAGCTCGCGGCAATACTCGTGTAGTTACGATCGATGTACGAGGTGTATTTCTCAGCTCGCAGAGATACTCGTGTAGTAACGATCGATATACGAGGTGTATTTCTCAGCTCGCAGAAATACTCGTGTAGTTACGATCGATGTACGAGGTTTATTTCTCAGCTCTCAGAAATACTCGTGTAGTTACGATCGATGTACGAGGTTAATTTCTCAGCTCGCGGTAAAACTCGTGTTGTTACGATCGATGTACGACGTGTATTTCTCAGCTCGTCGAAATACTCGTGTAGTAACGATCATCGATGTACGAGGTGTATTTCTCAGCTCACGGGAATACTGGTGTTGTTACGATTGATGTACGAGATTATTTCTCAGCTCGGGAAAATACTCGTTTAGTTAAGATCGATGTTCGAGGTGTAAATCTCAGCTCGCAGAATTACTCGTGTAGTAACGATCGATGTACGAGGTGTATTTTTCAACTCGCGGTAATACTCGTGTAGTTACGATCGATGTACGAGGTGCATTTCTCAGCTCGCGGTAATACTCGAGTAGTAATGATCGATGTACGAGGTGTATTTCTCGGATCGCGGTAATACTCGAGTAGTAACGATCGATATACGAGGTGTATTTCTCGACTCACGGAAATACTCGAGTAAAAATGATCGATGTACGAGGTGTATTTCTCAGCTCGTGGTAATACTCGAGTAGTAATAATCGATGTACGAAGTGTATTTCCCAGGTCGCAGAAATACTCGAATAGTAACGATCGGTGTACGAGGTTTATTTCTCAGCTCGTGGAAATACTCGTGTAGCTACGATCGATGTACGAGGTGTAAATCTCCGCTCGCAGAAATACTCGTGTAGTTACGATCGATGTACGAGGTGTATTTCTCGGATCGCGGCAATACTTATGTAGTAACGATTGATGTACAAGGTGTAAATCTCAGCTCGTGGAAATACATGTGTAGTAACGACCAATGTACGAGGTGTATTTCTCAGCTCGCGGCAATACTCGTGTAGTAACGAGCAATGTACGAGGTGTAAATCTCAGCGCGTGGATATACCCGTGTAGTAACGATTGATGTACGAGGTGTATTTCTCAGCTCGCGGCAATACTCGTGTAGTAACGATCGATATACGAGGTGTATTTCTCAGCTCGCAGAAATACTCGTGTAGTTACGATCGATGTACGAGGTTTATTTCTCAGCTCTCAGAAATACTCGTGTAATTACGATCGATGTACGAGGTTAATTTCTCAGCTCGCGGTAAAACTCGTGTAGTTACGATCGATGTACGAGGTGTATTTCTCAGCTCGTCGAAATACTCGTGTAGTAACGATCATCGATGTACGAGGTGTATTTCTCAGCTCACGGGAATACTGGGGTTGTTACGATTGATGTACGAGGTTATTTCTCAGCTCGGGAAAATACTCGTTTAGTTAAGATCGATGTTCGAGGTGTAAATCTCAGCTCGCAGAATTACTCGTGTAGTAACGATCGATGTACGAGGTGTATTTTTCAACTCGCGGTAATACTCGTGTAGTTACGATCGATGTACGAGGTGTATTTCTCGGATCGCGGTAATACTCGAGTAGTAACGATCGATATACGAGGTGTATTTCTCGACTCACGGAAATACTCGAGTAAAAATGATCGATGTACGAGGTGTATTTCTCAGCTCGTGGTAATACTCGAGTAGTAATAATCGATGTACGAAGTGTATTTCCCAGGTCGCAGAAATACTCGAATAGTAACGATCGGTGTACGAAGTGTATTTCTCAGCTCGCGGAAATACTCGTGTAGTAACGATCGATGTACAAGGTGTATTTCTCAGCTCGCGGAAATACCCGAGTAGTTACGATTGCAGGCGTATAACAATGGTAAGGTCACCTATCCATGTAACAATTTTTTCTTTCCTAGTGCTGCACAATACTTTTGCCAAGCCATCTACTGTTCCTTTCACATAAAGTATATCTTCATTTAATAACAATTAATTAAGACTGGCTTCTCATTGACTGGTTATTGAAACAAGCGGTTCCCCCGATGTAACTCCCCTTATAATAAGCTTCATTTCCTTGCACATGAAGAAATAAGTAGTTTGAAAATCTGATTACTATGCGGAGATAATAGAAACCACATGTATTCGATATACCAAACCATAATGTTATATAAACATGCAATAGCTATGAGCCTACGTTTCTAATGTTTGAATCAAGTGGTGATATGTTATGTTTTATATTGTAAACATGTATTCAGGTTTAATCTTTCGAATTTCTTTACGCAACTATATTCCGGTCAATATATTCATTAAACAAATGATCGATATTGTTTGACGTTAATAATATAATTGGTCTTAGTAGGAACGAAGATACGACATGAGACCAAATATTTTAATGAGGACCGGAATACTATGTGTCACAGATGCCCGTTTGCGCCAATTTATGTGCATTAACCCTTTACCAAACGCCAAATTTTCAACTATCCCAAGTTGAAAGAGTTTGCAGACGACATTTCAAATGCGATGAAATTAAAAAAAAGATCTTCTGATAGGGCAGAAAACACTGTGGAAAAAGAAGAAATTGCTCGTTAAGTGCAATTTTTCATTTTCCCACAGTGTCTTCTAGAGTCATCTGCATCAAACTGGTGAAATGTCGTTATTGTTTTGTAATGGGTTAATGAGGGATACAATTTACCATTTCGCGCGTTTAATTTTAACACAACTGTCAATTCAGTCACAGAAGAGCATTTAATTCTTTGATATACACTAATTGGTGGTAGAGGTAAAGGTTACGTATTCATTGGAAAAAAAACCCACTTGAATTACTGATTTGGCATCATCGAAGTTATTTCGCCAAAACAATGATGTACTCTTAACCGATAGTATTTTTAAGAAAAGTGCCCTAGAATACACCAGGGTATCGTTTTACTTAACATATTACGCTAAAGATTTGCGTTAGTTCAAAACAACATTCCCTCTTATTTCAATATTTGGCCAAGAAATATTGCAAAATAACACATCATTGGAATCGTCTCTCCGAGACGCTTCCAAAGACGTGCCACAATGCAACATTGTGCTTTCATTTAAGATACTATCCATGTTTATCAGTTTTGACTTACGCAAACACTTTCCTTAAGTTGTTTAGTAAAATGGTATACAGGATACTGATTTGTTCAATTCCAAGCAGATTTACGATGGAAATGCTGTGCCATAACACACAACCATAGAGTGTTGAAGAGCGCGCGATTGATTTACATAATGAGCTCTTCACAATTGGTTTTATGCTTCCTTGTTCACTTTCTAGAGCTGGAATAGAGTAGAGAGATGATTGGCCCTTTCGACAGCGGGTTTTGTCTGTACTTGAGCTTATAAGGGATCAAGTACACGTAATTCTAACATGCGTTACTTCCTAAACGCTAACAGGCAGCTAGTTCATATTCAAGGTTGAAAACACAGATGTTGCATTTGTTATCTGAACTTTATTTTATTTCATAAGTCGCAATGACAACATTCTCATACAAGTATAAATGGTTTATTAGGTGTTCTTATTAGGTGTTCAACCGCAGGCGTGTGCTAATAGTAGAATTAAGATCTCTAATAAGACTATAACGAGTCCTTTACTCGTGTGAAGGTCGTATTATGTTATTGGACTGATCCCTCAGTATGATGTAAAGATTTTTCTTGTGGACATTTTATTCTTGGAAAATAATCTTCTGATAGGGCCGAAAACATTGTGGGAAAAGGAAGAATTGCTCGTCACGAGCAATTTCTCCTTTTCCCACAATGTTTTCTTAAGTCGTCTGCATGAAAGTGGTCAAATGTCGTTATTGTTTGGGAAAGGGTTAATGGAAAGAATATGTTGTGACAAGCAATTGCTCAGTTTTACTTACACAGAATTCCAAACGAGGGAATGTGTCAAATGAATTGAAAGGCATACCAAATGGCTCAATAAAAAAACACAGGTAATATATAAATCATCATCTCTATATTGAAGGTTAAGTATTTTGAGGTTTTACGCTTGTACACTGTTCTCAACAGTATTCAAAATATACCCAGTGCATATTATTCTTTGTTCAATTTTCTCAACAGTTTTTCACAATATGTCTAAGCTACTGACTTGTTTCCCACAAGAATATGATACATTAACCCTTTCCCAAACAACAAATTTTCGACTGTCCCAAATTGAAAGAGTTTGTATATGACATTTCAAAATATGATGAAATTGGAATGTATTCTTCAGATAGAGCAGAAAACCTTGTGGAAAAAGGAAAAAGGTTTTCTAAAGTCGTCTGCTTCAAAGTGGTCAAATGTCGTTATTGTTTAGGAAAGGGTTAATGGTAAGCGATAAATACATATCTGGAAATGTCTTCAATAAAGAATATCAGCCAAGTCGAGGTTTCGAATTAAAGTAACAATGTATCAAAAATGGACTCGCTACTGAATAAAGTTAAGTCCGAATGATTGAAATGTATTGGTTAACAAAGATACGGTTGAACAAAAGGGGAATGCTTGCTAAGTATTCTTTTGTCATGGATAGAGAATAGGTTGGTGTCGTAAATCGGAAATGTTATCGGGCAAGGCATAGGAATATTATCTGGTCAGCCGAAGGCAAGAACATTTGAAAGTCAAAATAAAATGTCGTTGAAAAAAAAGCAGCTTTTGGGTTGTTGTTTGATATACAATAAAAGGTTTATGAAAGGTTATAAATACAAATAAATGGAGTTTTTTTATTATGTTCATAAAAGTCATGAAAACTAATGTAATATACTGTTTTTGGAAATAAATGGGCTGCTATGCAGCTGAAATTAAAAAAAAATGATGAATGCTGTGAGACTCTATTTGATAAACTCCTTTAACATACGTTATGTTTGTTAACATATTCAAGATACTGAATTCTGATTGGTCGGTTCAAAAATATGTGTATCACATGAACAGGTCAGAGGTGAAGAATTAAGCAATCTTAATCATAAAAATGGCTAATCTGGATTATTTCGTTTCATGTTTCACGTTAGAATTATGCTGATGTTTTTCTTTGTTGATAAATATTGAGTATGAAACAAACTTAAGCACCTATTGTGAGGTGGTTTGAGAATGCAAATCGACAATCATCTTCAGCATGGAATCCCTCCGTCATGGATAATTCGCCCCTGAACAATGTACATCTGATAGAGGGTGGGACCACCGTAGGAACGGTTTGATTGTCGATAGCTCTACTTCTTCCAACTCCTTTCTTCTCGTCTCAGCCACAACCAGCTAGACGAACGTTCAGCCGCTAGTCCTCCGCCTATCCCTGACATGTATGTCAGCCTCGTTGTTTGCACTCGTCAAGGAGCTCTGTGTACTTCCTTTTCGCTTTCTTCCTTTCATAGGCCTCTTCTCATGAGTCGCTTTCCTGGATTAGACCATAGCACTATATCGGGCCTAAAGTTTGTCCGTACCATACTTGGGAATACCAGCTTACTGTCTAGGTCAACCAGCATGTTCCAACCTGTTGTATCAACTAGGATTGACGACGATTTATGTGGTAGCTGTCGCTGTGTAGTTTCACCCGGCTTCACGAAGTTGATTCTATGACTTTGCGAGTTGCTCCTACGCTCCTTCTTTCTCTCTTATTCAAGCCAGTCAGCAACCTCTCTGAGGACGTTGTCATGACGCCATCTGTATCTTCCTTGGGACAGTGCTGTAGAACAGGAAGAAAGAACATGTCCCAGAGTTGCGGGACGATCACAGAGCTTACAGTTTGGATCTGTTGCTAGCCCCCATCGGCAGAGGTTTGCTGGGGATGGTAGGAGGTCGTGGACTGACCTGATTCGAATCTGACCAAAGGTTAACCTAGATAGATTTTTATAAAGCATTAATCTCCTTGCATGAGCCTTTAAAAGTAGCTATTGAAGGCGTACACATTAGATTGACACTCCACACTAGCAGATATGTTCTGGTTCATTTGTTTAGGTAATCATTTTCGCGAAATGAGAAAAGGTTGCAAAGTGTTAGTGAATTCAGTGCTCAGTAAGTTAGGGATTGTACTCTTCCCATTTTTTTCTTACCCATTTCCTCAGAAGGAAGTTTGCTATTAGTTGAAATGAAAACAATAACATTCTATTACAAAAGTATCAAGCCTGTATTTTTCCCATGTGATATTTGGAATAAAAGGTGGCTTGTGTGTAGATGATTTTCTAAAGTATTAAAACCAAAAAAGCGTATTGAATTGTCGCTTATCAACCTGAATGCAGTTCACTTAAATGTACTATTCGCTCGCAACAAACATCCTTTAAATGTACTTTTCACATATTATAGTCTGACAATAGAATGTGATAATTACACGCCAGTTAACCCTTATAAAGGTGGAACCGATTTCATGCTTATACAAACAGGCAAGATCCAAGCCAGCCGCCAAGTAAGTTGGCAGCTGACCTGTGATCGAACCTGTCTGCTACACTGATTATCTTTCCTAATCAAAATTAAGAAGATTTTTGATGTTTGGAAAGTAGAAGACACAAAAATGTATGATTAGAAAATTGCTCAGCATTCTAAGGGTTAATAATCTCATTCGTTTTTTTTTACGATATAGGAAACCGAACATCATTAGGTGATACGCGTAATATTAATATTACCTTGCTAAAGCGCTAATAGTCCCCTATTCGTCTCCGTTGATGATGGATAACACGATTCTATTACCAGCTCTTTGTTATTCAATAGCACCAAATAATAATAATCAAAAGGGCGTTAACTGATTAGGAATATGACATTGTCATATTGTGGTGGCTATAACAGTATTGAAAAAAAAGAGGTGCCGAATGTATATTAGTGATCTATGGTAATGTTGACAGTGCAACAATATACCGTTATTCCATGGCTATTTGTGGAACAGTCAAAACCGTGGTCCAGAGGTGAAGGGAATGACTTTTGAACAGTTGACCCAAGGTCGTATGCCGAGGGAAACATTTCAAAATGTAATCTCCGATACCGAGGGACCACAGTTTTGACTGTTTCCTAAATGCCTATGAAATGACTGTTTTACTAAATAACGCATATTGTCAATGTTTATTTGGAGAATACATGCACAAAAACAACAATATTTCCTCAACATTTCTTTAATTCGCTTAAACCAACGTTAATTCTTGTCATCAAGAAAATCATGTAAACGCTTGCAAAGCTAGAATACTTTGTCGCACTATGAAAAACGTCGCTGTATTGTTTGTTTGCCGAACTGAAATTGGTAAATTGCGCCTTGGTCGGAAAACAACGAACAATGGCGAGTGATCTTTGCGGAAACACCTGATATGCAGTTGGTCAAGAGTTCACAATGTTGACTCGTCAACAGTTCATAGTGCAGTTAGATAACAAAGTCGTTACAGCCTTCCATTTTTCTCTCAACAAAAAAGGAAAGTATAACGAATCAATATTCATATAAAGCGCTAGGTAATAACACCAAAAGGTTCGAATTACCAACTCCCACAACAATCCGCCTTCCCAATATGTGACCATGAAAGTTGTCTCGATGGAAAAAGCCAATTCCTGTCACCCCAAGGTTTTCATCCAGATTTTGATAAAATTTTAAATGATGTTTTCGTTCTTAAGTTTTCACTTGATATAGTGGTTAATTAAGAAATAATGAATCCTTGTGTTGGTTGCTGACCAGTTAAATTGAAAAGTTTTTCGTTTAGTTACATGTAAACTACAAACGAATAATTTGTTCGGTGTCGCCGTCATCTTCATACGCCATTTTTGTTTGAACAGCGGATGGCCATGTGGTATTTGATGCGGCAGCGATCAACCACATAAAGGGAGATCACTGTGAGCAATTTAGATGTATCGGAGCAATTTAGATGTATCGGAGCATTTAATTTCCGGAAACCAGACAGTCCATTACGCAATCATACAATTCACAAAGACTCGATCCTGGTACCGTACCGAGTTTGAGATACGCCTTGTGATTATCAATAAGCCGTATGTTTTAAGCAACATCTGCTCCCTTTTAAGATGTTTCCCTTACCAAACAAATCGTGGATATTCTTTGGTATTCTATAGACGACACTGTTAAAAGCGTGCTAAATGAACAACGTCATCAGTTATCTATGTTTTCCTGTCTGAATGATGTTATATAAACGACAAAGAAAAAAGTTCGCTTAATGAAGAGTGTCACCATATATGTATGTTTCCCTGTCCGAATAATTTATATAGACGACAATGAAAGAATGGTGTGAGATAAAGAGAGTCACCATATATATATATATATATATGTGTGTGTTTCCCTGTCCGAATAATTTATATTGACGACAATGAAAGAATGGTGTGAGATAAAGAGAGTCAACATAAATATATGTTTCCTTGTCCGAATAATTTATATAGACGACAATGAAAGAATGGTGTGAGATAAAGAGAGTCAAAATAAATATATGTTTCCCTGTCCGAATAATTTATATAGACGACAATGAAAGAATGGTGTGAGATAACGAGAGTCACCATATATATATGTTTCCTGTTCATATAATATTATATAGACGACAATGAAAGAATGGTGTGATATAAAGAGAGTCACCATATATATATATATGTTTCCCTGTCCGAATAATCTATATAGACGACAATGAAAGGAGAGTGCTGAATTACGAAAGTCACAATACCCAATTTCTCTTTCTGTAAATATGGGTTCCATACTTTTTAGAAAAGTAGAAAAGAATCAACGCTTTATTCTCATATATCGAAGTATCTGAATTATACAGATATCAACATTTGATGTTTATAATCACGATTTCTCTTTTTGTTGCAATGGTGCTCTCCGAGAGATGTATGAGAAAAATATAATATATTTTATCTTGTGTAGTATGCTATTGCAATATGTTACTTGCTTGTTTTAAAATGAAGTTCAACGCCCTTCTAACAATGTCCCATTAGTATCGAATCATTACCACCAGCGAAACCATTGTTTCTAGTTTGACCAATAACTGTATTTCCGGTCGCAATGCTTTTCACAGTAGCAGGATACCGTTTTGCTTAACATTGTATGCGCAGTAACAATAGTGTAAGTTTATTTAAGGTATTGTCCATGTTCATTAGTTTTGACTTATACAAATATTTTTCTCAACCGATTGCCAAATAATAACGACATTTAACCAATTTGATGCAGACGACTCAGGAAAACATTGCGTGAAAAGGAGAAATTGCTCTTCACGAGCAATTTCTCCTTTTTCCTCAATGTTTTCTGACCTATCAGAAGATTATTTTTAAATATCATCATATTTTGAAATGTCGTCTTCAAACTCTTACTCTTTGGGACAGTCGGGAATTTGGTAAAAGCGTTTGGTAAAGGATTAAGCTGTTAAGTCAAACGGTAACCAGATGCCTATATGTATAATAGTTTAGTTTAGTTTAGTTAAGTTTACATTTATTTTACACCGATTGTAAAACAAGTTCTTACAGCTGAAATTAATCATTCTCGAATCTGCTTCCTGGATACATGACCAGTACTCGAACCGAATGTAATGATAATAATAATAATAATGAAGACTTTATTTAACGAGGAAACTCATTTGACAATTTAAACTGACAATCTTCCATAAGATCATCAACAATGAACAAGTGAACAATAAAACTAAAGGACTAAGGACAATTTAGGTATTTTGGCCCATATGCCGTCTGACAGTGAGGTATCAATATGTCTGAGAAAGGTATAAGGAGTAGTGAGGAACAAATGATCTTAAAACTAAATGAAAGATGAAGACAACTTATCAAGCAAATCAATACTTGTCAAACACATTTGATACCCCACTAAGACACCACAAGTGCCAGAATACCGTGTAAGAACATACTATTCAAAGACATCGGCTTTCTTTAAATGAAAGACCCCCCTCCCCCAACACAATATGTATACATGTATATAAATTAACGAACATTAACTGGTGGATTCCACAATGGGACTGTTCGTTTATCATGTAACAGCCGTAGTTGTTTCAAAATATGACGGCTTCACAAAACGTAAGGATAAAGATTTGAATTGTTGGACAGAGGAAGAGTTTTGTATATAATGAGGAATAGAATTCCATATTGAAGTACCAGAGAAAACAAAAGTGTGTCGAAATAACTCCGAATTTGGTTTAGGGCTATATAATTGATAAGTAGTCGACGAGCGTAGCAGTCGTGAATGTATGTCTGCAGTGAATGTAAACGCAGTTTTTAAATAATCAGGCCCATTTCCTCTTAGAGTTTTGTACATTTGAATGGCCTTCTGAAAAATTACACGCTCTTGAAACGTCATCCATTTAAGTTTTGCAAATAAAATAGCAGAGGGAGTAGAAAAATCACTATCAAGAATTACCCTTGCTGCTCTTTTCTGGAATCATACAAGTTTATCTTCCAGACTGCTAGTACAATTCCCCCATATAACACAGCAAAAGTCAAAATGTGGGAGAATGTATGCGTTATAAAAGCGTTTCCGAGTTTCAAACGAAAGGAAATGTTTAATTCTAGACAAAAGGTACAAATAGGAATTACACTTCTTTATCACGTTATTGATATGATCTGTCCATGATAGGCTATCATTAATTGTGATGCCTAGAAGCTTTGCTGAGGAAGAAACTTCAATAGAATTATCATTAAAAGGAATGCTGAGATTTGAGTTAACAATTTGGTGTTTATTACGTTTACTTGTAATATATAAAACCTTGGATTTATCAGCATTAATTGACATTTGGTTTATTTTACACCAGTTTTCAACATTTAATATATCTCTGGTAAGTGAAGATATGACATGGTCTAAAGACTTGCTATGAGTTGATATGGTGGTGTCATCAGCAAATATGTCGGCAATTGAATGTGAAAGAGATAGGGGTAAGTCATTGATATATATCAAAAATAGTAGAGGGCCGAGAACTGAGCCCTGTGGAACACCAGCTGAAACCTTTCCAGGACAAGAATATTTACCGGATATAAAAGTTTTTTGGGTTCTATACTCTAGATATGACTTGAACCAATTCAATGCGGAAAAATGCAAACCATACAGTGATAGCTTCTGTAACATTATATCGTGATTTACTAAGTCAAAGGCTTTACTCAAATCAATGAGCAATGTTCCGACTATTTCGTTATTGTCTATAGCTGAAATCCAGTCATCAAGAATCTTTATCAAAGCAGTTTGACAAGAGTGAGCTTCACGAAAGCCTGATTATCTGTCATACAAAAGTTTGTTATCGGACAGATAGATAAGATTTTAACCATTTGCTAACATGTCTTTCAAGTATTAGTGAAACTACTGGTAAAATAGAAATGGGTCTATAGTTAGATTTATCATGCCTATCGCCCTTTTTGAAAATCGGAATGACTTTTGCTGTTTTGAAGGCTAAAGGGAATCTATTTGATTTTATACTACAATTAAAAACAGATGTTAAAGCTGGTGCTATTACTGATGCTGATAACTGATAACATGGTCTATTAAGGTTGCTGAACTATGTGTTATTCTAGTAGGAGATTGAATAAGTTGAGAGAAGTTCATATTCTCCATTGTTTGCATCCAAGTTTTTGAGGGCGGAGCTTGTTTAATCAAGTCATAGTTGAAATCTCCAAGTATAATTGTCTCCTTGTTTTCATTGAATGATTTATCTAGACTATCAGTGAAATTATTTAGCCATTCAATTTTAGATAAAGGTGGTCTATAAACGTACCATAGTAAAATGGCTTGGAGTTGGATAACTTAAACTCAAGCCAGATGGATTCAATTGAAAGAGCCTCTAGATCAGTTCTAAGTAAGCAACACAAATTGTCGTTGACATAAACGAGGAGCCCCCCACCACGAGATTGCATATCCTTTCGAAATATGGTATACCCATGAATTGAAAGCTCGGTATCAAGAACATTTGCATCTAAAAATGTTTCACAAAGACATAAACAATCGATATTTGAGTTAAGAGATAAAATCATCTTGATTTCATCCAGTTTAGGACAAACATAATGAATGTTAAGATGTACAATATGTAACCCTTTGGTAGATAACCATGGCTGAGAAGAGGGAAAAGAAACAAAGCTTTCCTTACTATGTGTCTGAGTATTACATAAAGGTATATCTTCAGTATTTGAGATTTGCATCTCAGTACTAAGTGAACTATCGATAATTGAACTGTCAATACTAATAAAATCAATATCCAAAGGACTAGAAGAACTATCTAAATAAGAAATAGGCAAATTACATGTCATGTTATCATAAAAAACACCAACATTTGAATTTTCAATAACATATTTACAAGCATGAGAATGAGTGTTTAAACAAGACGCAGGCAAACTATATGTCATTTGTCCATCACAAACTTCTGAATTATCATTCAGAATACTACCAACAATAGAACGAGTTGTTGAAGACCTATCCGACAAAGAAAAAGACATATCATGTCCCACTTCATTATCGTTTAGATCACAATAAAGGTTGTCTGATACGTTAATGCCATGGTTAGTAAAAGGGTCAAAGTTATACATGTCATCATACACAATATAGCATCTGTCAATAGTAAACCAAACACATCTGTCTTTTATGGCGACATTAAGAAAAGAATCATAGGTTTTAATGATACTGTTAGACTCATGCTCTAAATGAAATTTCCAACAATAACGACACACATCATTAGCTACATGTTTCACGCACTGACAGGCGCATACATCATCTCCATGTGTTTGTTCGAATTGTTCCTGTGGTAACTGTTTGCGTAGTTTCCCCGGTAGTTGCAATTGTCGTTGAAATTCTTTTCGTCGTTGAAGTGGTTCATGTGAATAAATGGAAGGTCGCAAGGCTTTTCACGAGATTCGAACCCATGGCTCTTGTGTCCAGAAGTCGATGCTCGACCCCTGGACCACTGTCCTCCATTTTGTAACCATGGTATCAAAGCAAGGACAATATCGACAGATCATCTGTCAACGGTGTACGATTACGTTAAAACATCCATCCTCATTTGTTAATATATTCGCTGGTTAACAAGGTCCACACTCGTTAGTTAATTAACGGATGATAGTAGATTGAAATATCACGCGTGGTATTGTAGGATACCACACCCTATCGGTGTTGAAAAAGAGTTCTTAATTAGCTATCAGTGAGGATGAATAGTTTTGTCGCTTACTGTATAGCATATAGAATATTTTTTAAGAGTCGTGTGACATACTCGCAGGTCATATCACGGAGGTTTTTTAATATTATTTTAAATTCGGGCTCTTTTCCAGAGGCTTGGACAAAGGGTATTATAGTCCCAATCCACAAGAAAGGGTCACGATCAGATGTAGATAACTATAAAGGAATAACTTTACTGGGTAACTTTGGAAAACTGTTCACTAGTGTAATTAACATGCGTATAACCAAATGGTCTAATGAAAATGAGATCTCAGACGCTCAGTTCGGTTTCAGTGAAGGACGATCAACGGTCGATGCAATCTTTATTTTGAACTATTTAGTACAAAAGTATCTAATTAGAAATAAACGTTTAAATTGTGCTTTCGTTGATATGCGCAAATGTTTTGACAGTATTTACCGTAATGGTTTATGGTACAAATTACATAAAATGGGAGTTAACAGTAAGCTGTTGCGTATTATTCGTTCTATGTATATGTCTGTCAAATCTTGCGTGCGTCATTGTAATGAATACTCTCAGTACTTTGATATAGCGGTCGGTCTTCGTCAAGGGGAGATAGTTTCGCCGATCATGTTTAATCTCTTCATAGATGACCTGGAAATGTTCTTACAATCTGGGGTAGATAGTGGAATAACGATAGACGATATATGTATTTTAATCTTATTATTTGCAAACGATATGGTCATTTTAGCCGAAAGTCCCAGTTATTTACAACAATCATTAAACAACCTAAGCCAGTATTGCGACAACTGGGGTCTAGCAGTCAACACAGATAAAACAAAAATAGCAGTTTTCAGGAAAAGAGGCAAATTACGCGTACACGAGCAATGGATATATAAAAATTCTGCGCTAGAAGAAGTGAACGATTTTAATTACTTAGGCTGTATTTTTAATTTCACGGGCACTTTTTTACTCAATAATCAAACACTGTATGGTAAAGGCCTCAAAGCGATGAACATTTTAATAGCAAACCTAAAACTCCATAACACACCGCCAATAGTAGCCCTACAATTATTTGACGCCTTTGTTGCACCAATCCTTTATTATGGTTGCGAAGTTTCAGGCTTCACTACTGCCGACAACCTAGAGAAACTGCATCTCAAATTCTGTAAAACAGTTTTGGGTGTTCGGCAATACACCAGCACCGCCGCTATTACGGTGAATTGGGTAGATACCCATTGTATATAAATAGATACGTACGAATTGTAAAATATTGGTTTAAAATAATGCAAACACAGAATGTTATATTATCTACACTGTCCGCACATATGATAAGTCAGAGTGAACATGACTCAAATAGTTGGTTTCTTAAACTAAAACAACTTTTAAGTAGACATGGTTTTGCATATATCTGGGAAAACCCACTGAACGTTCATGTAAAATCGTTCATCTTAGTCTATGAACAACGATTAATCGATGAATTTTTACAGAAATGGTACCATGATATCGAATCAGGCCGTGCACTAAATACTTTATACAGATTTGTAAAAGTCGACTTTGCCTTAGAGGATTATTTAAATTTTGATATTAGTAGGAAATTGCGTGTATGTTTAACTAAACTGCAAACGTCAGTTCATGGCTTACGTGTAGATTCTGGAAGGTTTGCCAGTCACGCAATAGCTCGCCATGAACGTATATGCGAGTTTTGTGAGGCTGGCGAAGTAGAGGACGAGTTCCATTTCATCTTTAAATGTTCTGCTTTGACAGACTTAAGGCTTCAATTCATAAATAGAAAGTATTTCAGAAATCCATCAATGTTCCAGTTAATTAACCTTATCCGCTCGAATTCAAAGAAAGAAGTCACAAACCTTTCTAAGTACTTAAAGCATGCATTTGAAAGGCGAGTGCTTAATATTTAAGATAAGATTACTTGTTGTTATATGTGTATGTATATGTTATTTAAGTATGTATTTGTTACACTATCATACAAATAGCTTCTCAGTATATCTTGAATATTGTAGATATATCATTGTTAGTTGAAAGCATACGTCACTTAATTAAATGTTTTATTTTCATGTTTTCCGTGTGCATTACGGGCCGGTGGCATTATTACCTTTTATATGAGTATTAGTTTATGTATGCAACCTTTTTGTCTGGTCTCAAATTACACTCAATATAAGGAATTGAATTTAAAATGATAAATGTCTGAGTACGTATTCGTATTTTAACTGACGTATGGATATGCATATGTATTTTTACCTGTTATATGAGTATTCTTTTATGTATGCAACCTTTTGTCTGGTCTTAAATTACATTCAATGTAAGGACTTGCATTTAATTGATAAAAGTCTGAGTACGTATTCACATCTAAACTGACGTATAGATGTGCATATGTATTTTTACATACTCGTATAACCCAATACGCATCATTCCCTTTTGATTGCTCTCCATAAGTTAACTTATTTATATAATAATATATTTTTTCTTTCTTAATCTCTTTTTTTTCTTATTATTTCATTTTCTTTCTTTTCCTTCTCGATTCAAGTGATAAATATTTTTCATTGTACATATGTAAATATGACCATAAGCTGTATTGTTTGTGTCAATAAAGTTATTTCTGATTTTGGTTCTGATTCTGTATAGCGCATTATATTCGCGGTGCCAATATTTCGCATTTTTTAAGGGTTCCTAAATTCGCGGGGTTCATATTTCGCGGTGTTTAAAGGTACCGCAAAATTAAAATCAAATGATTTTAAAAAATACATATGATTAATAATAAAGTAATTAATAATTAATTAAATGCATTGTTAGAATTTTTTTTTAAGTAAAATGTGTTTTCTTTATTTGTCTCTCTTTAAGTCAACGTCTCTCTCTGTCTCTCCCTGTCTCTCTGTGTCTCTCTGTGTCTGTCTCTGTCTGTCTGCACAATTGCACGCCTGTCCGCCTGCCCGCCTGCCCGTCTGCCTGCCTGCCCGCCTGCCCGCCTTCCCGCCTGCCCGCCTGCCCGCCTGTCTCTCTCTCTCTCTCTCTCTCTCTCTCTCTCTCTCTCTCTCTCTCTCTCTCCCTCTCTCTCTCTCTGTCTATCTCTCTGTCTCTGTCTCTGTATCTCTCTCTCTCTATCTGTCTGTCTGTCTGTCTGTCTGTCTGTCTGTCTGTCTGTCTGTCTGTCTGTCTGTCTGTCTGTCTGTCTGTCTGTCTCTGTCTCTCTGTCTGTCTGTCTGTCTGTCTGTCTGTCTGTCTGTCTGTCTCTGTCTGTCTGTCTGTCTGTCTGTCTGTCTGTCTGTCTGTCTGTCTGTCTGTCTGTCTGTCTGTCTGTCTGTCTGTCTGTCTGTCTGTCTGTCTGTCTGTCTGTCTGTCTGTCTGTCTGTCTGTCTGTCTGTCTGTCTGTCTGTCTGCCTCTCTGTCTGTCTGTCTGTCTGTCTGTCTGTCTCTGTCTGTCTGTCCTGTCTCTGTCTGTCTGTCTGTCTGTCTGTCTGTCTGTCTGTCTGTCTGTCTGTCTGTCTGTCTGTCTGTCTGTCTGTCTGTCTGTCTGTCTGTCTGTCTGTCTCTGTGTCTCTGTCTCTTTCTCTTTCTCTGTCTCTTTCTCTTTCTCTGTCTCTCTCTCTCTTCCCCCTGTCTCTCTCTATTTCTCTCTGTGTCTCTGTCTTTCTGTCTCTGTCTTTGTCTCTCTCTGTCTCTCTGTCTCTCTCTTCTTTTCTCTAATTTCCATTTCCTCTGTCTTCATCCTCTCTTCCTTACAAACAAAGTCTTATATAAACATATACACACATTCTTACAAAACTATTTCTATACATTAATCATGATACATGTTTAGGATGTTTGCTTTCAAACGGGTACAATATACTCCTTATACAATATTAATAGAGTAAAGTTTGGAAACAAACGACTACTCTATTAGGTATTGTCCAAAAACAAAGGAACCAATAAATGACAATTATGAAATACGACAGATATAAAAATATGTTCTATTTGTGTTCATTATTGCGTATTTTGTTTCCATAGTTTGTATTTATTTTTCTATTTTCTTAAACTAGTTACTGAAAGACTAATTTACATCATATATATATATAAAGTTTGATTGGTCTTTGGGTTACTTAAACTGATTTGCTAGGTGGCTAAAAACGGGTAAACATGCTTGCGTACTTAAATGATTTATTCCATTATTGATAACACAACTTTTGGTCATCAATCAATTCGAAAAAAGAATACATGTAGTTCAATACATAATAAATCTATTTCTTTATTTATATTATGTTACTGGTACCTCTTGTCACATTTGGTCAATAAAACACTCTTAGATTTCGTTTTTCGTAACTGTAAAAGCTTTCCCTTATATCCTGCCATCATTACAGTCTAAACATGAGAATAAGTTTCTTTCGGATCTACAATTAGTAACACATACCATGCATGCTGCTTTGGTGGTTTTTGTTCTTAATCTTACAATCAAAATATGGTACGCATGAAAATAAAGTTTTACATTGTCGTATTTAGAAGAGTTCCCCAATATATTTTCCCATCATTACAATGTAGGCATGTACATTCAGTTTCTTTCATATCTACAATAAGAGCTCTTAAACTCGTAGCGTTCCTCACAGAATTAAAAGTACGTATTAACATTACATATATTCTCGTATTATTCATCGCGAATAGGTTTATTAAAATGAGATTTGATAATAAGGATAACGAAGTTTTACAAAATACCTTTATTCTGACTAAGAGCGCTTCATGTTACCGATACGAGGTTTGGCATTAATTATCATTTACCAATATAATATAACAAATGTACTTCACAAGCATGACAGTTTATACTTTTCCGCCGTTTGTTTCGAGTCAGGTGTCAGCTAAGACAGAAAACCCGCCTAATATCATTTACGTTACACCATGTTACCATTTCGAAATGGATCGATATTCCTTCACCATTTACAGGGTTGTGATTTCAATAAATGATTTCATTGGCTGATGATTATTACCGTTGTACTATGTACTGAAGCAACAAACGACATTCATATGGTGCGCGTTGGGTGTTTCGGACGTGAAGTTGATAGAAAGAAACATTTCTGTTTCCGTTACATATATATGGTTTGTTATAGACGCGTTTCATTGACACGGAAAGTATAGATAAAAAACAAAGTTTTTATTTTGAACTTGTTATTTTTTCCATATAAATCTGTTTAACCAACACTTATGGAAATGTGTTTTTATCATTGGTATAGAGCTATACTGATAACTGTCATACTACGCTTTGAATACGTAGTCCCAACAGCAAACCTATCTGGGATTGCCTACAACGTCTGTGCAAACAACGCCTTCTGTAACTCGGGGTCGGATTCTGTACCAACGGGTCTATATTCGTGTTGTAGTCCATGTTCGTGCGAGGAGGACTGCTACATCCGGCATCAGTGCTGTCCGGATTCCGGTATCGACAATGGAAGACGGCCATCACTAACCTGTAAGAGCCTTTACGACCACTTTAACAGGGACCGGGGCATTCCGAGTCGCTTTGGCAGTGTCACGGAAAATTACTTCCTCGTTGATTCTTGCCGCGCCGAGTTTAACGAAGCCGACGTGATTGCTGGCTGCCTCTCTCCCAGAACTATAGCCGAACATGTGTTGGTTACAGACCCTGTATCCACGATCATATACAAAAACTTCCAATGCGCCATCTGCAATTACGTCTCTACTTACGAGTCCTGGGAGCTCAAGCTGACATGCAAGTATGGAGACGCGCTCTACTCGGCTACGAATTTTGAACAGTTTATCCTCAGCCGTTGTCGATTCGATTCCGTGCCAAATCCCTCATCGCTCAACCCGAATTACAAATGGCGTTGCTTTCCGGATGCGATAGACACGTGTAACGTAACCGGCGAATGGGATACCTACGACGCCGATCTGGATCGCGCATGCGCACTGTATAACGCACCGTTCATGACCGAGAAACGAACTAGACTGAACACCGAGACAAGGATATACAAAAACGTGTTCTGCTTTTACTGCAATAGTAAGGAAGGATCGACAACTAGTTCAATATGCACGAAACCGTTCGAGCAAACTCCCGGAAAGGGCCTGCCGATGATTCCGTTCCAGGCATTGATTGCGGATGTCTCTGATATTTCGCTTGAACACGAAGAAACCGCAAGTGAAACGGAGCGTATATGTCAAGTCAACGAAATAGTTGATCCTATCATGGTGAGTTGTTTGGTTTTGTGTGTGTTTTTTTAACATCATTCAGAACTGTTTATTTATCTTGTGATTCCGGCTACTTTATGCTAAAATCCCTAAGGTTTTTAATCCTTATATTTCTGGAACCTACTTCATGCTTATGCAAGGATGGTCCAGGCCAGCCGCAAATTTACTTGACGGATGGCATGTGATATAACATCTTTGCTATATTTGCTACTCTGAGTAGCTTTTCTCAACATAATTAAGCAGATATCTAAAGTTTTGGAATGCAGACGACACAAAAGTCTTTTCTTAGAAAATAACCCAGCATTCTGAGGGTTAATGGTGTCGAAATGACGTGTTTTGTTCGTTTCATCACACTGGTCAGTAATGACCATATGGGAAAGCGGGCAATGGAATGAAAGTAATATAGGGTGATACCGGAAAAAAAGGAATTAGGAGTTTAATTAGCCAAGCGCGACCTCCCACGGAGCAATTTATTCTTTAGTTACAGTGGTTTTTACAGTCGTTTGTACCAGATGCATCAATATATGTGGGTGTGTAGGGGGATAATCAGTTAAGCGTTCGCATTTTCGCATTATTTTTTGTATGTTTATAAATGTGTATTTACATGTATTGTCCATTATTTCATGTATGTGTATATGTTGTAATGACGATTAACCTTAAGTGTTCAAGTCATGAAATAAACTTCTGTTTTGTTCTGTTCGGTTAATAGACTTAAGAAAGCTCAATTTTGGTATTTTCATTCATATCCGTGTAAATACCCATCTTGACTCAAAGGTAAGAACTCTAAACACGCGACCAAGTGTCATGGTCTGCCAGGTGTTGTTACGTCAAACATGTGCCAGTAACACAAAGGTAATGAAATCAACAAGTTAAAATTAATAAAGTTTAATAAATCAATAAATTTACAAATAGTATCTAAATATATCTAAAATTTGACTTAAAATTATTTGATAACCACTAAAAGTTGACTTCTCTATATTCATGGAAGTATTGGTGCTCAATTCAATTCAATTTCAAACAACTTTTATTTGCTCACGTCTGAATTTATCAGACATATGAGTATAGTAATACAATGATATTACATTCATTCACATAAACAATAGTAATGTATATTTATATAAGTTGTAAGGAAACAGAAATATGTTAAACAAAAGAGACAGGGATTGGATGGGCTATGCGCTTGACTAGCGCACCATTAGAGCTATGAGACAGACTATATATAAGAAATGTAATGGCTTAAACTAAAAATTAATTACGTGTTAGTTTCACACTACACACCTCACTACACATGTTTTCGTTTTAAGGTTGCTTTCGTTGCTATTCAAGTTCCAATCATACGGCTAGTCCATTAAACAATAAAAAGCACTTGCCAACAGTTAAAAACCGACTCATCTGCATTCACCAAAAATATAGCTGCCCCCAAAGCTCTTTTCATAATGTTAGTCTATGTAACAATAACCAACTTCTCCAATTTGAATTCTTTACATTCTATGCGTTTCCTTGTAAGATATAAGCTAATGGGCGAAGCCTTTAATTGTACGTATATTTGTAAAATTTCGCCTATAAATTGAAGTAACTAATCATACGTTTCTTTGCAGGGTTGCTCTGTCGTGCTCTGTCCATTCGGACTGGTACCAATCTATGGACGGTGTGTGTCTATTCTAAGAGACATGAATATCACGCTAGCAGCTGCATTCGAGTACCAGTTCGTCTCCGTGGGAAACACCGGGTCGTCCGTCGTACCTTCACCAGACGACCTGCTATACGACGACGTTCTCGATAGATTTACCAGGCTGTTTATCCGAAACAACTGTTCCCCATGTACGTCCACAGGGTTCGCTGATATGATCTACGTCGAAGCGAGAACGTCACCCGAATGCCCCTTGTCGCGGCTTGCCAACCTATTCGAACACATGACGAAGAACTCACGCATGCGCGGCGTCAATGGAAACACAACGTTAGAAATGCGATTCCGGCTGTCTACGAGGTACTCGCATGATGAGGAACCCAACCGGATTACTATAAGGAAGTTGGCTCCGATTCGGAAGCTGAAATTCAGAAGTTGCGAGGAAGGGGCCATCCTCCAGCCCAAGTTTTATTGTAAAAGGATGCAGTTCTCCCTGATTGACATGAAAACCAACGTCAGAAATGCGACGATAGTTAGCCTACTTAACCGCGCGGAAGCCTCCTATGTTGTTGATGGTATTGCACACCACTATGTGATATGCATTGACGACTATCTAGAAATTGTAAACGGCGCCTCTACCACCCTGTCAACAAGCTACCTGTTGGTGATGTCTGTCTGTGGAATTATTTTATGGCATTTCATTCCGTCCGAATGAGAAAACTTATTTGACAGAGTTATTTATAAGCCTTTCATACTCAGCGTTGAATAACAAACTTATGTTTAAATCCTACACCCGAAATAAGTTTTGGCGCGTTTAAAGAAACGTATTACTTTGCTGTCTATCATGGCGGGTACATAACTGTAATTGTTTAGGTGGCATTCTAACAAGTTGCACATCAAACTTAGGAATATACAAGAACTCCCTTCTCGGTTGTGTATAGCATAAGGAAGGCGACATTGAAAAAAAGAAAAAAAATCAAACGTACCCAATGACGCTGAAACCGAACTATCTCATTATTGTACTGTGTAATCCGCTATATAACCAATTGCTTATTGTCCACAAGTTCATGTAACGTATATTGTTTGCAACTATAATGCTCATTCGCCATGTTAAAAAATGTGTAAACTCAACCTTTCTCGACGGCCATATCCTTTGATAGACACAAGTTTATTAAATCCGCCCGAATTGCGAAATAGAACAGACGAATCATTACCTTCATTTCAAGTTATGAAACCGGAGATAAATTATGCTAACGTGGCAAATCACAAACCGCATCCATCATATTCATACGCGCATGGTTCCGATTAACAACACCACATAATGATACTAAATAGTTCAAGAAGTAGTTTGAAAATGTAATAACTAGGATATCAAACCGCACATCTGTAACGAGTGTGTAATAATGCCCACGTAAGTTTGCGTTTACATTTGAACTGCAGCATGCGAACGCATCAGTACATAGCAATTTACCTTTCAACCGAAGCACGTTCGTGTATCACGGCTGGTGAACCGCTCTATCGCACTAGCATAGTGCTGACGACGAAATCGGTTGCGCGACTTCCGGTTAAGCGTTTTCAGGGTATGTTTTTGATATTCTTTCCAGATAAGAAATAAAAAATCTAAAAACATAATTCAACCCTTATTAAATCGAACCGCCTGTAGGTAAAGTTTCAGTTTCAAACTCGTGGTATTGGCTGAGATTTTGAAATTTTCATCGTTGCAGGAACTCAAAAATACATCCTCCTGATACCCCGTTCGCAAAACCAGTTGGATAGATTATCAGAATTTTTAGTTGGTGGTGTGGTTGCGGACCATCGAATTACGAAATCTCAGCCAATTCCACGAGCCATTCCAAAGATTATTTCAAATGCATTCACCAAGCCACTTTTTCGAATGTGTCTGATTTTGAATTTATATTTACAAAATGATTATCAATAATTCTGTCATTAAATTCATAGTAAATACTTCGTTTTAATTATCAATTTTACATTGAAATTAAAACTACATAAATGAAAGGTGGCAAATAAATAATCCAAAAGAAATCCTTATGATTATATAACTTTTATTTCAATTTAACTTTGATTTTATAGCGGCATTTATTCTGTTAAATCTTTGACTTTGTTATTCTGACTTTTCTGATTTTTCTCAATCAGGGGTGGAACACCTCAAACACAGAGAACATGCCGAACATTTACGCCGATGACGTTGTACTCCTCCCACCAACAAGGAGCGTTGTACACATTTACGCCGATGACGTTGTACTCCTCCCACCAACAAGGAGCGTAATATAACCTATGAATAATGCAGAAACAGATAAATACGAAACTATATTATCAAAAAGGTTTATACTGAAGACTGAGGCATAATCATGAGGGCCAAAAGTATATTGCTGGAACCGACTTCATGCTTATGCAAACATGTTGGATCCAGGACAATTGACAAGTAAATTGGTGCTGGACTGTGATCTTGCTACTCTGAGTATCTTTCCTCATCAGCATTAAGCAGATATTTAAGATTTTGGCAAGCAGACGACACAAACATATAATTTAGAAAAAAATACCCAGCATTCTAAGGGTTAAGGTAGGCTAAGAGCTCAGTATTTATCAAAACCAAACTCCCACTTTGATAAAGAGAAGAAATTGTCAGTCGCTAGGAGAAGCTTGGCCTAAAGAATGCTTGCTCACAGATGTGATAAAATTTGAAAATTCAGAATCTTTTAAATCTGTTGAACAGCTGCGCTGTTGTACTATACAAAGTAGAGAATCGCTATTGGGAGCAAGCTAAGTTTGTGATTAAGTGTTTAGAGGGTGAATCTAGTGAATTAACGCTTTTAGTGCTGGAACCGACTTAATGCTTATGTAAACAGGTAAGATCCAGATTCAGTCCTGTTTGCTATGCTGAGTATCTTTCCTCAACAAAATAAAGCAGACATTTAGGGTTTGGAAAGCAGCCGACACAAAAATCTATTTTTAGAAAATTTCCCAGCCTTCTTAGGGTTGATATATATTTCAGTGTTGCGATGATGTTGAGGTCTATTGCATATCGACTTAACACATCTAAAGGTATATTGACACATTTTGAATTCAATTTGTTGACAACAGTTATTCTGAAAAGTATTCTATACGCTATAACAAAGAACGAACTGTTTCAACAACATCTGATTTTGTCTTTTATATCTAAGCATCTGTGTACAAGCACCTTTAGAGCTACTCAAAAATAATCATTACTTAAATATTGGAAAGAAGTGCCTCACAGTTTTGAAATAGTTTGTCTGTCATAAATGATATTGTTACACTCATGTTGTATAAAAAATAATCATAACTTAAATATTGGTAAGAAGTGCTTTACAGTTTTGAAATAGTTTGTCTGTCATAAATGATATTGTTACACACATGTTGTATAAAAAATAATCATTACTTAATATTGGAAAGAAGTGCTTTACAGTTTTGAAATAGTTTGTCTGTCATAAAAGATATTGTTACACACATGTTGTATAAAAAATAATCATTACTTAAATATTGGTAAGAAGTGCTTTACAGTTTTGAAATAGTTTGTCTGTCATAAATGATATTGTTACTCTCATGTTGTATACTCTATGTAAATTTCTCCAAATGTATATACTACTTATATGTCTTCATAATTAAAAGTACCCGAAATTACTTGATGTGTAGTTTGTTTTGAAAAACCAACGAGCTAATAATTTTTAACAAAAAAATGGCAAAATCTTTTTTTGTACAGTAAGTTCTATAAGGTTTGACTCCATTTCAACATTTCTAGAGTTACAACCATCACGGCTTTCTTGTGATTCATATTTACAAGGCTAGGGCTTTGAAGTGTCTTGCCAAACGGCACTCTCTTGATACTAAGGCACCGATGGGGCCCAAACACGAGGCCCCGAAATTTCAAGTTCACTACAATTACCCCTGGATCATGCAGACAAGGTAATGCAATGACATGCATCTGATGTCTCTTGTTTCAGTTTTCAGCTGCTTGTTCATGGATGTGATGAAATTTGGAAGGTAACATTCAATATCTTTAAAATTGAACGCACTGGAGAATAGTGTTTGGGAGGAAAATGAGCTTATATTCAGGCGTTTAGAGCCTGCATACAGTAAATTGATATGTGTTTAAGTCTAAAAGCGTTGCAATGGTCGTGAGTTCTACAGCATATCGGCTTTTAACTTTTAGATATATTGACGCCTTTCAATTTATGTTGTATATTACATTTATTCTGAAATGTATTGTATACAACAATAACAAAACTGTATTCTTCCAACGAGATTGAATTGTGTCTTTGAATCTTCCCATTTGTGAACAAGAACCTTTAAAGAAAATATGGATTCCCATCGTTATGAGTGTCAAATCAAATTTCACATCACCACTGACAGACCTGGTCTCTTTACTTAAAGGAGACGAACAAACGCTTCATAGACGTAACCTCGTATAGTTGAATCCTAGGAAAGACGCAATGTACATCAACCATACTGGGTAGGAGGTTAAATCTCATGCAACGAAAAGGCATGTCTTTATACTCAAGTGAATGAGGACACCGCCCTTTGAAACGGTACTAGTGAATTCCCTTATTAATCTGAGACAAGCACACGCTGTATAATTGGATTGATACAAATAATAACAACATTTTTAGCATAATCGAATGCGGATTTTCCTAGCTTAAAGAGCTTGTTTCACAATCGATGTAATAAGAATGATACAAAGAACTCCACAATATTGCTAAGCAAACTCGAGGACGAATAATAACTTTAAGAACTTGTTTCACAATCGAATTAACATGAATGAACTGAATAACCTAAATCATACTAAAGACGGTGTAAACCCACCAATTAATAAACCATGTCATTGTCTTTATCCTGTCACCAGGGCAAAATACGGACTCATTTAATCTGGATGTGTTACAAGCAGTCATAAACAGTTGTAGATGTATAACAATATGTTAATTGTTACAAAACAAGACATAATCGCTCTGTGCTCATGTAAAATATTTAAACAGGACTCTAGTTGTCCGGAAGTATTACAAACAGTCACAAACAGTTGTAGTTGTATATCTATATGGCAGGTTACAGTTAACAGCCCCGTTATTCAATACACCACATGAAGTTCCACGTGGAACTATTGCTTATTTTAAACACAACATACACAATGCTAACACGATGCTTTATGACAAAACAAGACTTTATGGTTCTGTGCTAAAAGTTATGGTGAAACATGTGCATGAACCAAATTCCTCATTTGGGATACTCATAATTGTCCAAATACAAAACAATATCAGATGATATTCATGAGAAATGATTTCGTTTGTGACATTGTGAAGAAATACTTGTGAAAGAAATTGCGAGATTATTCATTAAGAGCAAATTTTCCTGCTGACACTGTGATTTTGTACGCTCTTGCTGCAGAAGCGTTGAAGTATGTATATTTGAAAAAAATGTTAAATCAGACATTTCTTTGCTTTGAGTAATACTACTCAAAAACACGTTACGCTATCATGATCTTTTTGTTTAATCAGCGTATCCGTCCTACAGATGTGTAAAAAAATTCCCGACTCAGTTCATTGTATACACTGGTCAGGTCCTCACAATCATATAAGAAAATATATAAATCTTAGGTTGTTTCACCAATTCCCTTTTTCTTACGAACCACAATGCGTATATACGGAAAGACTGCAATACGCCAAGAAAACAGAGTGTACCCATACGCGTTGTCGCTTGTATCCGTTTGTACAATCAGACAACACTGTGGGATAGGGTACCAACACATGAGCGATAACTGACTATCAGACGCTCGAACCTTTTACTGGGAGTATTTGTTAGCTGACACTTACAGGTAAACCATACACGCCGACACAGAATACTGACATCGTCCCTGCTAAGGTAGGCAATACTCTGTAATCAAGTACAGATATGTTATAGTATCGTGTTGCCTATAGAGACAATCATTCGAACATGATTTGTGTTGTAAAGATTTTAGGACAGTAAGGTATGGGTAAGAAGTGGAGATTTGGATTTCCCGTGTCGCTTCCTATATCCATAGTACATTATATATTTTCATGTAACCAAAAGTAATTCGTATATTCTTCATCTGACACTCAACAATTGTACGAAAAATGAAAGAAGTAAAGGACTGTAATAGAACTGTGCATTACCATAACCGATCCGACCGGAAAACATGTGTGATCGCCGTGATCGGACGGAACTACATTTGCGGAACTACTTCAAGTTTGAATCAGCGTAAATAATTTGACACGTCTTTTACACTAATGATTGGGATGTACCGTCTGAAGAGTGAAAACCTACGACGCCTTTATTTTCCAGATGGCTAAGATTCTGCTGTACGTTGTTCTGGCAGTCATTAGTTGTTGTGGCACAGTTGCTGATGATATTGGTGAGTAGTAAATTGGACAGAGTTGTTATCTTCATAAAAAAAATCTTTCTTATATATGTTTAATGGCCACAATTAGTCACAAAAGCAAACGAAATCTTTACAGAAATTCCAAATAAAATTTTGATTCTGATATAACGCAGAAGCCATCGTGACAAAAGAAACGTGCCTTTTACAAATAATTTTCCGATTTGTATGGTGGTTCCCTTATCATTGTATCGGAGTTGTTTGTAATTTCTTATATGAACAACGGGGTTTCATAATACGATGGTCTTTCCATAAATATTATCAAACTTATCTCTACCCATAAGCACCGAACGATACAGTGATCTTTATTAACCTGTGGTGATCACTTATATTGCATTGTGCTTATCACGTGACATTGAATAATCAATCAGAACCCTTATGGTTTGGTGGTTGGATACGTTGGGTCTTCCTCCTTCAGTAAAGAACGGAAATAGCAAAAAAAAGGGACTATTTTTGAAACGGTGTAGTAACACATCACAAGCCTGGCTTCTGATTGGTCGATATTCAACACAGTAGAATATTGACCAACCAAAATCAAGATCATTCTGATCTGAGTATATTTATAGTTTATATTTCCATTACAAACTCCGAGCCATTCGTCTAAATGTTGATGTACCTGCTTTGTCTTGAAATAACTAACAATGTGTAGCCTTAGATTTTATAGTTCTTTCATGATCTTTGAGACATTCCTTATTAAGTTCATCCATAGAAAGGCGTCTAGACGAGAACCATGGAAATAAGATCAACAGCATAAATAGTCTCCAATGTAACCATGCCAGCTATTGAAACGTTCTAAATATATATTTTGCTATTATGATTGAATAAGAGCACTGGTCTTCGAAGTGTACAGCACAGACTTCCTCTTTTCGTTACAATGACGTTCATTCAATGTCCATAATCCTTTCATGGGGTTTCCAGCAGTTGATACCAAAATCAAAATTCCTTACGTGTGTCAACAATATATCCTTAAACGTATCAACAATTATCAAAAAATAATGAATACCTGGGGAATATACTACATAATTGCAAGAAATTAACAAGCGGTTCATACTTATCGATACATGTTTGTGATTGGAAGTGGAAGGTTGTCAGTGAATTATCAACTTTTCATAACAATGTCGTCACACATACCAAGCAATAACAACATATGACCAATTTGTTGCAGACGACTGTGGAAAACATTTTGGGAAAAGGGTAAATTGCTAAATTGTAAAGAGCAATTTTTGCTTTTCCAACGATGTTTTCTGCCATATCAGAAGATTATTCTTAAATTCATCACATTTTGAAATGTCGTCTGAAAACTCTTTCAACTTGGGACATTCGAAAATTTAATATTTGGTAAAGGGTTAATACTATTCCAATGTTGGATACGTTACAAACATTAATGCAGTGTTAGCTCAACCCGAAAAATCCAGGCGCATCAATGTTTCATTGATATTAAAGGTTGAGCAGTTTGGGTCATTTAATAAATGGTAACATACATTTCAGAGTGTTTCCCGAATCAAACGATTCACTACACACACACGGATTCCGCGATATACACGCACTACACAGCGTTCTATGAAGCGGACAACGGCACGATTCTGAGCTGTGTCGACTACGAGGATTCAAACAACGACGATGTTTATTTCGACTGTCACTCTTCGGTAAATTGTCGGCCATATTCGTCTTTTTCCGTAGTTTTTCGGTGGAAATCTAGAAAATTAAGTGGCAGGCAATAGTAAGCGTCGTTATTAAAACAAAATGCTGTATTTAGGTTAATGTTATTTTTTCATGGGTCACTGTCAATGCGCTACATATCAATTTCAATAAAGGGATTAAAACAGTAGTCTTAGTCAGTTTTTTTTAATTAAAGACAAGTAAGAAAGTCAAGGGGAATAAGAAACTGTTTCGGTTGAAAACCAGCCATATGTGAATATTAAGCATCAGACATTTACTTACTGTCGTAAGATTAGGTCACTGGTCAGGCATCATGATTTCGACTTGGATTTCCTGGAAATTATGGACCTTTTCTTTACTTGGGAAACATTGCTTGGTATTCATCGAACGTGCCTCATCAGTATTCACTTGAGCACCATCGATAAGTCAACCTATTTAACAAGTTTGAATCGCTACAGTGGAAATTTATTTACTCGTAGAAAGTTCAGAACGGATGTAATTGGGATCTAATAAAAAAAGGTTCAGTTTTGAGTTTTTCCATATTAGTTCTGTTAGATCATGGCTTTTAATACACCTACATATGTTCAAGACATCGACTAACGAATATTGCATATATATATATATATAGTTTTCTTTCAAAAGCCATTGTTTGGTGATATGAAGAACACGTTCATACGAATTGAAAAGGAAATTAAAGCCTGTGTACAGCATGTTTAAAAAATTCGCACCGATTTATCCATTAATTCAATTTTCTATTAATTAATTTTGTCTTTATTCGTCCGTTCTTTCGCTTCATTTGTTAAGTCGCTTTTTCGTTCATACGTTCGTTCATTCATTCGTTTTGTCGTTCTTTCGTTCATTTATTTACTTATTCATTCATTCACTATTTTACATTGAGCAAAAAGATTTACTCCGACTATGTTTCCTTGCAGACGGCCATGTTGACTGTACATATCTATTATGAAAACCGCACGACCGTTTATACCTTCCAATGTTCTCCGGAAACCACAGTTTCGGAAACCTTGATAACAGTGAGGTAGGTGGCGCTCGGAAAATTTCCATTAATTAACCCTTTACCAAACAATAACGACATTTGACCAGTTGTTACAGAAGACACTGGAACACATTGTGGGAAAAACAGAAATTGCTCGTGACGACACGTGTGAAGTAACAACCTATTCCATTCAGTAGTTAATGAGATACAAACTTGCATGCAACAACTTAGCCAAAATTTTCTTTAAAAAAAGGCCACATGATTTAATAAATTAAAATCAAAGGATATGAGACTTGGTCAGGGACCTAAATTTATGAAAAAGCCGCATAATTTACTTAAATAGAAAACAAGAAACTTGGTCAGGGACCTAAGTTTATGACACTGAACACATGTGAAGCATCAACCCATTCCATGCAGTAGTTCATGAGATACCAACTTGCGTGTAGGAATTATACCAAGGTGTGACGACGACAGGCCAGTGAGTAGTATTCTTCGAATAATCGAGCTTAAACGTGATAGTCAGCTTTGACGTAAATTAACTTTCATAGATACGAGGGTTGTTCGGAAAGTTCGTAGAATTTCGTCATATCTCTGTGTGGCATAATTGCCGGAAACGCTTGAAATTTGATAAACAAATTAATTCATTCGTTTTCAACATATTGCATGAGACATCATCCTTGCCAGATATATTGGTAGTAGGTTGTTCTGTCCATACAACTAAGCATGCGAAAAGGAAACTACGTTTTCATGAAATTCTACATTACCTTCATGAATTACAGAAGAAACCTTGGCATACAGGTAAAAAAATCCGTGTATGTTTGGGAAAGGGGCATAATTGCATTGGATCGAATCCAACACGCATATCCTTAGTGCTAGAAACCTTCATAAAAATTACATACGATTATTACACTCGAGTAATGCTCTTAGATATAATTACGTGATTTGCTTAAACAAGGATATCAATTTCGGTCTTTTCTTGTCTTTACTATTTGTTATTAAATCGATCCCTTGTTATGGAAGACATTTCCATTACCCTAAACAGTCAACTCACAGTATCATCTCTAATGGAATTGCTATCAAATTACTATTCCATTTTCATTATGTTACAGAATGCGTTAATATAACCATCCCTTTAGATGTCATCTTAAACCTTTACCAAACAATAACGACATTTGACCAGATTGTTGCAGACGAGTTTGGAAAACATTGTTGGAAAAGAATGAATTGCTCTTTACGAGCATTTTCTCCTTTGCTCATAAAGTCGTATTACCTTTCTGAATATTATTTTTCAATTGCATCACATTTTGTAATGTCGTCTGCAAACTCTTTCAATTTGGGACACTCGAAATTTTGGCGTTCGGTAAAGGGTTAACCATTTTCAATGACAAAGGCAGGGGCAAAATCTGTTTTTCATTTTATTTGTATTCATGTTTTTAAAGTAATGTGTGCATACATGTATTTATCAGAAGGCATTTACTCAAAATTTATACTTATACTCTATACCCATCATCACATGAAGAAATAAGACGGCACATATCGAAACCCTCTCTTTTACATCGTTTCCCACGAACCAATAGTTCAATGGTCTTGATATCTTTCTCTATTGTGTATTTGTGAGAACCCTCAAACGTACGTCCAATGTACATTTAGAAAGTTCTGTACTCTGAGCACTTGGCCGTGATTGCTCCCAACCCATTCCTAGTTTTGTCACAATGATGTTTTCTCAGTTTGCAAACGCTGGTGTTGTTATACTCCAAATTGTTCACATCTCATATCCTCTGAGTTTTGACTTATGTTTAAGTCTAGTTTATTTGTTAAAACAAAGGCCACGGGCCCCACCGGCACGTCTGGTTTCGTGGGATTGTCCTTTGGCAAATAACTTCAGAGCCCTAGTACTGTTTCATACAATGTATAACCCAGTGAAACAATGCACTGATCAGCCCTTATAGGCAGATGAGTATGGGGTCTTTCTTCCATCATTTATAGTCGCGCATCGCAACACTACTGAAACAATGTTGAAGCGATGTAAAACCCCATGTAAAATATACAGACATAACCTAATGAAACAATGTTTAACACAATAAAACAATGTTAAACCCAAGACATGTGCTTTTCAGTGCCAACCAGACCCACAAGTCTATCGATCTCGTGTATAACATCACCAGCACGTTTTTGGACGGATACGGCAACTTTGTGCCTAGCGCAGAGATCGGAGAGACGGTCTATTTCGTGATAACAGCGCCAAGTAAGTCACACAGAAAACAGACACATAGAGCCAGGGTACCGTTTTACTAAACAGTTTATGCTTGCGTTGTGCGTAAGTTCAAAGCATCAATCCCCTTATTTTAAAATTGGGCTGAGCAATATTGCAAAGTAACACATCATTGGAAGCGTCTCTTCGAGACGCTTCCAATGACGTGTCACTTTGCATTATTGTACATTTATTTGAGATACTACTCATGAATATCAGTTTTGACTTACGCAAATATTTGTCCTAATTAAGTTGTTTTGTAAAACGGTTCCCTTGTGTCATTAGCATCTCACTTGTTACGGAGAACTAACCGTCTTCGTCATGAATGTTCCAACATATGGCCTTTTACGTATAAATTACGCATGGTATGGTTGCATGTCATACGATTGCACTTCCAAGACCAGACAATTTCCGAGAGGGGTAACCCCTATTCTGTGAAAAATAAATGAAATGATAAAAAAATCGGCACGAATAAAGCAGAGTCTGCAAAGTCAATTGTATATATTATATTGTATATATTATATACAATTGACTTTGCAGACTCTGCTTTATTCGTGCCGATTTTTTTATCATTTCATTTATATTGCTCAACTTGTCTAAAAGCGTTCACGGACAAGTTAATCTTAACGGGAATTTACGGGAAACTGTTTTCCGGACAAGCGCAAAAAATGATTTGGCATTTACGAACAACATTGAAAATTATGAACAAAACAGTTCTCCATTAGTAATTTCTGTTGCCGATGCTTGAAAATACATATTATGTAAAGCAATCCGATATATGTATTCCTAGCATTATGACACATAAGGGCTGATAGTTATGAACACATTGTAAAGTATGTTCGTGAATGGTTTAATCATAACCTAATAAAAAGTATTACATTTTACAACCATTCCCGTTGGTCAATTAAAAGCTATAATGATTTACCATCTCGTTATAGGAACTTGCTTACCTGTAATAACAGCTCATTTTCTTGTTTTGTAACCTTTATTTGCCACGTCCATGGTATGAGAAGGACGTGGGAATTTCTCATTACACTTTACAACAGTTTGGATATATTTCGGTTTCCAAAATGGTATAATCAATGCAGTATAATTCCTTTACAAGGTTCGATTTATGTTGAAAGTGGCGAAGTGACGTCGGTTTTCGGTTAAAAACTAAGATTTTTTAATCATTTCGTCATTTCCATTGAATAAGCAATAACACTGTGTATGCTTTCCCCGGAAATTGTAATAAAATAAAAAGTAGGACAGCTGTTGTGTAGTATCAAAGAAATTCTTTTTAACTTCAAAATGTCCTCACATATGTAAACAAGCATCTTAAATTGTGCAATTAATCCACCTGTTCCTATTATCGACAAATCATGAATGGTTACTTCTCATCCTATTTAGAAGAGTACCCCTTGCTTCCCCTGGAATGCAATGCAACTGGTGGGGCCGGCCAATATAAAACGATCATTACACTTGGGTAAGTAGCAACCTTCCCTCTACGACTTTTGTTAGAGACCTTCAATGGTCTTGCACCATCATTTAGCTTATTATGAGAAATAAGAAATAAATGCAACAACGTAACAAAATGGCTTCGAATTACGAAATTTTATTCGCATCTCTGCATTTATTATTAATTTATAAACATTTTGCCGGATACTTTTCTAACATTCGTACATTGCAAGATGAGGTTTACTAACTTCAGTCTTAAAATTTCAGATTTTCTTTTCGAACTAGTAGTGTTGTATTGTTCGGCTCTTAAAATTGAGGTATCGAAATAGGTCTGTGTTGTTTTTTCTAATCCAACATGTGGGTGGTTATCAAAGGAATAGATATGAATGCACTGTTTCAAAAAATAGATTTAGGGTTGTACTCATTAGAATTGTGTATAAAAGACGAGGCTAAGGAAAACCGACAGAGACTGTGAAATAACAGTTCTGTGACACCGTATGGTAGTAAAAGAGATATGATGCCATATATCAAGTTCTTTTCTTTTCGGCCATGCGTGCTCTCAGGGTCGCCTTACTGTGATACGTTATAGTTTAAATCAGAGATATGGTTCTAACGAAAAGAACAGTATGTCAATGGAACTCGCTTGCGCTTTACGAATATTTCGAATTCTACCTCAACCTCAAATATACAGGATAATAGCTTGGATTCTTTTCTGAAATTTTTGAGGAAAGTAGGAACATACTTTGAATAGCTCCAAAAATACGTAGTAGATGGTTAGAAAATATCGAAGAGCTGCAAATTGAACCAAAAGAATCTTAATTATTAGATGCTGGAACCGACTTCATGCTTATGCATACAGGTTAGATCCAGGCAAGCCGCCAATTATAATGGCGGCTGGTCTGTTATCTAATGAGTTTGCTACTATGGGTATCTTTCCCCTAACAAAACTAAGCAGATAGTTAATGTTCTGGAAAGCAGACGTCACCCAAGTATATTCTTAGAGAATTATCCAGCATTCTAAAATCATCGAGCCAAAGTTTCATGTCCCCCATAACTGCACACCTGTTTGTTTGCTGCTGCTCAATGCATATTTCCCTCTAGTTTTCCTGCTGAACTGTATCTATGAAAATTTCCTTTTCAATGATTTCGCTGTGAATAAGAGTTTCATAAACGTGTTATCAAAAGTTTACTTGAAGTAATCTCTCTTCCAACTGCCAGTCTCAATAGCTCAGTGGTTATGTAACCTAACCTAACCTAACCATAAACTCTCCGGATTTGCCCCACAACGACTCATTGATGTCTTTATTAACGCCAATTAATGAATCAATTAACTTTAACCCTTTAACAAACGCCAAATTTTCGACAGTCCAAAATCGAAAGAGTATGCAAACGACTTTTCAACATGTGATGAAATTGAAATCTTCGGATAGGACAGAAAACATTGTGGGAAAAAGAGAAAATGCTCTTTAAGAGCACTTTCTCCTTTTCCCACAATGTTTTCCAGAGTCGTCTGCAACAAATTGGTTAAATGTCGTTATTGTTTGGTAATTGGTTAATCAAAGCCAGAACAGCCATATCATGAGCCTGGTGTGAAGACCACAAAAAGTCTTTTACCTGCATGAAAGTCATGAACTTATTTCTCGGAACATATAAGCGGATAGCAAGAGAAAAGGTTATTCGATCCGATATCTCATAGTAAGGTGATCTCTCGGCAGACGTCAATATTGTTTGCATTGTGTTTCCTAATGTATCTGTTTTCAATTAGTTTTGTTTTAAGCTCGTATGACTTTATATCCCCCGCCAAGTTCCCTTAGGAACTCGAGATTAGTATAGGATGTTTTCGTCACCAATTCCACGCAATTCCGATGTTCTAAAATACAACACTTGTACCGTATGGCCGCAACCCGGATTTAGATAGCATTTTGCAATATCAATGGTTAGATAGCATTTTGCAATATCAATGGTTAGATAGCATTTTGCAATATCAATGGTGAGATAGCATATTGCAATATCAATGGTTAGATAGCATTTTGCAATATCAATGGCTAGATAGCATTTTGCAATATCGATGGTTAGATAGCATTTTGCAATATCGATGGTTAGATAGCATTTTGCAATGTCGATGGTTAGATAGCATTTTGCAATATCGATGGTTAGATAGCATTTTGCAATATCGATGGCTAGATAGCATTTTGCAATATCGATGGTTAGATAGCATTTTGCAATATCGATGGTTAGATAGCATTTTGCAATATCAATGGTTAGATAGCATTTTGCAATATCGATGGTTAGATAACATTTTGCAATATCGATGGTTAGATAGCTTTTTGCAATATCGATGGTTAGATAGCATTTTGCAATGTCGATGGTTAGATAGCATTTTGCAATATCAATGGTTAGATAGCAATTTGCAATAACGATGGTTAGATAGCATTTTGCAATATCGATGGTTAGAAAGCATTTTGTAATATCGATGGTTAGATAGCATTTTGCAATAACGATGGTTAGATAGTATTGCGCAATACAAGAAGTAAGATAGCAACAAGCATGATCATTAGTATGAAAGCTTTACATTTGACCAGTAGTAAGAAAGCATTACTCGTGATAATTAGTTAGAAAGCTTTTGCCATGATCACTTGTTAGACTGTTTTACATATGATCAGTGGTTAGATAGCTTTTGCCATGATCAGTGGTTAGAATGTTTTACATATGATCAGTGGTAAGAAAACTTTTGCCATGTTCAGTTGTTAGAATGTTTTACATATGATCAGTGGTTAGACAGCTTTGGCCATGATCAGTGGTTAGAAAGCTTTTGGCATGATCAGTTGTTAGAATGTTTTACATATGATCAGTTGTTAGAAAGATTTTGCCATGATCAGTGGTTAAAATGTTTTACATATGATCAGTGGTTAGAAAACTTTGCCCATGATAATTAGTTATAAAGCTTTGTCAATGATCAGTGGTTAGAATGTTTTACATATGATCAATGGTTAGAAAGCTTTGCCTATGATCAGTGGTTAAAAAGCTTTGTCCATAATCAGTGGTTAGAAAGCTTTGCCCATGATCAGTGGTTAGAAAACTTTTGCCATGACCAGTGGTTAGAAAACTTTGGCCATGACCAGTGGTTAGAAAGCTTTGGCCATGACCAGTGGTTAGAAAGCTTTGGCCATGACCAGTGGTTAGAAAGCTTTGGCCATGACCAGTGGTTAGAAAACTTTACATATGATTAGTGGTTAGAAAGCTTTGCACACGGTCAGTTGCTAGATGGTTTTACGCACTACCATTGTTAGAAATGACAATTGCACATATCATGGGCAATTTTATCTAACCACTTATCATGGGCAATTCTATCTAACCAACAGATCATAGGCAATTCTAGCTATCGACTTGTCATGGGCAATTCTATATAATCCACTTTTCATGGGCAAATCCATCTTACCATGTATCATGGGCAATAGTAAATTGGCGGCTTGCCTCTGATTCAACCTGGTTATTACTCTTAGTATCTTTCCTCGTCAAAATACAGTCAAACTTGTGTTAAGAGGCCAGCCTATGGGACAGAGTAAATAGGCTGTTTAAGACAGGTTGGCTGCTTAACACAAGTTAATGTACACTATAAATCTATCAATGGGACTTTCTGTAGTGGCTGTTTAAGGCAGGTTGGCTGCTTAAAAGGGTGGCTGCTTAACACAAGTTGGACTGTAAAAGAGATCTTTAAGGTTTTGGAAGTCAGTTGACACACACATTGATTAAAAGAAAATTACCCATGGGTTAAAAGGGCGGGTGCTTTATTTATCCCCCCCCCCTCGCCAAAGAAGAGCGAACATTTGCGAAGGGCTTTTCTGTTCAACAGGGATTTACGATTTCCCTAATTCAACGCAAGGCTGATGATGTGTTGTGAGTAACCCAAATAACCAAACAATGTCATGTTACAGGTGCACGGAGGACGACGACCTAATCTCGTCATTTTCCATAAATCTCGGGGCTCACGAGACTACCTACAGCGCCGCCATCTGCGTGTTCCAGTTCCATGGCTCGGATAGTTTGACGCTCACGTGTAATGTTAGAGTCTGCAACCAAGCTGGGGATTGTGACTTCGTAAGTAA
This sequence comes from Cerastoderma edule, assembly GCA_947846245.1. NCBI lineage: Eukaryota > Metazoa > Mollusca > Bivalvia > Cardiida > Cardiidae > Cerastoderma > Cerastoderma edule. The sequence goes on along the minus strand of OX401413.1, from coordinate 33,285,459 downwards.
ACTTGATTTAACTCATTCCCAAATACAGTTTTGGGCTGATCCAAATTGAAAGCACCAGCAGACGACAAGGTTACCATGAAAGGATGATATGTTCTTCATGTAATGGTGTATAAATCATTGGCTGAGTTAGATTATTAGCTCAGAAGCATTTAAAGGTCATATTTCCCGATAAACAAAATTTTCTTTAATTATGGTTTTTGAATTAGGTTATGGTTTCGTTATGACGGAGGTAATGATTTTTTTCTCATACAGAAGCGAAAAATGTTGTTTTTGACTACTTTTATTCACCTTTATCGATTTTTGTGAATGAATTATCTCCCTTGTTGTGACGTCATTTGTGCTTCAAAGTCATATGAAGTATCAGTTAGAAGAATCTAGTTCTCAGTAACGACGGTGTTTTTGCACAAATTTCGGACATTTTAAGTGTTGAATTGTGTTTTGGGAAACGTAAATTGGATATTGAATATGGTATTTTGACAGGTCTTCTGGTGTTATTCTGCTTTTGCTCGCAGGGATGCGAGTTTCTCCCGTTGTCCGACGAACATAAAAGCTGCAAAAAGTTTCGATAAGTAAACTGGACCGTGTTTACTTTATAAATAAGCAAAAGATATATTCCCCAAACAAGAACAGTAGGCTGTGTTACTTTCACTTCGAAGATGGCAAGTTTACGCACTGTTAGGCGTTTCCAGAGAATTGATTTTATTGATCTTTAAATGATCGGACTCAATTCAAAGTAATTTATACAGGTGAAGACGCTTCAAATTCATTCTACTTAATGAGTAACCGTTATATTTCCCTGAACTGATGTTTGTGATTAAAACAATTCCTGACTATTAGTTTGGGGTGTTTGAGCCTCGTATAGTCTTGCTAGAACTTTATATAGAATTTGCACTGTGTAAATGTAGATAAATTCAAGAAAAGGATAAATCATGTTGATTACACCTTTTTTGAAAGTTAATTGCCTTGAATGACTCTCTCACTCGCCAAGCTAGTTTTTTTTGGAACAGATTAACCATGCTACATACTTAGTCAGGAATACTTAATTAGGCTGCTTTACGATTATATTACGTAAGAATTCAAAGGGTTGCAAGAATATGTTAATTTCATCCAACATCATAAGTTATTGTATTGCCATGTCTTTTGGGTTTTAAACGCTTAAATGCATCTTGTTCTTATTTGCAAAACTTGTTTTATGTTTTAACATAATCGTAGAAACGTTGCCATTGTACATAAATGAGACAAAATGAAAAATGTACGTTGATTGTTATGATAACAAACCGATTAAAACAAGCAAGTTTCTTTTATCTGCCGTTGTCTTTGAATGAAAATTCAAAATAATGAATATTTGATATCTGCAAACTGTCTCTGAACTCATCAACGCAAATGATAATGGGTTCGATCTTAACTTAAGCGTCTGCTTTTCGGAATTATTTAAACCACACACCTCATTTTTTTGCCATTGGTAATAATGGTTTAAATGACGTATGTCACACTGGAATGCAGGTGTTCAAACATGGTTATTACAAATTTATATTGATAATTTATTAATAAGATCACTAAATATATAATTTACACATTTGAACATAATCTCTTTGTTTACAATTTAATTGATTATTGCCAATTTACCTCACATACAAAGGGTCAATCAACAAACATCGGACATTACAAGGATTAAGGGTCGTGATGCAAATTAACACCAATCTGCCACATTTGCACAGTACGTTTCAAGTCTCAAGTCCTTTATTGTTTAGGCGAAAGATAGCCTCTGGCGTTAATCTCTTAATTATCTCTGTTGTTAATTAACAGGTCTGACACGCTCTGCTATTCCAGACATGAAATAACAAGCGGCAAATCTCACACTTTCAATGCGCGGCAATTAAATTTATCTAAAGAAATCCATTGTTAAGATACAACCAATTAAGACCAAACTCTCACAGGATGTTTGGATTGATAAGGTTAGGTGTCAGGACATATTTATCTCTCAAAGTGACTTACGTCTGATACTTTGTCGTTATGATATTCAAAGAAGTGAACATGTTGTCTTTTCTATTAGAATAGTTTGACACTTCAATAAGTATATGATAATCAGTATTCACCAAAACGGTATTAACTCTATGTTTTCAACAAAAAAACGTTTTAACATCAAAATCAAGTTTTGTCAAATTGATATTTAAATTCCAAAATCATAAAAAATAAATTCAAATATGTTTAAGGTTAACGATTGTTTTTGTTTTAGCTGTTAATTATTAAACCTGTCCGAAAGTTAAATGCTCAATATGTCAAGGCTACTTACACGAGAGAAAACGAACAAAAATGTTAAGTGAATATGAAGAACAATTCTTAAGTCAAAACAGGTGATCTAGAAAGACGACATCGGAATCAATTTCAAAATCATAGACCTCTTACTGGGGGTGGAGTTACTGGAAAGTTGTCGGAAGATTTTAACAAATACTCTTGAATGTGCCAGTGTTTAGTTTTGAAATTTGGATGTGTGGTGTAAATGTGAGTTAAAGGATAACCTACGTATCACAAGTAAGTTGATGTGTGGTGAAAATGTGAGTTAAAGGATAACCTTCGTATCACAAGTAAGTTGGGTTATAATACGTTTGTTTTTTGTTCGCAATTTATGATCTTCTCCCGTTTCATTTCATGTATTGATAAGACAATGAAGGGTGAATAGTTATACGATGTACGGTTTTAAGACAGTTCGTTTATTCAGATCTATGTCTTTGTTTACTACTCAATTAAAACCTTAATGCTAATACACGATCATTGACGAAAAAGTACTCTTGTTTTTTTTTCAACAAATATTAATAAAAATAGCTGTTTTAACAATTATCGTCAAAATTTCAAGCCGATTCTTACATATGAAAACATTTACAAATCCTTTCAAATTTTCGCGTTACGTCACTTACCCTTTTTTTCAGAAGAATATTCTTATAATATGAAACATATTCAATAAAGAAAATGCACTGTCAATCCAAACATTGACTTAAGGATTGCTATTTCGAGGAAAATCGTCCCAATTTCAAGCCGTTCCTTTCATATGAACGCATTGACATATCCTTGTAAATTCATGCGTTCAGTCACTAATTTATTTTTTTCAAATGGATATTCTTATAATATGAAAAATATCCAGAATAGAAAATTCACTATCAATCCAAACAATGACTTAAGAATCATTTACTTCAAGGAAAATCGTCCAAATTTCAAGCCGTTCCTTTCATATGAACAGGTTTACGCAATGACAAATCCATGCAAATTCACGGGTTAAGTTATTAATTTATCTTTTTTCAAATTGATATTCTTATAAAATGAATCATATCCAATAAAGAAAATGCGCTGTCAATCCAAACAATGACTTTGGGATCGTTTATTTGAAGAAAAACACCAATTCTAACCAGCGATCGCTCTTCACGCCCTTTACATGGCGCATTCAGTGGATCACGAGTGACGTCACAGCAAAGGGAAGTAAGTCATACGAACTTTTATTAATCGGTGCGATATGTCGGTGATTTATGACGTAATGCGTTATGCTAAAATGTTGCAAATAATTTCAATGTGATTCTTTTACTTCATATTTTAATTTTATGAAATAAACCCAACCTGTACATATGACCTTTAATCCTTTAATCACATGATGTCATTAGTTTTGAAGCAAAGACGTTAAGGTTACTGTATGTATCAAGGAGGAAAGACCTTATAACGTTTATAAGGTCTTTGCATGGAGTAATTTATTAACGGTGGATTGAATCAGTATGAAGTCTGTATGACAGCAGAAGACCTTAAAACCCATTATAATTGCGTTTTGAACATTTATATAATTTTTTGTAAATTAATAAGTATTTTGTTACTGTGCAAATAAACATGCATTTTTTTAGAAAAAAAACCAATTATGTTTCAAAGTAAGCTGATTATTGACGGAAATAAATACCAATGCAACTGTAGTCACACCCCCATCATTTCAACACAAGAACGAACAAGGACTTGCATACTCAATACTCAGGTATTCATGACGTCATCTTGTTCGACATTTGAATGGATATAATTTTCTCTTCTGCTTTTCTTTATAATCTTTATAATTCATCATCTCACAGAGAATTTGAATGACACGTGTTTGAAGAATCTGCAAGCAGCAGTTAAACACACGTCCGAGATACCGAAGAATAATTTGTTTGTTGTTAAACCTTATAATGCTGGAACCGACTTCAAGCTTAGGAAAACAGGTAAGATCAAGGCAAGCCGCAAAGTTAATTGGCGGCTGGCCTGTGGTCTAACCTGTTTGCTACTCTGAGTATCTTTCCTCATCAAAATTAAGCAGATATGTAAGATTTTGGGAAGCAGACAACACAGAAATCTACTTTTAGGAAATTACCGAGCATTCTAAGGGTTAGAGAAGATGTATGACATTTAAGTTATAGAGCGAGGAAACTTATACAAAGACGTTTCATTCTAGAGTTGTATGGACCGAAAGCGGCGCTCTCTCACCGGTAACGATTACGGAAACTACGTCACATCAGCTGTTAGCAATCGATTGGAGGTACTTGGTGGGTCACGTGAAGTACTGGACCAAACAAAAGGTATTTAGATAGAAACGCCACTATTCCTAGACCAATCAAAAAGTATTTAGATAGAAACGTCACTACGTTTAGACCAATCAAAAGCTATTTCAATGAAAAGGTCACTATGAGATAGCACGCTGATTTGTCGGCTGATAATTGATGCATATAATAAACCACACCCATTCGTAGAAACCTGACTTAACTTCTTTGGTCGGTAGTTTGGGTATTGGAGGGCCGACCATTGAAATCCTTTATGGTTCAACATGTATGTAATTCATGCGAAAGTTCATGGTCATTCCATATCTTAACGCTCAAAAATTCCAAATACCAAAACAAAGGGTAACTAATTTTTACGAGACTGTCTTCAAACTATCCACTCGTATATCAAAATAATCCCATTTAAATGTCAGATGTCAAAAAATGTGATTATTTTTAGTTACAATACATGTTTCAACATGTTGCAGATTGATAGGAACTCATAACCTTTGGAAATGCGTTTACTGTCCCTAATTTATCACTTAACATACGTTTCCTGAAATCCCTTTTAATCAAACAATCCTGTTCGGATTTTGGCTTAGGCTTCCGCAGTCGTGTGGTTAGATATCTTCATTGTCCCGTATTTTAACTAAACATATGTGTTTTTAAATCTCTTTTAGCGAAGCTCTCACTATAACTTTGGTGATGGATTTTATAGCCGTATGATTGGAGTTCATTATTGTCTTGAGTAGTTACTCTAAATATGCGTGAAGCCTCTTTTGGCCGCGACCACTCTATGACTTTGATAAAGTCTTTCATGGCCGTGTGGTCAGATTCATTTGCTGAACCGGATTTGCTTAGTGCCGAATTTTCTACGCGGTAGAAAAGCACAACCGACTTGTAGTATGGACATTCTGGAAAATCCAAAAATAAGTGCAATACTGAACATCTGCGTTAGATTCCAGTCAATCAATCAATCAATCAATCAATCAATCAATCAATCAATCAATCAATCAATCAATCAATCAATCAATCAATCAATCAATCAATCAATCAATCAATCAATCAATCAATCAATCAATCAATCAATCAATCAATCAATCAATCAATCAATCAATCAATCAATCAATCAATCAATCAATCAATCAATCAATCAATCAATCAATCAATCAATCAATCAATCAATCAATCAATCAATCAATCAATCAATCAATCAATCAATCAATCAATCAATCAATCAATCAATCAATCAATCAATCAATCAATCAATCAATCAATCAATCAATCAATCAATCAATCAATCAATTAATTAATCAATGTATTCATCACAATATGTCCTCCCGTTTCAGGCTAATCATGTTCATCATCAGGCCAAAGATGCTTGCTGTCCGTGCCTACGTTAGATATAGTGGACTGTTTTGTTTTGTTATGGTGTTATTTGAGTTGTAGCGATCAATGTTAAGTTATAGTTCTATTATTGGTTGACACTTCGACACATATTAAAATTGTGTCAACCTTAACCAAAGGTTAAAGTGTTTTATGCTTTAGTTTTGCAATAAAATAAATGTTATAAGAAACTGTGTACATTTGTATTTCCATGCATTTCTTACATATTATATTTTATCTGTTTACTTATTATTTTACACGTGTTTTTCACGTGTGTTCATATTTAACCTTACTGTTTAACATCGACTGCGAAGAAAGCTTAAAGCGTGTTCAAAGCGTCTCTCTGTGACTTCTTCCTGGATACTTCAACGGTACTAGTGCCGATGTGGGGGTTAGTCCCGGAAAATGTCACCTTGCCTGACGATGATTCGACGATCTACCAATGCACCACTGTCGCCCAAATTTTTATATATTCATAATTTTCATAATCTTCGTCGCTGTAGAAGAAAATAAAACATGTGAATATATGTGTTTTAAATGGTATTCATTGTGTAAGTAGCCCATTTCCACTCAAATATAGGACACGATTGTAGTCTCTACAAACGTTCAGATTCTACATCTACATCTACAGCCCTCTGCCGACTTGTTGCTGCCTACTTGTTGCTGCCGACTTGTTGCTGCCGACTTGTTGATGCCGACTAAATCCTTAGAATACTGGGTGATTTTCAAAAAGTATACTTTTGTGTCGTCTGCTTTTCATAACCTTAAACATCTACTAAATTTTGATGAGGAAAACCTGTGATCTAACCTGTTTGTATAAGCATGAAGTCGGTTCCAGCACTACAAGGGTTAAAAAAAAATACCTGCATATAATGACACGTGTTAGTTACTTAACCTTTTATAAAATAAGATGATTGCATCTGTGAAAGGAGATGAGAAGTGTATCAATGATATAGTTTTCTCTCACTTAAAGATATGGTATGCCATTTTTTCGTAGAAGACAATTGATTCTTAGAATATTAAAATCTTTATCTGTGAGATTAGGACAGATGAACTTAACCGATTGTTTTAAACAAAATTCTTATAACAGGCGACTTTCTCAATCAGTAAAAACATTGTTGATCTGTATTGGGTATAAAAATGATTATTATCCAAAGGGGGGCATTTCTCGTTGACCATTCAGAAAGTCACATGTAACTTATCAGCATAATCTCGGGATTATTTTGCAAATGTTTAATAAACAATCATTCGAGACACATGTCCACGTGCAATTAAAATAATTGTTTATCTTGTTCAAACATATCGAGTATTTGGCACGACAAAAAGTTTGACCACTAAGGGGAATCCGTCATAAGAAACCTGTTGGACTTAGTGGAAGCTATTGAACGGACCGTGGAAAAAATCAAGGTAAGCCTTTCTCAATTCTAAGATATTCTTAGTTTCATTAAGAACTAGTCATCCTTGTGTAGCGTACGTCTTTCTCTTTTTATTTGGAGAGTTTTGTCAATCACCGGATTGTTCTTAGAATGATAATTTAGCTGTTCACGAATGTAAACTGAGTGAAGAGGGTTTATGTTATGTCTTATATGCGTCCATTGGCTGCTGATATTACTCTACTTTTGGAAACTTATGAGCGAAATAGAAAATGTTTACTTCCATATGCGTACCTTTCGGTAAATGTCGGTGTCACATCTGAATTTCAATGTGTTTGGTCAACTTGTTACCACCTGCAGACGACATTTTTTTTTTATTTTAAGCAGACGACTTTGAAAAAAAACTCTGTTAATATGTTAAAAACCTTTTAGTTCTGATGTTGTGATATAGGAATTGATTGAAAAAACATTAAGGCAAAAAGAGAAATTGCTTGTGATATGCAATTTCTCCTTATGCCACAATGCTTTTTGAAAATCGTCTGCTTTATGACGCACAAATGTGGCGTTGGTGGTAATGTTTTAAAAACTCTCCCAGATGTATTTCTGAATAACTGTTTAATATCAAACCCATCCCTAGCATGGGATTCAATGGATTGTTCAAAATTGAAAGCAATTACATGAGCAAATTCTTAAAGAATGCACTCAGCATATCCTTAGAAATAATTTGATGAAGAGAGCACATGGTGTAACTTAACCTGCACAATGCACACATTCAAATCTTGTGTCATGGTAAATTCTTAAATATTCTGCTTTGAATGACAAAAATGTTTATGCAGATGAGCATGCATACCTTACTATTTGTCGAATAATAGCCGTTTATTTCCATTCAGTGGTATATGGTTTAAAAACAAATACCAGCTCTGACAAAATGAATAAAGTAACACACCTCATGGCTTTTTCTCTTTATATAACAGAGGTTCATAAAAGGCACCTTTCCAAATTATTTCTTAACTTGACTTATTTCTTTAGTATAATGCAGTTTTCCCCAAAAATCAAAGTAACATCAGCTTTTTAGCTCCCTAGCTTCCTAATTCCGCAAGTTATGATTTTCCAAAATCAACAGGCCTAGGCCTCTTCCCAATTTAAGGAAAATGGCCCTGCATATTAAAAATGAAAAAAGTATCACTGATACTTTCCCATTTTCTTCCAGATGTTGAGGTTGACATTAGTCATTGTAACTAGCCTTCTGATGTTTGGTAAAGTGACGGCAGATAACTTCAGTGAGTATCTTACTATCTGATTATTACGCTGCGATAAAAAGTAGTTCAGCTTTGATACGATCGTGTCTACTCGGCAATCACTACCTCGGATGATCCAACCTGTAAGTTCTGTGTTACAATGAACTATCTACCTCTGGATCACTCGGACTAGGCAACCCCCGTCCCTTCGTCGCCGCCATGTTGTAGTTTTTGTTATGTTGCCGGAATACTTTCAAAATGGTTTCCAAAATTACTTCCGATGTTTATTTCGAAGAAATGGTCGAGGTATTTCGATGGACTTTTATACAGCGAATGTAACCAATCGGAACTACTGGGGGTATTTCCGTGAGCTGAAAAAAACACTCATTGACGTTTTCATTGGATAAACCGGATTAGTTCAGATTGCGAATCAATCTGAACACATCGAGTTTATCCAATGAAAACACCTCTGAAATAAAAGGGATGACGCCATATTGTTTCTCGTGGAAAGACGTCACATTACTCTTGTTTTGTCTCGGAAATGCGATTCCAATGACGTGTTATATAGCAATATTGTTTTTCTCATTGTTGAACTAAAAGGTAACGTTGTTTTGAACTTCAGATATCTTTGCGTAGCATGTTCAGTAAACCGCTCCTCAGTTAATTGAATATATCAAGACGGCATCTTACTTGTTCGTACTTCCTTTGAAATATTCCAGTATTGTTCAAGGAAGAAGAACAATGGTCAATGGCAATTCACGAGGATTTTATGTATAAATGTATATATGTAGTGCAAAAAAAAGAAACACTTCACACACCTGATATGTTGAACCTAATTAACTCACATGTTTGAATAAGATATAAAAACATGTTTCGCTTAAGACTGTTGAGTGGTAATTTCACTTTTAACATTGAAAAGCCTTGAGGCGAAACTTGTTTGGTTTTTTAATTCTTTTTTAGATATTATATATATTTCTATATTATAGATTTTTAGATATATGAATTAAATTAGTATGTTTATTAATGCACTGTATATGTAAATATATGTATTATGTATGTATATATTCCAGTGTGTTATCCCAACAGAACGATCCACTTTATGAACCCAGACTCGTCCATCTTCACGCATTTCAAGGCGCATTACGAAACCTCTAATGGAACCAAGTTGAAATGTCCCGGCTACGCAGATTCGACCAAAGACAATATCTATTTCGATTGTCACTCTTCTGTGAGATCTTTGTGTTTTTGTATAGGGTTCATATCATATTAAGATTCAATTTTATGGTCACTTGAGTACATGATAAACAAATAAGATTTGTATTTCTTACCGGGGCATCTCGACGTCTTATTACAAGGCCCCTTTCTGTGTTGGTTCAAATTCCGATACAAGTAGACTCGAATTTTCATTACAGTCTCTCAATCGACAAAGGGAACACCGATGGTTCTATCCGTCTTGACCGACTCCAAGCGTAACTACTCGGGTATTTCCGTGATCTGAAAAATACACTGTGTTTTGATTGGATAAACTCTGTGAGTTCAGATTAGACCGGCCCTTATGGACAGTACGATTAAGGGTATTCCTCCATCGTTGAAAAGCCGAGTATCGCAATATAACTTATCACAGTAACACCTAATTCCACGGTTTTTCGTCTTGGATCAGACGACTTCCAAAAAGCATTGTGGTGAAAGGAGAAATTGCTTGTCACGGGCAATTTCTGCTTTTGCCACAATGCTTCTTCAATCTATTTACATATCACAACAGCAGAAATGAAAGGTTTATTCACATGTTTAAAAATCTTTTCTTAAATCCTCTGCTTCAAGTAAAAAGAAGTGTCGTCTGCAGGTGGTAAAGAGTTAACAATGATGCGATGCAAAAACTATTCATACCATACACACATCTTGCACTTGAAAGGGCATATAAAACAAAAGTTTACAGAGCTTGTGACCAACCTCACTTACAGAGCTGTCGTTCTTTTATCAAATATTAAGCCTGAATCCATAGGGTTAACCCCTATTCCATCACACTCCACATTACCGCACATACAGCCGAAGACTTTAGAAACCAAATGTGCAAATTGTTCCACATCTACCCAATAGCTTGCTTTTTGAAACATCTAGTCAAGGGTCCAATGCAATACTATAGTAAGTGCTTCATGTTTATGAAGAGACTATAGTCTTCGTTGAATCCTCGTAGTGATTATATGTGGAGGACAGTGGTCCAGGGGTAGAGCGTCGGCTTCTGGACACAAGGGTCGTGGGTTCGAATCCTGTGAGAAGCATGAGTTGCCTTGCAACCTTTCATTAATCCACATTCGGTGCGAGTACTGGTCTACAGGTTATGTATCCAGGAAGCAGAATCGAGAGTGATTAATCTAAGCTGTAAGAACTTGTTTCACAATCGATGTGAAATAAATAAGTCTAAACTAAACTATTGTATACATTTTTTTTATAAATTGTAGCTTATCATTTAACGATAACTTTTGTTACTGTATTCATGTGTATTAGATCTATCTAACTTCTCTGGGAGCAACTAAACTAACAATTACCATTCAACAACTTAACAACCTTTGTTTATTAGATTATAATATGTATAATAGCTATGAATATGTATAGTTAATTCCAGATGAAATGATATGTTTTGTCATGTACATGAAACAATATTCTGTTGTAGACTGCCACAATGACCGCCTACTTCTCCGACCACGAGTTTACGAACGATATTTTACGGGGAAATGTCAAAGTGTTCCGATTCAAATGTAAAACGATGGCCACCTACAATGTGACATTGTCCCGTGATTTAGAGACCGAGTAAGTACCAATCAGACAGGGCAGCTGTCATCTTCTTGTTTAGTTTAACCCTTTCCCAAGTAATAACGACATTTGACCACTTTGTTTCAGACAACTTTAGAAAACATTGTGGGAAAAGGAACAATTGCTCGTAACGAGCAATTTTTCCTTTTCCTACAACGTTTTCTGCCCTATCAGAAGATTATTTTCCAATTTCATCACATTTTGAAATGTCGTCTGCAAACTCTTTCAATTTGGGACAGTCGAAAATGTGTTGTTTGGGAAAAGGTTGAGATTAACGGGATTGTCTCGCAGAATATCGCAGATTATGTTGTATGAGTAACTAATGTTAACAAGATTATTTAAACAATTCTCACCACTAAATAAGTAACCCTTTCCAATATCTATATTTTAAAGATACTGGTAACCTGTGTTTTTATTGAATAATTTTGAATCGAGCATTAGGGCCTTGAGTCCTTTGATTGAAAAACTTTGTTAATGAATAATAATAAATCAAAGCGCTGAAAGTGCTGAAGGACTAAGGTGCCTTTAAAGCAAGATGATTAGGGATACATTTAAAATTTTCTTTGGGCAACATCTCGAGGAAAACAGCAGCTCCTTTTACCACCATTACTATAATTATTAATTCTGTGACTGAACGATAGTCTATTTTTCGAACATTTGGACATTTTACCATTTCCAATGAGGCAACAGTATAGAGCAAAACAAAGCGAGTAAATCCGGACTACATTCCTAGTTCCAAGAACTATTAGTCCGCACAGTGAAGGCAGACGTTTAATGAGTAATTGGGGTCAGACCGCTGTTTGTGTATCGATAAAGTACCGTCCCTCAAAAAGTGGTATGTAAATTCTATGGACTAAGGTGCTGACACACCCTTAGTCCAAAAATGGGTGTAGATTCAATTGTTTTATTCTGGTTAGAATATAGCTATCTTTCTATATCATTTTCATAAATAGATATAGAAAAGAATAAAGTAATAGACAAGTAGACGTATTGTATACATGAATAATGCATGCTTATTCAATTATATATCGATGTTTTTCAGGCTTGAACTAAAGCACGAATTCGCGGGACCCGCACACAACATCACCTCCCAGTTTTACGACGCCTATAATAACCCGATATACGAGGCTACGGTCGGCGACACTGTGTTTTTCGTGATCACCGGACCAAGTAATTCGTACATTATAACTCATAACGAACTTTTTTCTCTTTTTACAATCTGCTGTCTAATAAATACCCCAAAAGTGGTATAATCTCTTTCACATTTTTAATCATGTAGCAATCACAAAACGTGTATCTCAATTTGGAGTGATGGGTAAATAGCAATTTCGTTAACGGGACCATATTAATCGCCACTCTTGTATTTAAGGATAGTAACCACCAGACTATGTCTGTTTGCACTTTCTGTGCTTGAGTGAGAAACATATTTTCTATTTGAAACCTTAATCAACTCTTATAGACTATAACTGTTTGTCACGTACTAGAAAAAGGCACACTGTTTTAATACATTATATTATATTTAATCATGCATTGTATCACAATTTGTGTAAAAAGTGTCTTTGAATTGAATTTTATAATGAGTTATTTGTTACAAGGCGGTATCGAACGCCTAGTGGTAAGAGTGCATAAGCTGAAATCCCATCGTCTCTCTCCGCAAAGGATCAAACCCTTATGGGCAGTTAGGCTTTGTGTCTGCCTGTGTCACGTATTAGCTAGACACTGCAACAAAATGGAACTACTGCTGTTTCAACATGGCGATGTAAAACATGAAAGATAGAACATGAAACAAATGAAATTGTTTAATGAACAAACACTAGACCTAGCAGTTCATTAGATAACGATTCCTATAAGGAATACATTAGTCATGAGTTCAAAACTCCGTTTGAGTTGAAACTTCTTTGAAATGTGTCGCTAGATTATGCTTTCTATATACTGAGATTCTCCTCACCAAAAATGAAACCTGCAGGATTGATTGGGCGCCTGTGTACTCGTCAAGATGCATATTTAAAACCAGTTAATTTGATGTATGCAGAACAACCAATCTTCCTGTTTTCCACTCAATTAGAATAGCTAAACAACTGCGACCAAACGAACCAAGTGCCTCTTGTGAGACATTTGTCTGTATGATTTGTTGTTGTTTATTTTGAGATGATTTTGTGTATCCTTCATCTGTTGGAAATTATTACTATAACATCATATTTTTGTCGTTTCCTTCGTCTTCTTCCATCTTTAGAGGAATATGCACTTAAACCGCTCGAATGTACTGCAGTTGGTGGGGCCGATGATTCCGAAACGATAGTATTAAATGGGTAAGTTTGTATACACCAATACATCCATGACAATCTTCTCGGTTGATGAACATTCAAGGACCCGTTCAAGTACTAAGCTACAACGATTGAGAAAGCTGGTTGCTAAGATTACATGTGAAAATGCATCTTTGTATCTTCTACCCTGTCGAAGAAAGGGCATGTTGTTTTTGCAAGTACCTAAATGTATCAACATCTAGTGAAATTCACCGAATATATCTTTCTATAATAAAGCAGCTGTAACCTTGCGGTTTGAACATGGTGGCATGATCTATAGTGCAGAAAGGCAAAGTTAAACAGGTTTCATTTCACTTTGTTATGCTGATAATAATGAGTACCCAATGAACAGGACTTATCAATCCTGTTTTGAAATGATGCATGCCAAACTAGTACGCAACTTCTATTTAGCTGCATCTTTTCAAATCAACAATTTCTATCACCAATGACTGCTATGAGTCAAAAGTCAACATACTATAACAAAGTTGTCACCATGATGAAAAGTTAGAGAATATGTGGTTGGAACCTTTGGTTTGACTGGTTCCTCGCTGTCGACAGACACCACTCTGTTCCGTTTGATATTCGATAGACCAGTCTGTACTATGTTTCAGGTGCAGCCAGGATACCAGTCTTGTGACGTCATTCTATAAAGACATTGGTCCAGTCAACACAGACTACAGGATGACCGTGTACGTGTTCAAGTTCTACGACTCAGACACCCTGACCATCACGTGTGACGTAAAGGTCTGCCCAGATACGGGATGTTATTTTGTAAGTATGCGTGGTTGGCAGGGGCTTATCTTCTCTTCTGTAATTTTTGCAGGGAATCACATGACCAATGTTTCCGATCTTATGACCGAACAAGATGGCCGCTCAAAGGAAATTTTCCTTTTTTACCTACTTTTGCCAATGATAGCCACATTGTGTACCCCACATGAGTTGACCATCAACTTTACGGTTCTGGTGGTATGTGATAACACTTGCTTTATAATGGCGTTACGTCTAACCCTCAGCAGAGAGGAACAATGTGGCTATCCACCTGTAATTACTTTAAATTGCCATCCAGGATCAACCTGCGTAATCGGTGCATGATCGCCTTGGACTGAGGGGTGGCAAAATCAATTGACCGTATTGCATAGCTAGTCCAAACGCCTTAGCGGACAACTGAGTTTTACTGAAATCTATTATATAACCATTCGGCAAATGCAAGAAAAAAAGAGTTGGCGTTTACGGACATATAGTTCAAAGTAATAGTTTCCACTCTTGCGGCATGAGAGGGTGTGTTTTAGCTTCTGGTTTGAATTGAACGAATTTATCTCACATTTATTGTGAAACAGATTCTTAAATCTTATTTCTTTTGTCAATGATATGCCTACTCCTTTATTAGCTCAAAACTGAAAAAGGAAAGCTAAATATTTCCTTTGGATTTCTTTCGTCCATGAGATTACATTTCAAACGTCTCGTCACAACGTATGGTTCAGAAAATTCAAACGGACGTAAGCAATGATTAATAGAAAAGTCCCAAAGTGAACCATTGCCCCTCACGAGAATTGCACCCACGACTCTTTATGACCCGAGACTGACGCTCTACCCCTTGTTCGTTGTTCTTCACTAGTTTTTGTTTTCAGAGCTGTGGGAGCCGCATATATGGACTGATACGGAATAAGCGTCAGCTACCAGACAATGACAGCGACAACAGTGATGACAATGTAGAAATGCTCGATATCTCGACTATCGGGAACCGTTTGAAGATTAATGGTGTGATTCTCGGGGGATCGATCCAACATACAGGTAGTTTCTTTTCATTCCAAAACAAACTTACCTAACATTACATTAGAATTAACCTTCGCAGGTTAATTCTAATGTAATGTTAGGTAAGTATTGTTATTCATAAAATTACTATTTGAAATACAAATTTTATTAATATCCGTTAATTTTTGTAAAACATGTCCTCATGTTGACAAACAGTTTTTGGTTTGGATATATAAGTATATTAATGGTGTGATTCTCGGGGGATCGATCCAACATACAGGTAGTTTCTTTTCATTCCAAAACAAACTTACCTAACATTACATTAGAATTAACCTTCGCAGGTTAATTCTAATGTAATGTTAGGTAAGTATTGTTATTCATAAAATTACTATTTAAAATACAAATTTTATTAATATCCGTTAATTTTTGTAAAACATGTCCTCATGTTGACAAACAGTTTTTGGTTTGGATATATAAGTACGGTACAAGTAAGGCAGTACCATGAGCATGGCTAGGTACAATTGAAATACGGTGAAACTATCTTGTTCACTAAAGCTTATAACCAACTTTCCATATTCTGTTATTTAAACCACTTGAGCTGTTATTTATAACTATGTTTCAATCCATTCTACCTTTGTCAAATGGGAATAACATGTCCTTTAAAGGCACATAAAAGGAGATTAGTGCTATATCAAACCATATTATTTGATAAACTTTTGGTCAGATTCAAATAGTTATCACCAAAAAACCCCATCAGCACAACCTAAACATGAAAGCCAACAAGAAATAATCCAGATTAACCAGTTTAATAAGTCAGATTTTATGATTCTTCGCCCCTGACCTTGACAATTGATACACACATGTTGGAACCGACCAATCAAAATTCGTTATTTTGAATATGTAAACAAACAGGTTGTTGATAAACATGATTGAATTGGAGACAACTATATTTCAAGCACAAAATAACTTATATTAAAGGAGTCTTTTTAATAGTATCTCAACGCATTCATAAATTATTTCTCATGATTTTTATGAACATAATAAAAGAACTCCATATATTTTTTCAGTAATTTATTTGTACTCATCTCCTTTTATGTACCTTTAATAATGTGCCGAATCATTTACAAAGAATGGAGCAATTGCTTTTCATTTAAGTTCGTAGCTAACAGTGTTTCCTATATTAACACTGTTTTTGTTTTGTTTTAAGTCTTCTGATATAGGTGTTTACCAGTGGGAGAAAAACTTGAATCTATGAAATACTAGAGTCAAAGTCAAATGGTAATCGAATGAAAAGCTTCTTTTTTTTATAGACAACACGACATTCTAAGCAAACTTTATTTCCTTCTTTGACACCTGTAAATTAAGATGTAATGTTTTTGTTTTTTATAAAGACAATACATGTGAATAGTTTTAGGAAGATTCTCTAAAAGGTGAACTCTCTACCATCAGACTTCGCAGGGGATGGGGGCGAAGTGGCGTTATTAACGGTCCAAACCTTTATATGGATGCTTCATATAACTCCGACGGGTAATGCAAACAGAGAAGGGCTTTTCTGTCGACAACACTAATGCCACTGGCATCACAAATTAGAAATGTTTTGATACAAACAAAAAAACAAGCAGGAGTGGGATAGACTGATGTGTTAAACCTTTTGTTTAATTTCGTTTCAGGTTCTCTCGGTGTTACAGTTTTAACAGTGAGTTTGACATTGTTTCTATGGGGCGGCCCCACTACCTCTATGTATTCCACTTTTGTTGTAGAATAGTGTATACATGGCGTTGCTTCGCTCTTGAATAAAGCAGTTTTTTAAGATTCATAACGTGTCGTTTCTTTTATTTTATTTTCTTCCCCGTTTTAAATGAATTGGCCCACAGTCTGCATTGATGTTAAAATAAATGTCGGGCTTGACATCGTTTTGATTCCCTCTGGTGGGTTATTATTTAATCGGGGAGTATTCTTGGGCAAGGCAAGACGATTCTTCTTTGTCTATTTTTGGTTTGTTATCCAATGAATATGAACGACAATGCTCCGCACCAAGCACTTACGCGAACCAATTGTGGATGAAGAAATATTCGCAAACTAAGTCAGCAACTAGCATAACGGGATTTGAACTCACGACCCAATATCCTGAAACCAAGGTTCTACGTTTCCAGTATCACTGCCATAAGAGTGATAAACCGTGTAATTGAATGATCCCTGTTTAAGTATGTGATATAACACTGGTGGTTCGTATCGACCTTTTATTAATGCCGATCGAAAAACTGGTCCTGCTCAACCGATTTACTGTGTTCCTTTATCACCCTTACAATACTGGCAAAATTTCTCTATAAAACAGTGTTAAGACACAGTCTGATAAATAAGGACAAAATATACACGTAACACTAATCTATGCATAACAGCATCCAAATCAGAAAAAATAACCAAATCTTCGTTCTTGGTGGTATTTAAAGAAAAGTAATTTCGAACTATCTATTGATTGGAAACCACCGCCTGCTCCTCCGGTCCAAACCTGCTTCTCATGACCTTCACCTGCTGCTCGTAAGAAAAATCGGACATAACCGTCAAATCATTATTGAGGTTTATCGAAAATCTTAATTTGGGACAACGGTGGTGTGGAGGAGTTCCGGTAGTATGAACAATGGCCCATAAGCTACTATATGTTTGGTTAGAAGGCAAAACCATGCGGGAAACACATTTTCTTGGATAGCTTTTCAACTGGAGAAAAGCTCTTACGCTTACAAACGAAGTTTTGATATGCAAACATGATTTGTGGATAGTTTGAATAATTGCCCAAAACATAGATTTCTTAGATTTTCGGGTGGGGGTTGAAAGTGAATTACAACTGAAAATGTGTCAACGAAACTTACCATGTTTCATTGTTTACAGCCTTTTCCTGCTTCTCGGAAGCGCATTCGTCTACTTTTACGTTCTGCTCGTGTTGGCGGGCGTGTATACATAAAAACAGTTTGGTATCGGTCAGAAACCATTGTGGTTAAATATGGAAATGAGGAAATGTTCTTTAGGAACTATTTCTCCTTCGAGTCAACATAAGAAAATAAATGCAATAAAGAACACGTTTAACTTGTAAGCAAATTACAAAAGGCACAAATGTCTGTGGAACGCTAACACTTCTTTAACCCTTATAGTGCTGGAACCGTCTTCTTGCTTATGCAAACAGGGTAGATCCAGGTCAGCCCCTAAGTAGATTGGCGGCTGGTCTGTGATCTAACCTGCTTGTTACTCTGGGCATCTTTTATCATCAAAATTAAACAGATATTTAAGCTTTTGGGAAGTAGACGACACCAAAATCTTTTTTTTTGTGAAAAATCACTCAGCATACATTGACCACTGCGCCCAGAAAGTAAGGAAAATGATCCACAGAACGTCTAAACGTTCTACCCACACCTAGTAAAGCCTGTGCAAACTGGGACCCCTACCTTGATTTCAATCAAAGACCTAATGTTTATTAGGTCTTTGTTTCAATGTAGATCAATTTTGATCGAGAACTCTTCATTGGTTTAAATTGTACAAATTCTCGTCAGTCTAATCTCTGTGTTGAGAAAAAAGGAGGGGAAAAGTAAACAAATTAAACACTTTATATACATGAATTTCATGTGACCGTCCAGATATCATAGCACTCCCTTAGCGTAGTGTGTTCTGGGACAATGTTTGAAAGCAAAGAAACCCAGCAGCTAACAGTGCATCTAAAGATGCACCCACTGCGTGGCTACGATGCTAAAGGGTGGCAATGTTGCCGGCACACAATTTCAAAATATTTGCCATGATATGAGCTTTTATGCAAGCACAGACTCTTACAAAGCCCTAATACCGACGGTTACGCAGTTCATATTTCAGAAAAGATTATTGGGATACCTAAGACACTTTGATTATAATTACCTCCCCTGTCAGGAAAAAATGGCTGCGCCCTTGGGAAGAGTCTATTTTCGTTGTATTATGTGCGGAAAATTCAATAAACATTTTAGATATAGGCGTTTTGGGTGGAATCGACGTAATTCCAGGTGATAATTCTGATATTTTTTCGTTAATGGGAGGTTGTCATTGTCTAATTGGACCGAAATATTCTATTTTGTGTATAAAACTTGAGTGGAATAGTATTCGGATGTGGGAGTTTCCAACCTTGGTTTAACCCTTTATCAAACGCCAAAAGCTACACTGTCCCAAATTGCAAACATTTGCAGACGAAATGTCAAAATGTGTTGAAATTGAAAAATAATCTTCTGATAAGGCAGAAAACATTGTGGGAAAATGATAAATTGCTTGTTATGAGCAATTTCTCCTTTTCCCACATTTTTGTCCATAGTTGTCTGTAAGAAGCTGGCCGAATGTCATTATTCTTTGGTAATGGGTTAAACAAATGGACAAGCACCGTTTGATACTATATGTTGGGCTTGAGTGTCTTTAAGAGACCCCTTATGAAAAAAAAGGGTACCATCCTGATTGTCAGGAATCTCTCCAGTTTTAATGTATACTCTCCAGATAAATGATGAATGCCCTTTCAACAGCAATATTTCTAAAGTTCTTTTCCAGTGCATATGTCTACTTAAAAAAAATTTGTACCTGAGGCCGTTTGAAATGATAAAGACAAAATTGAAAAATGCTCATTATTAGCAAATTCACTGATACAGTAATGACTATTGTCATTAATTCATTAATCAAAACTTTGTGATCTTTAAGAAACCCAGATGGTTTTACAATCCTCCTTTTATATTGGACCTTTAAGATTCTGGAACATTGAAATGGTCAAACTCTGACAAGCATGTTTTGTGATTTTTTTTTGTGATTAAGATTTCAATGCAAAATATGGCTTGCAGATAGAATAACTACTTTCGCTGCAGTTTGACAGTTCCTCGTTTTTTACTTGCTTCTCTTAATTCTCATTCTTGTTGTTGTTGTCTTAATTGACCTCTTCTTATCTTCTTGTTGTTTTGGTTTTTCCTCTACTTTGAAATCTATTAAGAGAAAGATTTTATGTAATTTGGAGTCATATCAAAATTCCGACTGTTTCAATGACTACCATATTTGAGGCATATTAAAACCCTTTTCACCATACATGCATTTTGACATACCTTTTTGAACAGACGAAATGATATTTAAAGAATAGACCAAATATTACAAAGAAATTATGTTTTTATTTTTTTCAATAGTCATCTCATGACGCTAAATTTAAGTCAGTTTAAAAATGAAATCCAATATATATCTTTATTTATGTGACATAAATATATCAATTATTGATGTGACGTTAATATTGACATCACTTCATAACAACGACCTTATGCCACTAGGGAACCATTAGGCAAAATATGTTAGGTGTTATATTTCTTTTTTTCTTAAAATATACAAATTAAATCAGATAAAACATAGAAGGTGTGTGAAGAATTTTCTTTTTTCTCTCTCTATATATATACATATATACTTGTTTTTTATTTTTCAAAGTGAGACAGTTCAGCAGACAGCAACTCAGGATGTTCCTACCGCAGAGTCTGCCCAGCCATGGCAGCCTGTGATTGGACTAGAGATTCACGCCCAGATCCAGGCAGACACCAAACTGTTCTCCAGAGCTCCCTCCAAGTTTGGGGCTCCAGTCAATACACAAGTCCAGCTTTTAGACATGGCTCTACCGGGGACATTGCCAGTATGTAAACATGTTTCATGCACACTTGTTCAGTTAAAGCAGTCTTGATATCGGGGTATATGTTAGTTTTCTTAACTCTTTAGGACCTGCAGGCGACATTTTTTTACTTGGTGCAGATGACTTTAGAAAAGCTTTGTAAACATGGGTGAAAAACCTTTCAGTTCTGCTGTTGTGATATGTGAATAGGTTGAAAATGCATTGTGGCAAAAGGAGAAACTGCTTGTTAAGATGCAGAAATGTGGTGTGAAGTGTTAATGTGTAAAACAAGCTTTCTAACACCAAGATCAAATTAATGGTTACGGCTTAATGTTTTGACCTGCAAGCAGTTTTATCCTGTTTCTCTCCAAAGGTTGTTCATATAGAATGGAACTGGTTATGTGGTGTAACAAATTTTAAGTGAGTAGATAACGTATTTGTCTACTCTTTAAGTCTTTGTGGTATGTTATAAACTTTTATATTGTTTACTGTTTACTGTTTTGGTGCAGGATAAAAACCTAAGCCTGTATCTTCTATGGCTTTCCTGGATCCAACAGTACTAGGCTAGGGCATTGAAATGACAAAGACAACTCCCACAAAACCAGAGGTGTCAATGGGGCACCCTAGACACCGTGTCAACCACCTTAAGACTGAGCCACTCTGAACCCCTCTTAATGTTGGCATCTTTTTTCATGTGAAACAGAACATATGTATACTAGCAAGACATTAGCAATCTTTGTATTGAATAAAAATTATTAAGTTAGTAATGAGGGTGACTTTATTAATAAATTGCTTCACAATATACCCTTACAGAGGTTCATTAAGAGCTGAAGGCCCCAGGCTACTTTGACCCTAAACCTTGTCTACTTTTCTCAGCTTTATCATAAATCTACTAACGAGGTCCCCCGAAACCCTGCCTTCTTTTGGAAATCACCCTCCACATCCAAGTATTATTGGTACCCCTGCCCTTATATTCTTTGACAGTAATTACATTTACCTATGGCAGTTAAAAAGCATGAAAATTTGTTTGATAAGTGGTTCATGAAACTAAGCTCTTTCTACCATATGAAAAATTGCTCATTGTGAGTAGTATTTACTTGCAGTTGATTTTTTGTCCTCTGCAATTTATGCACCATGTTCCAGTGGTAAGAAATAGGGCAAAGAAAAGAGTACCCATTGTCATGTTGTGTTTATTTCAGGTCATTAACAAAAGATGCGTGGAAGCTGGAATCCTTACTGCTTTGGCCTTGAATTGTAAAATCAATGAAGTTTCGAGATTTGACAGAAAACATTACTTTTATGCAGACCTTCCGGTATGTTTAGATCTTTTGTCACATTTGTCTCTGTTGTTTAAGTTACAATTGTTTTTTTCAGTATATGATGCTGAACCAGATTATATGATTATATTTTATTTTATGAAATTAAAACATTGTTTTTTGTTACTGTAGTAGTTTTAAAAGATAACTCAAGCCTTCAATGACGACATTGCAAGTATAAGTTATAGACTGCTCTTCTTTTGTTTATGGTGAAAACTGAAAGCATTTAATCCTACTTTCATAAAATGAGTTTCCATTCTGATATTTGATATGGCATAATGATAAGACCCAAGATGAAAGGTTGGATTATGGATGATTTTATAGATTTTTTAGAGTTTATACACGGTTCTGTGTTACCTGTTGTTTAATCATTCAGTTTGTAGACTTGGAACCAAGGGGTTCAAGCTCTAACTCCACTGATAATTTTGTGGGATATCCTTTGGAAAAACACTTAAGAGTCCTTGCTCTATAACTGAAAAGTCTTTGACATACTGTTAAATACTAACCAAATACTGTTCATAAACAATGATTATAATTATGAATTACTGATTTTTTTTGTAACTTTATACAGAGCAGTTTCCTCTTCTGTTGCATTATTTACAAAAAATATCCGCTTATTTCTGAAGAATGAGTCATTATGCAGTACAAGGTTCAGAGATTTGCCTCACAAAGTGTTTGTGTACATCACTCTCATCACCATTTTTACAATTGTAGGCAGGGTACCAGATAACTCAGCAACACAATGCAATAGCTAACAATGGCCTGTTCACCTATATATTGTATGGCCGAACACACTCTGACTGTGTGGAGAAAACAGCCAGAATCACACAGTTACAGTTAGAACAGGACTCGGGCAAAAGTCTTCATGATGACATAGAAAACCAAAGTTTGATTGACCTTAATAGAGCAGGTAGGTTCTATTAAACCTTTACCAAATGCAAAGGTTTTGTTGGTCCCAAATTTAAAAATGTTAATATACGACATTTCAAAATCGGATAGTTATCTTCTAAAGGGGCAGAAAACATTGCGAGAAAAGGGGAAATTGCTTGTCACAAGCAATTTCTCCTTTTCTCACAATGTTTTCCAGAGTCATCTGCAACAAACTGGTGAGATGTCGTTATTGTTTGGTAATGGCTTAAGTTAGTTTGTTACTCAGATTGCAAAAGCCAAGAACTTATCAATTGTTTCATGTATTTATGTTTACCAATGGATTGCATAAAAATGAATTCAGAGGTCTATGTAATCCAGAAAGATATTTTGGAATATTCCCATAGTTAAATTCTGAATGGCTTTTCTTTAGCTTGTTTTAAATCAATATGATTGTGTTAAGCACCAACAATTTAGGGATGTCTCATCGTTTTTGAAATGCTGTCGAGAAAGATCCTTATATACAGTCAATGTTACATAAAGTGATTGTTTTTAACACTGGTGTTCATTTTAAGCTATAAGTTTTATATACTTCACTTCTGTTTCCTTTAATTATGGTTACTAACCCACATAGTGCTGGAACCAACTTCATGCTTATGCAAATAGGTTAGATCAAGGCCAGTTGCCAAATAAATTGGCGACTGACCTGGATCTAACCTGTTTGCTACTCTGATTATCTTTCCTCATCGAAATTAAGCAGATTTTTAAGGTTTTGGAAAGCAGACAACATGAAAATCTATTTTTAGAAAATTACACAGCACTCTAAGGGTTAAGGTGAGATTGACTGTAGATCACACCATATTCAAACCACTTGATTTTGTATGTTTTCTAGAAAGGGGTTGGCAAGCTTTGATTATATTCTTTATACAGGTTGTGCATTGATGGAGATTGTGACAGAGCCCGACTTCTATAGTGCAGACGAGGCTAGGTCCTTTGTGCGAGACCTGAGGAGAACCCTGATGTTGCTTCGAACCTGTGATGGGAAAATGGCTGGTAAGGAGCGGCAACAATGTAGGGCCATGTGATACAAATGGCTTGTGCCCAACATTTCAACACATTTTTGTCACATTTTCTTTTCTTTCTAAATGTTTTTGATGATGTCTAATTGATAATTTGCGTCACAGAGTATCAAATGTATTAACCCATTACCAAATAGTAATGATATTTGACCAGTTTGTTGCAGACCGCTCTAGAAAACATTGTGGGAAAAGCAGACATTGCTCTTACCGAGCATTTTCTCCTTTTCCCACAATGTTTTCTGCCCTATCAGAAGATTATTTTTCAATTTCATCACATTTTGAAATGTTGTCTACAAACTCTTTCAATTTGGGATAGTAGAAAGTTTGGCTTCTGGTCAAGTGTTAAGAATCAAGATAACTTTTAGGCTTTAGTTGCAGAGAACAGAAGTCTGGGTAATAGTAATATTTTTCAATTATTTATTTTTCTTAGAACACTAAGTTGTAGGTACACATTATAATTCTTGAGGCTTCAATAGTTAGGTTTTGTTTGATTGCTTATTTCATATATGTAATGAAAAATTACCTGAATGCTTCTGAAACATTATACCACTATTATACCTTTTAATCAGATCAAAATTTATAGGGTCAAAATGATACTTGCAAATTCAAGCTGATTAAATATTGTCTAAATTTAAGAGTAAACAGAATATCAAATTGCTCTCTCACTTTTCCTCAATCTCTCAGTTTTCACAAGATAATAATATACAAGAAATTCTTTTGTTTACAGAGGGATCTTTAAGAGTTGATGCTAACATTTCTGTAAGTAAGAAGGGCCATCCGCTTGGTGTCAGAACGGAGGTGAAAAATCTAAACAGTTTAAACATTGTTCACAGGTCAATAAGTAAGTTGAAGTTTTCAAAGGAACTTTCTTAACTCACTACTAAATAATAATGACATTTGACCAGTTCTTTGCAGACGACTCTGAAAAACATTGTGGAAAAAGGAGAAATTGTTCTTAACAAGCAATTTCTCCTTTTCCCATAAATGTTTTCTGCCCTATCAGAAGATTATTTTTTCAATTTCATAACATTTTGAAATGTCGTTTGCAAACTCTTTCAATTTGGCAAGTTGATAATTAGGCATTTGGTAAACAGTTCATTTTTAGCAATTTAAAATGATCAGCTCTTCTATAAATGCTTTTCTTTATTAAAATGTTTTTTAAAAGTTCTTTGATCACATATGAAAGGTTTAGTTCAAGATTATCATAAGTCTTTCACAAATATAAAGCACTTTCTATTGCCTTGCACTTAACCCTCTACTTTATGTTTATAATGCAGTTGATTATATACATTTATTTAGATATATGTTGGATATTTGGAAGGTACATTTAGGTTCAGCCATTGAGCTGATAGGGATTTTACCACCTCATTCTTAAATTGCTAGCTGTTTTTATATTAAATTTTTCAAACAAATGCCATAGTCTTGCAATGATCATCCCATTTTTTCCAGCAACTAAGAATTTGCTTTTACCATTTATTTTTCAGCCTATGAAATAAAACGACAAATAAAAGTCCTGGAAAAAGGAGGAAAAGTTGTTAATGAAACAAGATCTTTTGACCAGAACACTGGGTATTATGATTAATACTGTTACATTCTCTCATAATTTTTTTGTAATAAGTCAGATATGAAAATATCAGTGGATGACAATTATGGTGGATCAGGTGTAGAAGTGTACATTTACCTAATGATTGGTACTATTGTGAAAAAGAAAATAAGTATTTTCTTGTTATTTCTTGAGTCATCTCCTGCAGCCATGTTAACTCTTCACCACCTGCAGACGACATATTTTACTTGAAGCAGACGACGTAAGAAAAGCTTTGTAAACAAGTGAAAGCCTTTCAGTTTTGCTGTTCTGATTTGTAAATTGGTTGTGAATTGATTGTGAATTGATTGAAAAAGCATAGTGGCGATTTCGGCTTTTGCCACAATGCTTTTTGGAAGTCGTCTGCTGCAAGACACAAAATTGTTGGCGTCTGGCAAAAGAAATTTTTATTTGATAGTATGTGATCTAACCACAATCCTTACCCTTAGAATGTTGGGTAATTACATAAAATTAGATTTTTGTGTTGTCTGCTTCCAAAACCTTCAATATCTGCTTAATTTTGATGAGAAAAGATACTCATAGTAGCAAACAGGTTAGATCACAGACCAGCGGCCAATTTACTTGGTAAGGGGATATCCTTAACCCTTATAGTACTGCAACTGACTTCATGCTTATGCAAACAGGTTCGATCCAGGCCAGCCACCAAGTAAATTGGTGGTTAGCCTGTGGTCTAACCTGTTAGCTACTCTTAATATCTTTCCCCATCAAAATTTAAGTGATTTTTAAGGTTTTGGAAAACAGATGACACAACAATCTATTTTTAGAAAATTACTCAGAATTCTAGGGACTAAAGTCTCATGTGGCAAATTAATCAAATTGAGGTATTATTGATTAACTTAAAGGGATTACCTTAGAATAATCTTGCAACAATTCCTTGAATCATACCATTGCACAATCAAACACATAATTCCAGGCAAACAGTTCCAATGCGAGATAAGGAGGTGAAGCAGGACTACAGATTTATGCCGGAGCCTAACTTACCTCCCCTTCATGTGTCTAGAACACGCAGCACTGCCAGTCAATCTCCCATGGTGGTCGTAGATGAAATACAACAACACCTGCCACAGCTGCCATCTACACTCCGAGCACAACTGATGTCTGAGTTTGACTGTTCCCTGTTCCAAGCGGGATTTATAGTGGTGGGAATTTTTCTAACTTAACCCTTAGAATGCTTGGTAATTTTCTAAAAATTTATTTTTGTATTGTCTGCTTTTAAAAACCTTAAATATCTGCTTAGTTTTGATGAGGAAAGATACTCAGAGTAGCAAACAGATTAGATCACAGGTCAGCTGCCAATTAAATTTGCTGTTGGCCTCGGTCTAATCTGTTTGCATAAGCATTAAGTCTGTTCCAGTACTATGAGGGTTAAATGGCTCTCTAACTCTAACTAGCCTGGGTCTAACCTGTCTGTATAAGCATGAAGTTGGTTCCAGCATTTTAAGAGTTAAATACAGATCAACATTGCTCAATCACAAAATACATTCACAAATAGGGTCCTTCATAACTCAATGGTAAACATTGTTGACTCTAAACTCAGCAGTCCCAGGTTTGATCACCACAGGCAATTAAGTTGGAATTTGCTCTGACAAATGTCAAAATAATCTGATGACAAGTTTAGAATAAAACCATTCAAGTTTTTGTTCTTTTAACTTTAGTTCACTTGTATAAAAGAAGTATATGTTATTTCTTTGAGGCAGATGTTTTGAAATGATGAAATATACAAATCCAGTGAACTGTGAAATATTCCATTCTCACAATAAATGTGTTTCCTAATTTTTCTCACACTTCCTTTTCAGAATGAGGGTGTGAATGATTTGTTTATATCATTGGCAAGGGAGATGAATTCAGACAAGTTTAGGAATTTCTTCATCTATCAAGTCCTCAACATTATAATTATGCTTGAATATGAGCCGGAGTCTTGGTGAGTTTTAGGTTTGATGAACCAGATCTTGAGCTTGTGTAAGTTTTTTTTTTAAAGATTAAAAGAGTTTGCATGCTACAAGGGTCCTGGGTTCAATCCTTTAACCCTTTCCCAAACAATAATGACATTTGACCACTTTGTTACAGACGACTTTATAAAACATTGTGGGAAAAGGAGAAATTGCTCATAATGAGCAATTTTTCCTTTTCCCACAATGTTTTCTGCCCTATCAGAAGATTGTTTTTTGAATTTCATCACATTTTGAAATGTCGTCTGCAAAATCTTTCAATCTTGGACAGTCTTAAATTTGTCGTTTGGTAAAGGCATAAACAACCGTATTGGGATTATTTGCGGGAGAGCTTTGCCCAGTACTGGTGAATCCAGGAAAGCTGTAATATATATGAACTACTGTTGACAAGGTGTCAAATCCCATATAAACAAAGCATGCTACAAGGTTTAAAGGGACTATGTCACAGATTCGGTTCTGTGAATAGCAAACCTTAAAAAAGGATCTAAAAATCCTTAAATAAATGATCACTTTTATTCTACTAAGTCTTAAGATGTTTTAAGTCTTAGAAAATTTAATTAAACTATCCTCCTCGTAACTAAATAACATATAATTTGTTTTTAAAGATGTAGAAAACCTGTTTTTCCATGAAGAAAAATAAGAATCAAGCATTTGTGCCTGTCAGTGCTTCGATAGGAACCTGATTTATGAGATTACTCTCTGATGCTGGAAGGAAGTATTATACATTTATTTACAAAAGAAACCATTTGAAAATTCTATTATATAGATCTTGCGAATTCATCAAAAATGGGTAAGGCCTTCTGGGAAGCAGAATGCAATATGGGTCAACGTTCTTATCACTCGACACTAGCTTTGTGCTTCAGAGAGTAATCCAACAATTATGTATTATCAATGTTTCCCATCACACCGCTGAAAAGGGCTGAAACATTTGTCACATTATCTTAATGATAACACATATTTTCCGCACCTTGCTGGTGAAGAAATTGACAATTGTGTATGATTGGTGCTTAAACCATGTTCTTAACGTTAGTTGATCATAGAACAAAATATGTGATATATCTTTTTTAAGACAGTGATGACAGATAATTCTTTTGTAATCATATTTTCTTCTTTGTAAATAAATAAAGAGTTATTAATAAATTCACAATTATGCAAAGAGGTGCTGTACAAGTTCAAACTATGTAACTGTATTACAGCCAGATACCAGCAGAGACCATAGGAAGGTTGTATAAGTGGTATGGTGATGGCGATGTTGGAAGATCTAGCATGACAAAAGTAGGTGTTTGGGGACTTTTCAAATAAACTTAACAAAAAAAAAGACCTAAGTTTTTTATTGCTTCTCTCAGCCTTATATCCTTTGAACCGTATCACGCCTTTTTTAAGTCTCCCCAAAAAAGGGTTTTTCTTCTATCTATAAAATTGTTCATGTACCCCAATATGCCCCAATGTCTTGACCACTCTTAATGTCTTGAAAATTAATTACCTCTGATAATCTTTTTGTCACATAACTTTAGAGCTATGTTTTATAATATATGATTCTAATTACTTTAACTAGCTTGTGATACGATCTCTTAACTAAAAATTACAATGCTATTTCTTCACATAGGTTCAAGGCTTTGTACCAATTGACTTAAGTTTTCATGAGAAATTGTCTGTCTGTCTGCTGACATATCAAATATAGATGTTCTACCCAGCTTAACCCTTATTCCAAATTAGAATGCTGGGTAATATTCTAAAAACAGATTTTGGGTTGTCTGCTTTCCAAAACTATCTGCTTAATTTTGTTGAGGAAAGACACTCAGAGTAGAAAACAGGTTTGATCACACGCCAGCTGCCAATTTACTTGCTGCATGCCTGGATCTAATCTGTTTGCATAAGCATGAAGTTGGTTCCAGCACTATAAGGGTTAACGGCCATTAAAGCCAGTAAACCTTAAGCTCCTCCTTTATCATTTATGAGTTCCAGATGGAAATATTAATAATATTTGTTAAAACCCAATAGACAACGTAATTATTTATAAACTTCTTGAAGGTGATTGAGATTCTCATGAATGAACCATCGAGTGATCCAAAAGAGCTCCTGGACAAACATAATCTGTGGTTGATAAACGATGATGTGGTGCTACGGGGGATCTGTGAACAAGTTCTCGAATCTGCCCCCGCAAAATCTGCGGTAAGTTCTGTTAATCTCTATATTCTTTACTTTAAGGGGACATCTCAAGGGGCCAATGCAATACTATAGTAAGAGCTTCATAAATATGAAGCACTTACTATAGTATTGCACTGAATCCTCAATCAGTCTTTGGGCAAGACACTGCAGAGCCCTGCCTTGTACTGGTGAAATACAAGAAAGCAATAGAATTACTGAAAAACTGTTGACAGGGCATTAATCCCGCTATAAACAAACAAACAATTGTAAATAACATACTGGAGCCATTTAGGAGTTTAACCAAACTTTATTCTTTCTTCCTAATGATTCTTATTTCAACATGTGTAGTATATTAGCATCATAAAACACTTAATCTAATAAAAAGAAGAAGCATACTTACAAACTACATTGTCTTTGACAATTCTTGTAAATAAAACAAATTTCTGGCACTTGTGTTTTCATCAGCGTCAGTTTTTCACATGACAATTCACAGGTTACTTGTTAACATAAGAACATGTATGTGGTAACATGTGACAATTAGTGAATAGTATTTAAAAGCATCACATAGATCACATGACATGGATAATGACAGTCTTATAAAAAATTATGTATATCATGTTTATGTTTTATTTAAAGATCAATGCTGAATAAAAGATTGAATACACTTTTGTTTTTTCTGTTTGACTCATATACGATGTTGATATCTTCCTCATTATACATCTGCACCCAATTGTATAAACATTGGTTAACTTAACCCACGGTTAACTGCTAACCATGGGTTAAATCTTAACCATTTTGGTTAGCTAACCAATCTGGTTAACCCATTTGTATTACAGTATTTAACCAAGTGGTTAGCTAACCAAACTGGTTAGAGTTAACCACAAGTTATTTTAACCAATATATCCCATAATGCAACAAAATAACTCAAAAGTATTTCACCGCTTCACTTCTTATAAGTAGATCTTTTCATTGAATAAGAGGTTGCCACCTAAAAAGAAGGCATAATTAGCT
Organism: Cerastoderma edule; assembly: GCA_947846245.1. NCBI lineage: Eukaryota > Metazoa > Mollusca > Bivalvia > Cardiida > Cardiidae > Cerastoderma > Cerastoderma edule. The sequence continues at coordinate 33,254,456 of OX401413.1, read as the reverse complement.
ATGAAACAAAGATAAGTTGCACTATGAAAAAAATTAAGCTCACGAGGAGCATATATTCCGAGTAAATTGAGATCGCGATTGTCGGCCTATGTTGACATGCAAGAATGAGGACGAAACTATCTGTGGACGCAATATGGGAACAAGAAGTCGGGGATCATGACATAAAGAGTTTTAGAATTAAATCATACATATCCATAATATATGTAAAAATGCATGGGAAAACTCTTGAATATCCTTTTCATTTAAAACCAAGACAGACAATTCGTCATCTTCTTTCGATTTTCTCGACTGAACTCTCCCCGAATCGCCGATTGTAATCTAGGCTTAAGGATTTCGCTATCTTGAGGACATGCTAACATTAAACTTTGCGCAAATCGCTGTACAATGTTAGACACAAAACAAAGCAACATTTATTTTAAGATATTAAAGGGAATAACTATTATGCAAAACAGATTAAAGGCGATCTATCACTTCTTCGTTGGAAGTTCGAACCATCGATAAAAAATACAATTGTTTACATCGTACCAAGGCAACGTCCAATCGCATCACACTTTAAATGTACATGTGTATTTGAGGTACCACACGGGGAATAATGATTTATTTGTAACACTCTTTAAGGAATGCGATCTCTTTTCGTCTAGATATTGGAACAATGGTACAATGATTTTGTTGTTCACATCTATGTCTCTGTTCACAGACAAAAATATGCCGTGATTTTACAGGCTAACACATTTAAAAAGTGTGTAATCTTTTTCTTGAGCAAACACACACGTCAACATGTAACTTTTCATTAGAGTGTTAGAATAATAGTATATTTTACTAGTATATTACATCTTACTGTTTATCCCAAATCAAAAAAGATATCATTAGCTAGATATTGTGTGTTAAGCCACACATGATTGCGTTAAGTTATGTTTTTGGAAAAAATGCATATTTGATATGTTTTCCGAAGTCAAACTAGATCTCAAACAACTTAAATAACTACAGCCTCTCATTTTTTTGTAAGTCCTGGCGTTAAACTTGTGTGTATCATTGTAAGATTGGTTCAAGAAAAGCTATTACCTATGTGTTATATTAATTGGTTAAGTTAACCAAAAAGTTAACCGACCTCAGGACCAGGGTTAAATTTAACCAGAAATTCGACGTTGGTTAACTTTGACCAACGTTTATACAATAGCTATGCAAACACTTAACCAGAAATTCCCAGTTAACCGGGATTTAACCATGTGGTTAAGTTTAACCGACGTTTATACAATTGGGTGCAGGACTTTTTTAACTATATATCAGATATCTGCCATTTTCTTTAAATTTGTGCAGTTTTCCGCTAAAAATGTGTTTTCCTCAGGGTTTTTCTCTCCTCTTTTCAAAGCCTGAATGATTTTCCTCATAATTACCAACTTTTACTGTTTGAAAAAGGGTATCAAACTTTTTCTCTCAGAGTGAAAAAAATGCCTGTTGTATATGTTGGTATTAATTTGTTTCAGTTAAAGAAATACAAGAAAGGACAGCATAAAGATGCCATGAACAAATTGTTGACACTAGCAGGAAAAGCCACAGAGCAGAAAGGAAATGTACTTAAGATGTCCACAATATTTAAGAAGCTGTTGCTGGATAAAAGGGAATCCTGAAAGTTATTAATTTGATAGACCAGTCAACAAACTGCCTCAAAGAAGATTTTCATAATGGTTTAACCCATCACCAAACAATAACGACATTTAACCAGTCTGTTTAAAAACTTGGTGTCGGAGATGCCATTTTGAACTTTTTCCCTCAGCCTACAGCCACAGGTTAACTCAAAAGTCATCCCCTCCACTGCTGGACCAAAGTTTTGACTGTTCCACAAATGCCCATGCAAATTACTGTAGATTGTGAAAACAACTCTGTAAACATTGGTACAACTTGTCAATTTCCTCTCAAGACAACAGTTACTGTTCCACATGTGTGGCCTTTATATTGGGCTGAAATTTGTAAATGGTGACATTATCATGTTTTAGTTTAAACTTATTTATTTTACATTTTACGATTGTGAAACAAATTAGATTAACTTAGATTAATCACTCTCGATTCTACTTTCTTGATCATACCAAGAACTCGCACCAAATGTTGATTAATGAAAAGTCACAAGGCAGAACCCACTTCGCACAGGAATCAAAATCACGTCCCTCATTTCCAGACACTCTACCCCTGGACATCCATGCTCATAACAGACACAGTTCCATGACATTAAATTTTTGGAGCATTGTGATGAGTAAATTTTCTTAATTGTAATTTCCTCATTTACAATAAAGGCAGTTTAAGTTTCAAGTAAAACAGAGATCAGTTGATACTAGAATTCATAAAGGAAATTGCATCATACATCTATGAGCGTTGAATAGAGCGTTGAATAATGCATTTTAAGCGTAATTAGAAGCAGAACCAAAAAGTACATAATAACACGCTCATCTTTCATATGAATATGGTTAAATCTTTATCTAGTCACTTTTGCATGATGTAATTCATCTTCAAATTCAAACCAAGACAATGCTGATATTTTCTGAATTCTGTTTCATGCTTTGAACAAATTTGATCAATTAGAGTGTTTGTCAAGATTTGATAGTAATTTTTTAAAAAAAGATTTTTTTGTGGTGTGCTTTCCAAAACCTCAAAAACTTTGATAAGGAAAGATACTCAAACACGTTAGATCACAGGCAAGGCGCCAATTTACTTGGCAGCTTGCTTGTGATCAAACCTGTTTGTACAAGCATGAAGTCAGTTCCAACTCTATAAGGGTTAATAGTTTTTACAAGATACTGTAGCTCAATGTTGTTTATTCTTGAACTGTGATAGTGGGATATCACTCACAAGGAGTGAAATAAATAAAGATATGGAAATAAGAAATGTTGAGTCACATATTTACTAATGACCTAGCTATGACGATTTGTTTTGAAAACTCCGCGTGGGTTCAAATCCTGAGAGGGATGTGGATTTTCATGAGAGGCAGTCTCCCGACTGACTAACGGAATGCCGATGGTTCTACCCACCTTGACCAGCCCTTATGGGCAGTTGAGTACGGGGTCTTCCTCCATCATTAAGAGTCGGGCATCACTACATAACTGAAATAATGTTGATGTGATGTAAAACTCATATTAAAAAAAAAATTGTTTTGAAAAAGTGAGGTTTTTATTGTTAAGGTATTGTAACAATTCAAAATTCAAAGCAACACCAGACAAAGTTTGTGGAGTACGAAAAATTCAGGGATGTTTGCAAAACCTTATTAGGATAATCACTTACAATGTTTGGTGATGTTTTTTTCGATCAAGTAATCTGTTGTTCATTAGATTGTGATACCATCTTATAAAAAAAAAATCCCGATTTAGATGTATTCACTACATACCCTAGCATTGAGGGTTAATGGATGATCAACCCTTGTCTAAGATCCATGTGTATTCAACATTTGTTAATTGAAGTGTCTATGAGTTAATAGCTATTATAGTCATTTAATGTATAGAGACGTTGGAAAATGTTTGATATTACAGTTCCCAAACCTTAAACAACTTTTTATGAAGAAAACAGTTTATATAAAGCATTTACTCATTGGAGTAATTCTCTTAACCCTTTTCCAAATAATAACAACATTTGACCACTTTGTTGCAGACGACTTTAGAAAACATTGGGGGAAAAGGAGAAATTGCTCGTGATGAGCAATTTTTCCTTTTCCAACAATGTTTTCTTGCCTATCAGAAGATTATTTTCCAAAATCATCACTTTTTGAAATGTCGTCTGCAAACTCTTTCGATTTGGTATAGTCAAAAAATGTTTGTTTGGGAAAGGCTTAATTGGTCAATATTTAATATCTATGTTAAATAAAACAAAGTTTTTAACAATAAAATGTTTTATAGAAATCTTTATTCAAGTACCACAAATGAAATACATAGATAAATAATAAAATAGATAAACAACATTTTATATATAAAATAGAAGTAAAATGATACGAAAACTAAGTAAACGCCCCTGTCTTCATGATAGTCCATTTTGGCTTTACCACCTTACCACCTGCACGCGACAATTTTTATACTTGAAGCAAGAAATGCGTTAAATCATTAGTTATCAACTCATGCAGCAAATCTCAAGATGGTGTATGTCCTTGGAAATATTATTCATCACAGTTATAAAAGGAAACGTTCATTGCCATTATCTTGATGATTAACAACAGCATAGAGAAGATATGAATTTTAATTGCAATGCCTGACTCTTATTGATGGAGGAAGACCCCATATTTAACTGCCCATAAGGGCTCGTTAAGCAGGGAAGAACCATTGGCATTACCTAATTTAGTCTGGAGACTACCTTTTATGAACATTAAAATGCCTCTCACTGGAATTTGAACCCACATAGAGAGACACCATTTCATAAAAAGTTCTGTACTCCAACAACAAGGCCATGGAGGCCCCCTGAAGTCAATATTCGATGGCAACTTAAACATAGGATTAACCCTGAAAGTGCTGGAACTGACTTTATGCTTTTGCAAACATGTTGGATCCAGGCCAACCGCAAAGTAAATTGGCAGATGGCCTGTGGTCCAACCTGTTTGCTACTCTGAGTATCTTTCCTCATCAAAATGAAGCAGATAATTAATGTTTTGGAAAGCAGATGCACAAAAATCTACTTTTAGAAAATTACCCAGCATTCTAAGGGTTGGCAACATGTTCGAATTATGCATGAATCATTGTGACATAAGTATTTATTCCTCATGATCAAACACTAGATTCAAAATTCAAGTAGAAATATATGTGATAAAAGAATAAGTATAGGTCTCTTTTCAAGAATAGCTTTTCAATGATTGCCTCCAAAGGCTTCATAGACTGCTACCTCAATTGCAAACCTTAAACCTTTACCAAACACAAACTTTTCATCTGTCCCAAGTTGAAATTTGCAGACAACATTTCAAAATGCGATGAAATTGAAAAATACCCTCCTGATAGTGCAGAAAACCTTGTCGAAAAATGGAAAAATTGCTTGTCAGGAGCAATTTCTTCTTTTCCCACCATGTTTTCCAGTTTCAACAGGCTGGTCAAATGTTGTTTTTGTATGGTAATGGGTTAATGCAAGACTATAGCAACTTCTTCACAAAAGAGACAGGCTTTCTCTAGTCTTGCACAGAACCCCCAAAATACAGAATGTATTACATACAAAACAATACTAATTTGATACTTAAAATAATTTTATCAAAATCACCTCCAAACATTACAAATAGATGGATGGATCTGTGCAACAGTAAGTAAGTCCTTCATGTAAACTCCTGTATTTAACTGAGTTATTATGCAGGGGTGGCAAAAACAATTGTCCAACTTGTCCAAACACCTTAACTAATTACCAAACAATAATGACATTTGGCCAGTTTGTTGCAGACTACTCTGGAAAACGTGGGAAAAGGTGAAATTGCTCTTAAAGAGCAATTTCTCCTTTTCCCACATTGTTTTGTGACCTATCAGAAGATTATTTTTCAATTTCAAAACATTTTAATCTGTCGTCTGCAAACCCTTTAAACTTTGGACTGTTGAAAATTTGGCATTTGGTAAAGGGTTAATGGACAAGAGAATTTTTACAGAAATTTACCCGGTAACGATTATAGTTAATTGCGAAAAACGATAAGGCAAGTAAATCAGAATCAGATTTTGCCATCCCAGAAATTGTACAGAATTTTTATTTTAAATAGAAAGCATTCTAAGTCTCCAACTTAGGTGTTGTGACCAGTCCAAATTGAAAGCAACAACAGATGTGAAAAAAAATACATTTTCACTACATCATTTCTTTAAAACCACTGAGAGAAAAAGGATAATTTGTGCAAAAGTAGCGATTTATTCCTTTATCACAGTGGTTTCTAGTTTTCTACAGAAAGATTCTGCAAAGCAAGGTATTATTGAGGACATGGTGAAAAGGTTACACATGTACATCTTAACTTTAATAGTACGGAATGTTGAAACTTATCACATTATTTCAATATTTTTTAAAATGGGTTTATCCAATTCCATTTATCATGTCTATGAAGAGTATTTCAAAGAAACCTCTACAGTACAGAAACAATATTTGAAATATCAATCCTTTCCCTATTATAAGTTGTTGAAATAGAAAAGACAACAGAAATAATATCAAGTTTAAAATACATCTTTTGTGATACAGAGAAATTGATTTATGGTTGGAATATATATCTCTGGTATGTTTGAAATACAACTTGCATACATGTAACTCATGTACCGTAAGAAGTTTTTGTTCTGTTGAATTTAATTGTTAACATAATATACTTGTAAGTTAAGGAGAAATATTTCATAAAATTGTGTAACTGAAACCCTTTGACAAATTTACACTATTCAATGCAATTACCGAAGCAACAAGAAATTCTCCATTTTTAGTTCAAAAAACAAAATATTGAAAGCAATTACACACAAAAAAGAGGATTTAGTGATACTGTGCAAGTTCTGTTTTAAACGCTGTTTTCAATCTGCATCTAAACCTTTCTGAATAAGTTTTATTAGATTAACTGGTTTGATTATAATTTTGAGATACCAAACATAAGCGCTGTCTATGAATGGGTAACTGCAAAAAAGAATGTATAAAAAAAATATGCCTTACAAATGTTATCAACCACGCATATCTTGTTCCTGCAAAAACAACCTTCACAGTTGTTTATCTTGAAACAAAACAGACATGTATGTTTTAACCATAATTTTTTACGTCTACAGCTGCTTTTATAAATTACAAATGCTTGTTCAGGAACAGTTTATGGCATATGTGTATGCCGTCAGTTCTTTGCTTGTAAATAGCTAAGAAAATTGTAGCTAAGCAAAAAGAAACATATTATTCAAGTGATGAAAACTATCTTTGAAAAGAATAGTATACAAGAGCAAACATTGAAACAAATCATCAGTGCCAAAAGTATCAATGTAATAAATAACATGATTGATAATTAATCAATTAAACCATTGTGGCAAAACTAAGGTAAATCCACATGGCGCCCTCTGTCACACTGCTTTCACTCAAGTGTATCAGTAAAATAAAAGGGTAAATACTCACTTTGTCCATTTATGGCCATGTAGTACATTAATTAAACATAAATAATATATTTGTCCGAGCAATATTATATAGTTTCAGTTTAACCCTTATAGTGCTGGAACTGACTTCATGCTTATGCAAACAGGTTAGATCCAGACCAGGCGCCAATTAAATTGGCGGCTGTCCTGCGATCTATCCTCTTTGCTACTCTGAGTATCTTTCCTAATAAAAATTAAGCAGATATAAGGTTTGGGAAAGCAGACGACTCTAAAATTTATTTTTAGAAAATGACCCAGCATTCTAAGGGTTAATTATTCATCATAAGGTTGCTGAAGAGAACCTTTTCCATGATACTCCATGGTACTCCAGAGGAAAGCATAAACCCAAGAATTCTTATAGCTCTTCACCAGTTTATAGAGGATCTTGTTAACTAACTATTTTCATTATTAGGATTTCACATAGGGTCAACATTATTTCATTTATATTGCTAGGCCCAGGGTTCTACAGTGTTAAAATGGTCTCTCCAAAAACTATCAGAAACCATTCATGGTCTGAAAAGAAATAAGAAGCAAAAACTAACACAAATTTATCATAAAAGATCCAATGCGAACAAAAACCCCCAAAATGTTCAATCATGATCAAACCAATTTGAAAAAGTGACCTAAATTATTTTATTATAATAAAACCATTGGGAAATAGTGACCCAAAATATATAATTATAATAAAACCATTGTGAAATAGTGACCTAAAATATTTTATTATAATAAAACCATTGTGAAATAGTTACCAAAAATAGGTAATTATGATCAAACTCATTTGAATAGCAACCCCAAAGTATGTTATGAACATACTAATTTGAAGCGATGACCCAAAAATAATGTTCTCATGAGCGAACTAGTTTAAAGCCATGACCAGTTGAAGCAATTTTCGGGGGAAGCCACTGCATCCTTTTCCGCCGTACAAAATGCCGAACACCATCACAACAGCACAGGCTGCCGGTACCGAAAAAATTCACAGCTTTTATTAATGGCTTTGTAAAACGTGGAAAGTTACTTTCCCAATGTTCTTCAATGTCCTCCTTTGTTGGCAGATGGAAGGTAAAGTTTGTCCAGAATCTCGACACTTTATATACAGCACGAACCACTCTCTCTTTATCAGACCACGGGGGATCTACTTCACCACTTATATTATACATAACCCAATCATTTGTGAACGTCCCCACATTTAACTTCTGGCCGAATTCTGGATCAGGGGGTCTGGCAAATTTGCACGTTTGAATGGCCACATAGTCATTGGATAATTTGGATACTTCCTGGGCCCAGCGCCATGAATGGAGTGTATCTAGAACTAGGATAAGCCTGGAACCGGAATCTGTGTTCTTTTGGGACCACCATTCTATAAGTGTTTCAAGCTTTAGATTTCCGTTTCCTGGAAAACAAATGAGTCAGTGTTTAAAAGATGGAACAAATTCTGCTTCTGAAAAGCCACCACAAAAATAAAAACTCTTCAAGGGAAGACAAATATTTGTCTCCATATTGAAAGAATTCATAGCAAACTTAGTCACTTCTTTTGGCAGGTGGAATAATTGAATATTCTGACTTAAAACGAATATTTGATCCACAAATTACAATTCAAATATTCATTTTTACTGACCCAATATTATTGTTTTTATGCAGTTCAAACTATTGAAAGTAATGTTTTGTTTGATTTCTTTGCAACCACTAAAGTGCTCAAATATCAAACACCTGTCTACACGTACACAAAAGACATCCAGGTGCATTGTTCATGTTTTGATAACATAATTATGTCTTCCCTGCTCCCCATAAAACACCCTAGAAAGATTGACATATTTGTTATATGATAAACTCCCAACTGCAAAATGTGTCGTCTTAAGAGTTAATTTTAACACCGTAAGATCCTCAATCGCTAGATATCCTTTAAAATCAGTCAACCTTAAGTAATGGACCATCAGCTTAAAAGCATAAATTGCTCATAAGGAGCAATTCATCCTTTTGACACAGCTGTTTTTGTTGATTTCTGCATCATATGCATGAAAGTGAGGTATCATTTCATTATGTAATGAAGGGCAAAAAGTGTGTATGATATATGAGGGTTTAATGCAAACTAAAGTAAGAGCTTCACAAATGTCTAGCTGTGAACCCTAGATATACACATGAATTTGAATGGTAGAAGCACCATACAACACAATGAATGTACTTACCAACCAGGGCCCAGTCCCCTGTATCGTGAACATCTCCGCTGTAGTACAATAAGTAGGTGTCGTAACGGGGACCATCCCCCGTCCTACGATCAAAGAACTGTTTGACCTTTGACTGCAGATAGTCCTCCATCAAACCACTGGACGAGTAGTCACAGCCAAAGTTCTCGATCATGTTGAAGTTAAAGAAGTTCACAACCTGGAGCAAGAAAGAGGGATGAGTATTAAACATATGATTGCTAATTTTAAGGCATTATCTGTTTAGAAATATTTTTCAATATGATAATTCAAGGAACTCTTTCACAGATTGAGATTTTATTATCCTTTCACCTATTACCAAACAATAATGACATTTGACTGACCATCATTTTGTTGCAGACAACTCTGGAAAACTTGTGGGAAAAGGAGAAATTTGTCTCAACTAGCAATTTTTCCTTTTCCAACAATGTTTTCTGCCCTATCAGAAGATTATTTTTAAATTTCATCAGATTTTGAAATGCTGTCTGCAAACTCTTTTAATTTGGGGCAGTCAAAAACTTTGGCATTTGGTAAAGGGTTAAATAAATGGTCTTCTATAGATAAAATTTGATTTGCATTTAACCCTGTTCATAACCATATATGGTAAATCTATAGCACATTTATCTTGCAGATAAAGCTAGTTAACTGTTAAAAACGGCTTTTTTTATTAATAATTTTCTATCACTTCTGTCATGCAAGGTCACTTGATCACTAAGATTGATTGAAGTGTCAAATAACAAAACAACGAAATGGGTTGACATTCTAATCCCATCACACTAGCCAGATGCAGCAATCAAATGACTAATTATAGACCTATTCTTCCATCAAAGCACGGAAAGTTGCAAAAGCTCATAGGCTTAGTACATGTATCTTTCAATTAAATTTATTTCGAAATGCTCCTTTGTTAAGTGATGATGATTCAGATTGTTTAAATGACCTTTATCACATTTGCATGGTTGAAAGTTGAAGAATTTCGAAAACCTGAAATTTGTAGTTCATTATCCTGAAAAGGCATGTTTGCTATAGCATTGTATAGGGATAAAAAGTCTCAAACACCTGAAATTCAGGAATAATCCTGAACTCTTTCACCCATGCATTTGTTAATCCCTGAACACAATCTGTGGCACGGCCTCTGTCATGTATTTTACTTTTGTACTACTCCAATTATTTTCTTAGAATTTCATTTTAAATAAAGAATTTTATGAGGTCCAAAATTCAAAAAGAGTCAAGCATTGGAAACCATTAACCCTTACAGTACTGGAACTGACTTCATGCTTATGCAAACAGGTTGGATCCAGACCAGCTGCAAAGTAAATTGGCAGCTGGCCTGTGATCTAAGAATCTTTCCTCATCAAAATTAAGCAAATATTTAATGTTTTGGAAAGCAGACAACACAAAACTATATTTTTAGAAAAATACCCAGAATTCTAAGGGTTAAGCTTTTCCTATTATGGGTTAATAGTTATTGTTTAAAACAAACAAACATTTACTCCTTTCCCCAAATAAATTTCAGATATTGTCTGCTGAAGATATGTAGCAACCAGGATATTTTTGGTAAAGGATTGAATAGTCATCCAAGAACTAACCACATCTTACAGCAGAAAACCATGTGCATAAAAATGAATTTATTATCAGCAAGATTTTGTATCCACAAGTATTTCAAGGAACAAAGATGTAAAAATAACATTTGAGATAAAGGTCAATCAATATTGATCTATCCATTACCTTGAGGCGAACTCAAAATCCTTGCACAGATATCTATTACAAATCAATCAAGAGTAGCAATTTAAACTATAACATTAAGTCAATTAGTGTGCTGAAATGTAGTAAGAGATCCAAAAATATGGCAAACTTACTACAGAAAATTACAGGCCATGATACTGGTAGCTGATGTTATTTAAGCCTTTACTGACCATACAAACTGTGCCACTTACAATTAGAGGGTTCAATGCAAGACTATATTAAGTCCTCCACAAATGTGCAGTACTTACTATAGTATTGCATTAAACCATCAAACTGATTCGTTCAGTTTACCCTGCTCCTATAATTGCCAGAGGGTTGTTTTCCTAATGAAAGCTAAACGGGAGCCACTTACAATTTCAGGGTTTGATGCAAGACTAAACTTAGTCCTTCACAAATGTAAAGCACTTACTTCAGTATTGCATTAAACCAACAAATTGAAGTGTTCAGTCTACGAATCTCCTCCCCAATAATTATCAAAGGTTCTTTTTTTTCATTTGAGGGTTCGATGCAAGACTATAGTAAGTCCTTCACAAATATGAAGCACTTACTGTAGTATTGCATTAAACCACCAAATCAGATTGTTCCCACAAATCCCCACCCCCAATATTGTCAGAGTTTTTTCCCATAATTGGAGCTAATGAAAGCAAGGCCCATAATTATGCACTTGTTTGTCAAAGGTGTGTGCAGGTATAACCTTTCAATGGCTAATGACTATTCATTTAAAGGTGTTTTGTACTAGACTGGACAATAAGGAGTTATCCAGCCTTGCTAACCCTTTACTCCAGGATCAATCGGTGTAATACATCTGACAATATTTGGGGTGGGGATTTGTAGACTGAACAGCAGAGTACCGTTTTACTAAACAGTTTATGCTTAAGATTTGCGTAAGTCTAAAACAACAATTCCTCTTATTTCAATATTGGAGGAAGCAATATTGCAATGTAACACATCATTGGAATCGTCTCTCCAGCATTAATTACCCAGCATTCCAAGGGTTAAGACACCACTGTGCGAAATCACAGGGACCAATGTTGTTTGTCTTTGAGACACAGGTATATATCATTAATTCATTCACCATATTTCTTTTACATGGATTGTGAAGGAAGCTTAAAGCTTGTTCAAAGCCACTCTCGATGACTGCTTCCTGGATACTTAACCAGTAATTGCGCCTGTTTTGTGGGTTAGTCCCGGAAATTTTCATCCCGCTTAATGGGGATTCGAACCCGGGACCATCGGTACAAGAGCCAGACGTTCTACCCCTGCACCAATGTCGCACACAAATGTGTATACATTGATAATATAGGTATGTCAAAAAACATTGGTCCCTGTGTGTGAAATGGATAAATTGTTTAATGCATTTGTCAGCATGATTACTACAAAAAACAACAAAAAAAGTATCGTTTTTCAAACTAAGAATTTGTAATCTGGTCTCGCTTTCATTTTTTACTGATAACGAAATCCCTTATGACAGTAAAGGGTTTTATACCAGACCAAAACATCTAGTACCAATGTACTTGTACAAATTAATTATACATAACAGATGCAATGCAGAGAATAAAAGATGGTACTCATGGGGCCGGCATATATCATTGCAACTTGATATTCACAATCATGTCTAGGTATGACATTCATTTTTAAACTGTGAAACCTAATATGTCAAATTTCAGCACAAGACTTTTGTAACTCCTTCACAAATATGAAGCACTTACTGTAGTATTGCACTGAACCCTTGACATGTAGAATGTAACCAAGTTGTGTTCAAAGTTAACATTTTCTCTTCCTATTCCTTCATCGGATTATAACAGGATAAAGATCAAAAGGGTTTAGCATCTTTTATAAGGAGTAAATGGTATAAAATTCTAAAACATAGCACAATATTTCCAAGATGATGCAATGATAGGAGTTATGGGATGAACGATTTCTTCAAAGTAAAAAACCAAGCACTTAAAACAACCTTCATTCATTGCAACATAACAAAATTCGTGGTAGCTCTAAATTAACCCTTATTGTGCTGGAACCTACTCTACGAGTGCAAACAGGTTAGATCCAGGCCAGCCACCAAGTAAATTGGTGGCTAGCCTGGGACCTTACCTGTTTGCTTCCCTGAGTATTTTTCCTCATCAAAATTAAACAGATGTTTAAGGTTTTGGAAAGCAGAGGACACAAAAATCTATTACCCAGCATTCTAAGAGTTAAAAGCATCAGTGGTCTGAAGACAATTATTCATGAATTGGAAATCACTATCAGTGTCATCTTCTTTTATGTGGGAAGGAAATCACTGGAACTTATGAAGAAATTCCTCTATAATGGCTAAATGATCAAACAAACCTTATTAAGTGCAGATGTTGCACAGTGGCCAATATCTTGCACAGCAGCTGTGGAGAGTAGTTTTGCAGCAGAATTACCTCCATTCCTGAATAAATAAATCAAATTGGTTGGAACAGAGGTTTCTCAAAGTTTTGAACTAATTCTAACCCATTACCAAACAATAACGTCATTCAACCACTTTGATGCAGACCACTCTTGAAACCATTGATGGAAAAAGAAAAATTGCTCATAACGAGCAATTTTTCCTTTTCCCACAATGTTTTCTGCCCTATCAGCAGATTATTTTCCTATTTCATCACATTTTGAGCTGCCCTCTGCAAACGCTTTCAATTTGGGACAGTTGAAAATTTGGTGTTTGGTTATGAGTTAAGGTAGATTGAATGGTACATGTACATTTCAGAAGTAATCAATGCCTCCTGGTATCACAAGAACAAGAAAGTATTCTTCCCAAGCCCATTGAATGAAATTCTACATGAACACAAATATTGCAGTGGCAAGATATAAATAAATCACGTGACATCAAACTGACATCAATGAATGTCAGAAGGACATGATCTCCCAATGCCAAAATACAAACTGAATGCCCCTGAATTCCAAATTGGACACACTAGTAACTGAGCCAATAAGGATGTAGATAAGACGGTCACTCTGAGCACTATCTATTTTTCTTTTTGAAAATCAATTTTACAGCTCAAAGGGTATAACTATTTGCAAACTTCATGGAAATCATTCTTCAAAGTAAATGAAGGTGTTCTGAGGCTCTGTAGATCTTAATCTTAACCATGAAGGCAATCATTGTAGAATTTCCTGACAGTTCAGACCTCTATTAAGGTTTGCAAAGTTTGAAGCCAGTGTTTCACTTCTGTGAGTGTGAATCTATTTTTAAATGTGGTTTGTCCACATCTTTTCAGTTATTCTATGGCTTTCTGAATTCACATACATTTTAAGTAAAGAAACAACTCAGAGCAATTGATGTTAATAAAGTTTCATGAATGGAAGACTGCATGGGAGACAGTGCCCTAAAATGATTTATATTTCAATGGTTTCAAAGAAGGAATTGACATGTTCATGAGTTCTTGGTGTTCAAACAATTTAAAGATGAGGGAAAAGGGGTGTTGACTCTAGAAAAAAACAAATTTTTGCATAGCTATTTTAAACAGTCAACAATCAGATCAATTGTGCGCTGTGAGCCAAGTATTCATGTTTGCCATTTTTCAAACAGCCATCTGCTGATCATGCTAAAACACCATCCTTTTTTTCCAAAATAACATGAACAGTTTTGCATTTTTTTGCAATTGGAAACATATCCTATAATCTAATAGGCATGTAAATTGCTTTCTAGTCAGCGACTCCTTGTTATAACTTAATTGCTTCTTTCTAGTCAGCGACTCCTTGTTATGACTTAATTGCTTCTTGATAGTACCAGTATTAAAGTTGCATTAAAGTTGCATGTTCCTAGGAAAACATATTCCTCAGATAGGATATGAATCCCTGTTGAAAAGGGAGACATTGCTCACACAAGCAATTTCTCTTTATCCTCTATTGACTTCAAATTTTGCCTGTTGCAGACTTGAAGAGCCCTGTATTGTTGTTGAAGATTAATAACTTAAAACTGGTTTATGACTAATTGAAGAAATAGATAAAATATAACCTTGCTCATAAAATGAAAAGGCTCTAGCTTTGGGTCTTGAAATTCAAATTGGTCTTTAAGGGGACTTTTAAAGTGTTATGTGCCTTGAGCACATGTGATTTTATACTCTAAGATCACATATTATTTGTTTTGGCATGTATGTCTGTCTGTATGTATTTTGTTCTTGTCCCTTTAACTTCGCTCATATAAGGAACTGATTGGGCAAATTATGTGCTTCCAACTTTTAAATGAAATTTGTTTCCATCGGAAATGAATATGTTTATGATATATACTGTATGCTCCTTTGAACACATATATTGTTAATTGTTAAAACCAAAATTTATAATGCTAAAATACAAGTAAAAAATGTTGAAAACATTTTAACCCTCAAATAAATCTATAAAAAGATTCCTCTTACCTTTGCCCTGTGTGCGGTGCAATCATGGCATACCCAATACACGTCCCTCCAAGGTTATCACCTAGCTCCCAAAATAGACTCAAGGTCATTGCCTCGATTGGAATGATAACAAGGATAAGTCCAAGATTGTACGGCGTCTTTGTCTCCCATCCAACACCCATCAACAGCAGTGTCGTGAGTAGAGTGAGACAGATGAGGCGACGAGAAATCAGGCTGAAATGCCTAATACCCTTCGATGCCATTATACGATTCATGCTCTTTTGTTCGTCTGCAATGCTCTGATAGGTTGTGTTGCACTCAGTGATTTTGTTCATTAATTTCCATGTTGAAATGAAATAGATAACATGAAAGCATAGCCACAATACTGCAAATACAATGTAAATGGGTATAACAACAAACCACTCCTTGTGATTGGTTGAGAGCTGGCCAATCAGAAGCACTGATACCATATTCAGTATGAATATTAATAACACTGCTGTTTTCCGAATAAAGCTGTTCTTACTGAAGAGTGCTTGCCAGCGTTCAAGTGTGGAGAGTCCAGAAAAATAGAGATCTATCACTGGGTCAAATAAATGTCTTGAAGCATAGCATACAAGTCCATAAACATTGATCTTAATGGCAAGTGCAGGCAGGAGAACCAATGAAACAATTATAAACATAGAGATCAATGTTAGAATGCCTAAGAAAGATTTCATCCTCAAAGCTGTTAAGTTTAATATAAATGCTACTACACACAATATCACTACAAAGGAATCAACACCAATCACTAACGAGCCAGCAATTAGACCCAAACTCTCTAAACTCTCCACCGGTGAAAAAAGGTTGGCTTCAAACTGTTTAAGGTGTAGAAAACGCTCACAGATGCTCCAAAACCATCCACAAATGGCGCTGGAAATGAACAAGATGTCCATTGCTTCCTGCATTGTCTCAAACTGGAAATCCTTCTGATCTGTGAAGATAATCACGCCAAGAATACATCCTAGCCAGATGTGAAGCAATGCTTTTCCCAGTGATTCCATGCTGAAGTAATACTGCATTGCACAAGAAACGCCGAACACCAGTAGCCCTAGCAGTGAGATAAGAAGCACTGTGGTGTTCTGAGTATTCATCCATTCTGCGTACAGTCCGAGACCAAGTGCCACCATCAGCACAACGTTGGATAAGTAACCAAGGTATTGGATGGTTAGCTGGGAGCGTAGGTCCTTTAGATTCATGATGGCTCTACCCGCTGTCTTGTATGTATATGAAATGGATTGTTTAAGGTAGAGCTTTAATACTGATAGTGGTTTCACTAGACGGCGATGTAATTTCCATGACATGACACCATCTGACTGACGTGTAAAGGTCTCATTCAGCTTCTTCTGTAGTCCAACCTGTTTAAAATGATAAAAACATATCTTTCAGTAATCTATTTCATGGTTATTGTAGGGATTCAACATACAAATTGTATTACAATGGGGTAGCCGTATCCCTTATATGTGCTATCATAATTGGAAGAAATGTACATAAATCTGTCGCAGACTTCATAAATATTGCAATGATTGTGGAATGATTATGAAAGTTAGATAACCTAACACATTGTTAAATAGGGAATGCAGGTATGTGTATATAAATACACAGTGCAACCCACCAATTGATGACAATATTTCCTACTGATCAGATATGACAGTGTCTTTAAGAGGTTTATTTGCTCTGTTTGTTACAATATCAAGGAAAAACACTTTGTATTGAATTATGTGGTTTCATAGTAATATAAACAACAATTCAAGATAACCCTTTAAAACGCGTAGATCTAGAATTCTTGAATTATCATTTTCATTTTATGTCTTCATTTTGTAATGTGATAAAAACAATTCACTTGTATTGCATTAAGATCAATTCATTAGTTTCATAAACGTTTATCAAAATGTTAAAGAGTACATTTTGTAGGAGACAGTGTCTAATGTTCGCTTTGGCTTTGCTATGGAGGGGTTATGAGAGAAAGGGAGTGTAACGTTTGAGGATCATTTAAGCCTGCATATTTGAGAGTCTATGAATTGTGGAGAACATGCAGGTTTATAACTGATCAGTGCCTGATAGCACTAGACAATCATCAGATAAATCTTATGGTATTCTTTTAGCTCAAGATTATTAGAACTGTGACAGACAATTGCACCAGAGTCTTCCCCAGTCCCTTAAAGCGCTGCGGTGGGCTGTGGTGCTTGAGTTTCAAAATAAGCACTCATGGGTGCTAAAGCTTAACCAACTCCCGCAGCCATTTAAATGTGTCTGCTGCACCTTTTATTGGTGTTGCTTTGCCCGTGTGTTTCCGATGTCCTGCCAAGACTCTGAATGGGTCTTCTCCGATGTTGGTAGTCTAACTACTTTGAGGCAATCAGGAGGTATTGAGATATATTTTCATTGGGCAATATCCAGTCACATGTAATCTTCATGTCGAACTATTTTTACAAGGAGGTGGGAGTTGTGTTAAATTTATGAGTAGGGCTGGGACAGGTACCCAAGTACTAGCCGGGTACAGGCCACCCGAGTATCAAATCACTACCTGTTACCCGACGTTATTTTTCACCTGGGATAAAAATCTACATGAATGTGTGAATAAGTTCTCATTGAAAATGAATCAGATGTTTCTAAATCCTAAACTAGCCATCAATTATCCCTCAAACAATTTCTCAATATTTGCACATATATGTCACACCCACTATACTCTCCGACTTGAAGGCTGCTCTTCAGCTATAGGAACTATCAACATTTTTTGTTCTGATCATCACAGTAAGTCATAAGCGCCTGGAACCATTAGTTGCAGCCATTCTACATTTGAACGATAAACTTAGGGAGTAAAAATTAATGAATATAAGGGAGAAAAATAACGGCTCCCAGCCATGGGTCGCCGGGTACCCATGGGTAATATCCGCGGGTAGTGAATTGCCACCTGTCCCAGCTCTATCTATGAGTAGCAACTTTGGGCACCTAAGCTTTGTTATAGAGAATATTCTGGTGTATATATATCTTGACCCCCCAAATAATCAGTTGCTAACACTATTTTATCACATATATCAGATGTGCTTTTGGGAGTTATCTAGCTTTTACTCAATTCAATCAAAAAAACAAATTATTATGCCTTTAGTCTTAAATTGAGTCACTCACATTAGATCAGAACCGAAATAACAGCAGGCAATAAATCAGCATGAAAAACAATTCCTATGGTATTGGATAAAACAACCATTGCAAGTTTTGTTTACACCAATTTCTTCAGTCATTGTATCATAGGGGTTTGAAACCGTATAAGCACTGTCGCAGGTCCGTTAAAAAAGGATGTAATTATCAAATGAGTTAACTGATGATGGCGATTTGTGAACCTAGATATGAAATATAAAATTTACATACCGATCAAAGTCTTCCAATCACAAATACAGCGGTCCCCAACAGGGTATTATCAATCGTCATTTTGGACATGTCAACCCCTTTCTCGCCGGTGAGGAATTTCCCAAATGACGTCATCTAGTCAATTAATTCGCAGCGTTTCGGGCTGATGCTGGTTCCACCACTCTTGAAAACAGCAGAGCCAGACATATTTGTTGCGACGACGTAGTAGTGGATCGCTTGAATATACAAAGTGGATTGAGTTTTTACACAACCGTAAAGTGGCCTGGTGACGTAAATGGGCTTAGGGTTAGGGTTAGGGTTAGGGTTAGGGATTATGTTTTTATAAATAATATCTTTTTTTTCATTTATATCTTTCATTGTTTCACATAAGATTTCTTATGATGCAAAGTATTCAATTTCATTCTGAGGAAGATTTAGATCTATATAATACAATGTCGCAAACGTTGTCGCAAATATGCGTCAAAACTCTATCCACTTCGTCGTCATAATTTCGATCCACTACTAGCTCAACCTATTTGTTGGCGGTAGGTACAAAACAAAACCAACAGAATTAACGAGAAAAACTTGCAATCTCTACTCAATCAAATTTTTATTTTTGCAATAGTCACTTTGAAAACTTTTTGTTGAAAGAATCCAGACCAAATATGTCCGATCAAGGATGATTTCTCTTATGCCATGTGTTTTCGCGGATATTTTTTTGTTAATGAATACAAATCATGGCAGATCGTAAAATTGAATCTCAAACCCGTTGTACAATGACGGGAATATTTCAAACATTGGAAAGCCATGTCAGTCATGGAATTGCACTATGTTAAGGATCGTCAAAGATATATGTTTTACTGTCGGCCATCCACAACCCTTTTAGTTTTACTCTCTGCTGACAACCCTTACAGTTACAATTTTATAAACAAACACTCTAGGTAAAATCAGTGTTTAGCAAATTTGTACTAAAGAAATGAACTTTTTTTTGCGTAATTATAGTACATCTCCATGGTACAACATTATTGCTGATACTGCGGTGATTGCAAAAAATAGTCTTATTTGCATAAAGTCTTATTTGCATAAAAGCCGCCCTCTTTCAACGGGTGATGGACTATCATACAATTGCCTTTAGAAGTGTACTGTACCGGGGCCTAGCATACCATCCATAAAATATATAGGACAATAATTTATCTGTTTTAAAATGTTATCTTATGCGATATTTAGACTGTATTTATTATGCATGATACACCAAGACCGAAAATGGTACGCTTAGTCCATAATCCCTTTCGGCTGTTTACTGCACAACATATTGGAATTTATAGCACTAATCTCTGTCCCCAATACAAAAATGACTTGATAGTTTCACTTTTGGATTGTGTCCCAAACCACTTCATGGTTTTGTGCAAAACCAAAAGTGTACCCTGAAATCATAAGACAAATTTTCTGATGCTTAACAGGTGTTGAATATCAGTCAATATCTTCCCCAAATCAACTCTTAATTCTTGTTTTGAACATCTAGGATTGAAAAGCACTTGTTGCTCTCTGTCATTTTCACTGCTTACAGAACAAAAATAAGGGACACAATTCCTAAAATGAGATCTCAATGCTAGCCCTCACAAAGACAAAGGAAAAATATAACTTTGCAAAAGATCTGCATGTTTTTATGCAAATAAACAGAAACAATACATAATTTATTGAGGCTTATTTCAGTTATAAGATTTTTTAAATATATACCCATTTTGTCGTTGTACGTCTCTATTGGCGAGAACTTTCCTACCTCTGTAAGAACCAGTGCTGCTTGTACCATGTATATGCTTTGTTGTGACTGGCCATATTGAAAGCATTGATACGCTTTCCCAATTTGAAAATAACTGATATCCCTAGTATCAGGTAGAATATATCATGGCCAAAAATATGAAATTGTTAATAAAAAGGTAGACCATCTTTTATCAAAGTGGTTTTTAGATGTTTGTGCTGTATGTGTCACAATGTTTGTCAGAGTCTTTTATTTTGAAGTTGAGGTCCAAATCCTTTATAAAGGAGAAGAATGACAAATCACATAAGTTGTTTTTGTTAGAAATTTTAGACTGTTTATTTTTCCTCTCTTGATTAACAGACCTCTTACATGTTCTCACCCAGTGTGCATTTGGAAAAAGACTACAATGGAGTCGCCCACTCTGGAAAAGAAATTGGTGCCATCAACATCAAAAAGTGAAATTGATTGGAAGAAAACAGTGAGATCAGAGTTATTGTTACTGAGGACTGAGAAACGATATAAACATGCTGAATTGTGTAAGGTAAACATCCTTCTTCATTAATTCCTCAGTCGTAATCATTTCATAGAATATTCTGTAAAAAGTGTACAAACTTTACATATAAATGATAGCATGAGATTGAAGAAATAAAAGTTTACAGACAATGACTTTTGAATAAATTTTAACCAAATCAAATAGATAGTTATATACCTGTGTCAATAAATTTGATTTTACATTAATAGTTCTATTAATACACATACATGTATACGAATAATTGTCCAACCTTGCAATCAATGTGACAAAAAATGTCTTTCTCTTACACAATGATTTAAGAGACTATTGAAGTTTTCCATGTCAAATTTCGACTTGGTCAGGATAAATAATTCATTTTTTTTAATGAGTGGCCCTCTTCTATTTTATTTCCCTAGCATATGTTCACAGTAAACAGGAATACCATTCAGCGAGATCTGGACCAATACCACAGTCTTGTGAAGATGCCAAAACACCAGTCCCTGGAGACGCCGGAAATACTAGGATCAACTCCTATCACTAAAAAGGTATCTCTACATCCATCAGTAGTTAAAGACAATTTCACAGAATGTTTATGTAACAAATTATTAATTGGTGATGTAATCAATCATTGTCAGTTAACATAAGACTGTTTTGATTCCTTTATTTTAATTTGCTGAACATCTTTGTTTTCATTTTAAAGATGCGAGACAACCTTTCATGCTATCCTGTTCTTTGATGGGAAATTTTCCCCCTTATGAAAGGGGGTGATAAGTGTATCAATAATTTAGTTTTATGTAACTCTTAAATATGTTATATCATTTTATGCATAGTTAAAAAAGATTAAATCCCCAATCTGTGAGAGAGTCCTTTTAACACATTTCTTTATTTTGGTTTGATGATGTCTCCATATTAAACGGAGAAAGGGTTATTTAATTTTTTCAGGTTGTTGAAAATGGTTGTTACATTCACCTTATAAGTATTTTGTTGTGAAAACAGTTTTCTTTGGTGATTGTTGTAATAGTTATGTCTAAAATAACATTCAAATATATGTTACATCTGGGTTTATTGTGATACGTTTTGTTTATTAAAGGTGAAAAAATTATTGACAAAAGAAAGAGAATTTGCTCATTGTGAATATGTTCTTCTATAATAAGTAATTGATGTCTGTTGTAAAGGTATACAGAGCTCAAGATAAGATTTCGGGTCAATTAGTTTTCACTATAAGATTTTTTTCGCAATTCGTTTTTTGCATAATTCATCATTTTCAAATAGTTTTTTTTTTCTAATAATCAATTGTTTTATTACTTTTGTTGTGCCTGACTGTGGTGTCTCTTTGAATGTTGCACGAGCCCTCCCTGGCCCACACAATTGCCACATTTTGTTTAATACAACATTTCAAATGAATATCGGCATCCGAGCCTTCAATTTGTAACCAAGGAAAGTCCCTTTTCATGCTGAGATCTGTCTTTGCGTGATGCCGTGATGTTTTGCTGTTATGGTCTTCGATTCCGCTTCATCAACTACTTTTGACACGGTATCAAATAAGACACTGCAAACAATAGACTTTGGCGCGAAATGAACCCAAGTATACATGCAGACTTAAATTTCTTTTGAACTCGTTCATGCTTTGCAGCCGATATAATAATATTGTAAACAGAAAACAGAAACGGAAATGAAATCATAGACTGGGAACCGGTCTTTTATAGAAACATAATGGAGCTTGTAGACAGCGGAGGACCAGTTTAATGAAATTATTAACCAATAATTCTAGGACCCAGTAACGGGAAATCTCTGATTTGACTTATGCTGCGCAGCACTCGAAAAATATGTACGATCAAATCACGGTCACAATTTGTTTCTCTTTATCTCAATTTGTTTTGGCACGGTGGACTTTGATTTTCAATTCGGTTTTCTGTGTAAATAATTCGTAATAACGATAAAACGCATCTTATCTGGAGTTCTGGGTATAAGACAATTTGTATGAGGAAAGTTTTCTTTAAGGAATCTTACTTTTGACTTTAGGGCTTTTTTTCCTTAAATTGAGAAGTAGCCTATGCCTTCTAATTTTGGGAAATTGTATCAATGAAATTGCTGAATTGGGAAACCAAAAAGCTACATGACTTTGAATTTTTAGGAAACTGAATGATTTTAAGTAATTTTCAATTGGGAAGGTGTCTTTAATGAACCCCTGTTATATAATGTGAAAAAGCCCTACTCTTAAGTTGCGTTTGTATACTGGTTGTAATCACTATGATTACTGGTTGCAGTGTGAGGTGACGAGTGCTATCAAGGAATTGGGAGTCCAGTCTGTCCCACTGCGAGTAATGAACCCACTTAAACCCATTCCCAGCATGTACTCATGGGCACCCCTTCAACAAAACTATGTGGTACGTATGATACATATTCGAGAGTATAGTGCAAACCTATAGTAAGTGCTTCACATGTGTGAAGGCATTACTATAGTTTGCATTGAACCCTAGAATTACTCAATTATTATGCTTATGCAGTAGAGGAGTTAACTAGAGTTGTCATTAGTCTTTAGAGTAAGAGGCCAACTTTCGATGAAGCAAACACCCAACAAAAGTTAGGAGTTACTTATGACCACCTATCATTTAATTACAATGCTTTAGTGTTGGTAATATATTCTTCAGTTTTGGTAATAAATTGCTAAAATCATAATATTGGTTACAATTAATAACACTTTATAAAATGCAGTTAACTGATGGAATGTGTGTTTTTTTAGGTAAGATCCCTTTACATGAATTTTTGGTTGATGTATGAGCTATAGTCCATCTTTGACGTGTATTTGGGACTGAGTAAATCAATGTTGCAGGTTGAGGATGAAACTGTGCTGCACAACATACCATATATGGGGGACGAAGTACTGGAGAAGGATACCTCCTTTATTGAAGAGCTCATCAAAAACTACGATGGTAAAGTGCATGGGGATAAGGACAAGACGATTATAGAGGATGACCTTTACTTGAAACTGGTGGAAAACCTCTGGAATATCTACAAAGACAGTACTGGAGATGGTTAGTGCATGGATTGTTCTACCTGTCTCAACCCTTTACCAAATGGCAAATTTTTCGACTGTCCCAAATTGAAAGAGTTTGCAGATGACATTTTGAAATGAGATGAAATTGAAAAATAATCTTATAGGGTAGAAAACATTGTGAAAAAAGAAGAAATTGCTCTTAACAAGCAATTTCTCCTTTTCCCGCAGTGTGTTCCATAGTCTGTAACAAACTTGTCAAATGTCGTTATTATTTGGTAATGGGTTAAACAAATGCAGGGCTTTTTTACGTTGAATTGGGAAAGGGTCTTAACCTGTCAATTTTGGAAGTTTCGCTGCTGTAATTGCTGAATTGGGGAACCAAAAACCTGGTATGACTTTGATTTCAAGGGAAAACTATGATTTTAACAAATTTTCAAATTGGGAAGATGCCTTTAATAAGCCCCTGATATAAAACATGAAAAAGCCCTGGAAAGTAATTGATCTTTGGCCGTAATACTTTCAACCAGTTTTAAATGCAAGGAACAAAATCTGGTTTGATTCCAAGTGATTATGTGTTGTCCCCATAGGTCCCATTCTTAAAACAATAATTGTAAAGGACAGCGAAAAGATGTTCTAGGTGGGGGTTGAAGACACATTTAGATGGAATTGCTGGGACTTCTCCTGTCCTAGTAAGGCTCATTGTCTGTTTATTTCAGTCACCTGACTGTCATTGTGTACTTTCAGAGTTAGCAGAAGCGAAGAGTTCCCATCCACCAGACATCATCTTCCAAGCTATATCTGACATTTGTCCTGAAAAAGGAGATGTATCTTTGTTAAAGGTTTTGTAAGTACTCCTGTTCAAAGATTCAGTAAATAACAGTCGCAAGTCATGTACAAAGACGAATGACTATGGTCTTGAATGGAACCATTGATTTAAAGTCAGTATTTTTTTTAAGTTAAAGGTGTTAAAAAATTAACCAAACATAGTTAAGAGTTTCAAGGGTTATATGCAAGACTATAGTTAGTCATTCACAAATGTTAAGGACTTGCTGTTTTGGTTTTTAGGGTTAATATATGAACTTATTTGTGAACAGTTTAACCCTTAGAAGTCCCTTTATCCTAAGGATTTGCTGAAGGGCTTAGAAGTAATTGTAGATCAACTTATTGTAGAAAAAGAAAAAAAATGTCTCAATAAAACTTTCTGTTTCATCAGAGAAATATCTTCATGTGTTATCATCCAGATCGTATGAAAACAGATGTATCACTATGATCGTGTTAGATCTCTAAATCAAATATCAAAGATCCCTTACCGAGTGGATTTAGATTTCAGTACCAGTAGATTAACCCTTATAGTGCTGGAACTGACGTCATGCTTATGCAAACAGGTTGGATTTAGGCCAGCTGCCAAGTGAATTGGCAGCTGGCTGTGATCTAACCTATTTGCTACCCTGTCTTTCCTCTTCAAAATTAAGCAGGTATTTGTATTTTTGGAAAGCAGAAAATTACCAGCATTCTAAGGGTTAAGACTTATTTTTAGAGGTAGTGTCCCTTAAGGTGGTATGTTGATGGTTTTATACAGTTTGAACCAGCCTTTATTGGCTGAGCTAAGCTTGAGGTCTTTCTCTCTTGAACACCAGTAGGGTATCACTATTATAACTTAAAAACTTTTAAAACAAAGTAAGACTCAAATTATTTAAAAAAAAAAAAAGGTTATCAAAAATCTATTATAATGTTAAGAGACAAAATATTTGTCCATGGTTCAAATTAGCTGTCTGGCCCTTACCCTTCGACCCCTGTGTTGTAGGTACAAAGATTTACTTGAGAATCTTGACCCAAGCTCCCTGCCAGCAGAGTGTACACCTAACATAGACGGACCAAAAGCCATGTCTGTCCCCAGGGAGCAGACTCTTCATTCATTCCATACCCTCTTCTGTAGGAGATGCTACAAATATGACTGCTTCCTCCACCGTAAGTATGGCCAGCATTGAACGAACAAAGTGTCTCGGAAAGAGTTTTGAAAGTATTAATTTGTGATTGATTGAATCTGAAAGAATTAGGAAACTGCATTGAAAAGGTGAAACAAAGATGCCAGAAATATGTCTGGTAGAGATTTTTCATTGTGTCAACAATCATGTGATAAATATTGTAGTTATATTGTTATGCTCAGCTCTCTATAGATGAATAATGACCCAAGCTCAACTGCTACAATCTTGACCAGTGGCACTGGTATTTTTGTGGGAGTGACCTTGTACGAAACATAACAGAGCCTTGCCTAGAACAGTGTTCTTGTGAAGTCGAGGAAAAAACATAAAATAAATGAAATACTGTTGACACGCTGATACACCCTATGTATAAATCTTGTAATGGGAGAACTGTTTATTGAATGAAGACTCATTGATTCTGGTATCATATATATCAAATAATTAAGTTAAACCTCTATCTTACTTAAAGCTGTCTATATTAAACTTCTGCATTCGTTTATGGCAATCTTGCACATCCACCTTAAAGGTTAATTGATTATTGACAACTGTGAAGACATAGCAATGTAATCCCCTGTTTACCTGTATTGTAGCATACAGACCCAGTCCCAGTAAACTGATGAGGAAGATGCCAGAGAGGAAACAAGAACAAGAGCCATGTGGAGCTGATTGCTTCATGCATATTGTAAGTTTGTAAAAAATACCATAATATATCGGGTCAGGTATAAGGATATCTCCAAAACCCTATAATATCGCTTTGAATTCTCAACATACATCTTGTTAAAGTACAACCGAAATCCATCCAAAACAGTGAAAACTGGCATGATCCTGATCCTTGATTAGGGTTCAGTGCAACACTAAAATAAATGTTTCACATTTGTGAAGAACTTACTATAGTCTTCATTAAACCAAAGATATGATATCAAGCTTTTTGTACGCTGGATACAGAATAATCTTTGTTTTTCTGGTATTTAGTTGGCAGAATGGTATAACTTTTTTTGTGATAAAATGACTTAGCATTAAGATAACTATTTTTTTCCATAAGGTTTATATTTCAATCATTATGGTACCATTCCTTACAGAAAAATGTCTTCTTTCTTTTTGCATTGCCAAATTAAAAAAGAGTTTTAGAATTTTTATGATTGTATCCAAAACTATAGTAAGTGCCACACTGTTGATAGATTTGTTTTTAATCTTGCATTGATTCCTCAATTTACAAAGTGTTTTATAGAATTGTTATCATAACTGGTAATCGAGAGTTTAGTGCATAACTTATATGCTTTATGTTGGTGAAAGTTTTGCCATGAATTCTTGGTGTATTTTTATTTTTTTTTTCTCATATAAGGTTGGTTACAAGGAGAAAGAAGGTTCTGATTGCGAGAGATCGGACAAAGAAAGTCGATCAGAGAGAAGCAAATCTCCCATCGGAGTACCAAAGTTGAAGAAACGGAAAACCAATGGAGCTGGAAGTGGGAGTGAGGATAGCAACGATAGCCAAGGTGGGTTACTCTGTGATCATTGGGAGTTTGTTATACCTTGTGGTCTATACGTATTGTTAAAGCTTTTTAATGTTGATAGAACGTTGTTCTTTTTGACAGATTGTTTTTTTTGGGGGGTATGGGGGATTACATAGATTATCATGAATTAATTGGATATTTGTTTTGTTGTTTTTTGTTTAGAATTGACATTGGTTTAAGTTATCTCATGATTAGTTTTATGGTTTTTTTTTTTTTATAAAATCAAGTTTGTAGTGAGATCCTTGCGGTTTCAGAATGAAATGTTATAAAAAAACTTGTATTAGAATAGAAATTTGAACATTGTGTCTTGTGAGCATCCAATATCTGTTTATCTACATTTTATGTTTAACCTTCATCAAAAATGTTGAGTAGCTTTGATATCACATGAAAATTTGTCTTGCTATGCATGCCTTCATTCCGATTCACCCCTAATAGGTATACACAGTTTGTTGAGCTAAGAATATTTTAAAACAATTTACATGGTTTATATCTTTTTCAACATTACTGTATGCCCATGATATAAGTGTACATTGGAACTACCATGTCCATAAATGATATTTAAATTGATAGTGAAAAAAAAATGTTTTGGTACAATTGAATGCCACTGGACAATTGCAGTGCATGTTCTTTATAAAAGATTTGGCACAATAGCAAGAACATATTAAATTCTTCTCCTTTCACAAATAAAAAGTAATTTGTTGCCTTCGAAAAATGGCTAATTGATTAAAGAAACAGTGAATTAGCAATGATTAAAATAGCAAGCAGTTCAGCATTAGCAAATTGCCATGTCCTTCCTTTTTATATGTTTTCATTTGCTACCAAATTGTATTATGACTTGATGAGGAAAGTAAATTGACAGTTGTACTAAATAACAGAAGTTTTGGGATATTTGAGCCTAAATAGCTTTGTAGTTAATGTATCTGAAGTCCTAACAATGGATTGGCCATTTTTCTTCTATATGTTTAGTTAAGTTGAGGCCGCAAGAACAACATGATACTACATTAATAAGAACATAAAAGGAGCTTCAAACCAATGCACTAGTCAGGGTCCTTCATTGGCCTTAGAAACCTGAAGTCCTGTGTTTAAGCCCTACTTGTACCTCTGGTATTTTTAGGAGTGTCGTTTGGCAAGACACCTCAGATACCTAGCCTAGTACTAGTAATCCAGGAAGGCCATTTTATGTCTGGAACATGTTGATGCAGTGTTAAACCCCACGTTAACAAACAAAAAATGCACAAGCAGTAAAAAAGCCATATACTGTCAAAATTACTGAAATTCGACCAACAATTTTACCTCAGTTCAAAGCAATTAGCTATACATATGTTTATCCACATCATCAAAATGCCCGCTAAATGACTAGCTGTTGATGTGCCTTAACCCTTTCCCAAACAACACATTTTCGACTGTCCCAGATTGAAAGAGTTTGCAGACGACATTTCAAAAAGTGATGAAATTGGACAATATTCTTCAGAAAGAGCAGAAAACCTTGTGGGAAAAGGAAAAATTGCTCGTTACGCGCAATTTCTCCTTTTCCCACAATGTTTTCTTAAGTTGTCTGCAACAAAGTCGTCAAATGTCGTTATTGTTTGGGAAAGGGTTAAAACACCATTGATTCATTGATTCATTCGCTATACATGTTTTTGTTTTGACAAGTGAAAATGTAAGTTTGCATGAGAGAGTGTTGTAGAGTTATTCATTGTGGTTGCATGGAGTCTTTTTTCCCATGTTTCAGGATCATTAATGAAAACCAAGTACAAAAGTAAGTCCCATTCAATTTCATTTGTGTTTTTCGTTGTATCACAGACCTATATATGATTAGTATTTCGGTTATTCACTTCTTTGTTACTTCTCTAAAATCCCATTATTTGGGTACCCATTAGAGTTGTCTCACAGAGACAACATATATGGTTACCCACAAAATAGAACTAACAGCATAGATGTTGACACTGGTGCATGCTAAGACCTTGTCACATTCTGTTAACTTTCCCTCTATAAAAAAGTGAAGGCAATGGCAGGTGATGTGAATGTTTGAAAAATGATATTTTCTTTGCTGATATTTGATAGATATAATTGTGAAATTTGTCACAGTGGATTCTAAAATCTTCTGCCTCAAGGATGGTTTGATAACTAGAAAGTCTTTGTGTTCTGTGTTCAATATGTCTGACTGAACTATTTTAGACATAAAAGATTTTTCATACTTGAGGACTAGATTTTTAAAGATGCCTTATTCATCTTAATGTATTTATTTTCTTATCTAAATAGAACAACTTTCTTTTAATGTCAACCTGTTTGATAGTTTACTACCTTCACAGTTTCTTATTTACTCTCTCATGAATTGCTTTAGGTCCCTACAGGTACTTAAGCTATACTTACTTTAAATTATCAATTTTGACATTCCGTGTTCCCAGATTTAGAGTTGCGCTACCCGACTAAACCCAAGACGATCATTGACTCATGGACTGGATCGGAAGAATCGTTGTTTAGAGCCTTGGCCGAGATGTACAGATCAAACTATTGTGCCATAGCAAAACTTCTCATGAACAAAAGTTGTAAACAGGTACCAACGTTACTGGTCTTTGTACTTTGTTTTAATATAATGTGGTAAATAATGTTGGAAAAGAACTAAAAAAGTGTGTAGAATTAGTCATAAACATTAAGATATTGTTGTAAATCATAGCAGAATATAATATGAGAATTACATAATAATGCCTTCTTACTTGGTTACCAAATTTCAGTAGCTAAGCATTAGTTACTACTTGTACATGTTAAATGATAAAAGGTCACAAAGTTATCCTCAGTATACTCTATAGTGATGGATTTAAATGTAATCTAAATTTGGGTTCACTTTGCTAGCTTTCTTCTTCGACATTTGGTTAAGTAGAATAAAAAAGCTTAATCTACGTTATAAGAATTTATTCACAATTAATGTAAAATAAAGTCTTAACTAGACTTAATGTAGAACCTCCATTTGCAGGTGTATGAGTTTGCTCAGCGTGAATCCTCACACTTACTAGATATGAATGAAGACAGCGAGAAGACACCACCAAGAAAAATTAAATCCAAAAAGAGACTCAAGTATGTGGAGATAGTTATATTAGCCAGTCATTACAAAGCATCATTACAAAGCATCATTACAAAGCATCATTACAAAGCATAATGTTAAGCATCGAAAAGCCCTTACTTCACAATGACTCATTTTGTTCCACCTATGAGAGCTTCTTTAAAGATATAGAAACAACATGACAAGAGAGGAAATTGCTTGTCTTAAGCAATATCTTCTTTTGCTATCAACTTTTTACTGATGATGATAATAATGTAAATCTTAGTTTCTAAGTCATCTGAATATTTATAAGTTGATTTGAGTTTCATTCCACTTCCAACATAATTCTGGTTATAAATTAGTGGTCAATGTACTTATTTTATCTTTATGATTGCAAATTATTTTGTTTGAACCACTGACTTCTTCCTTACACAATGCACTTTACCAGTTCCGATAGATGAATAGATCTTTTAAAAATGATTTCTAATTGATGTGTTAGAAAGGTTAACTAAATTGCTTTTATTTGCAAGAAGACTTTGAACACAGGAAATGTGATTATTTGTTTAACTGTCTTGTGATTTCCACTAAATATCTCATTCAATTTTACAACAGTAAAGTATGGGCCATGCACTCAAAGCGAGTCCAGATGAAGAAAGACAGCACCATGAAAACCGTGTCCAACTACGTCCCTTGTGACCATCCAGGACAGAGATGTGATGACACATGTCAGTGTATCATAGCACAGAATTTCTGCGAGAAGTTCTGCCAGTGTAGCTCGGAGTGTAAGGTCTTTGTTGATACCTGTTTCCCTATGAAACCTCCTTATGATTTGAAGAACTTGTAGCAAGATACACTATCATAAGGAGAAATTGATCAGAGCTAAAACTGAGGTGTTAACCCTAAGAATGCTTGGTAATTTTCTAAAAACAGATTTGTTGAGAAAAGATACTCAGAGTAGCAAAGAGGTAAGATTACAGTCCAACAGCAAATTCACTTGGTAGCTGGCCTGGATCAAACCTGCTTGCTAAAGCATGAAATCGGTTCCAGCACTATAAGGGTTAATGATTGTTGAGAAAAGAAACTGAACTCAAGTGCAAAGAAAATGTGACCAAAGAAGTAAATGCTTACATTTACTGATTTCATCTTTTATCGGCTATTTCTTTACAAAGTACTGAATGAAATTTGAGATGTTTGTTAAAAGAGTTCATTGTGAAGAACAGTGGTCCAGGGCCAGCGCATCTGCCTCTAAACAAAAGAACTGATTTCTGTGAAAAGAGGGGTCTACTTTGCATCCCTTCATTATTCTATACCGGAGAAGCACTGGTTATATATCCAGGAAGCATAAGCGAGAGTGATTAATCCTAGTTTTAAAAATTTGTTTTGTAATCAATGAAGAATTTTTAATTTTAACCCTTAACCAAACGTCAAATTTTCGACTGTCCCAAATTTAAAAGAGTTTGCAGACAACATTTTAAAATGTGATGAAATTTGAAAATAATCTTCTGATAGGATAGGGCAGAAAACATTGTGGGACAAGGAAAAATTGCTCATCGCCTGCAATTTCTCCTTTTTCCACAATGATTTCGAGAGTCGTCTGCAACAAAGAGGTTAAATGTCGATAGTGTTTTGTGATAGGTTAAACTGCAATAGAGTACATTATTGATAGGTCACAACCGTTTCCCTGGATGTCGGTGTAAAGCCCAGTGTAATACAAAGCAGTGTCCGTGTTTCCTCGCTGTACGGGAATGTGACCCTGACCTTTGTCAGATGTGTGGCGCCGACCAGTTTGATACAGACAAGATCTCATGTAAAAATGTCAGTGTACAGCGAAGCATGAAAAAGGTGATATAATTTTATTATTTGAAATAATTTCACTCAGAAAGATTACAACTAAAAGAATTATTATGGGTTTCTTTCTAGATAATATACTGTAAAAGGCTATCTTTATACAGGTCTTCTTCCAGTATATTTAGAAGCACTAGATAAAATTATCAATCTCTACATTTTCTTTTACTGTAAAAATGTATAAAGATTAACCTAAATGAGTTTTTTGGGGAATGAAACGGAACTCCTGTATGAGCTTTATTATAATTGAAGTACTGTTGACACAGAATTTAACCTTATACAAAACAAAGTCTCTGCATTTGTTTATAAAAATGTATTTTACTGTATTAATGACAATGTAACAATGTTTTTACCTGCATTTATAACTTCTTTGAAGCATTTACTTCTGGCTCCTTCTGATGTAGCTGGATGGGGAATCTTTTTAAAGGAGGCTGCAGAGAAAAATGAATTCATCTCTGAATACTGTGGAGAGGTAGGTATTATGGAAAATTTGATGTCTATTTCAGCAGCAATTAAAAACATGAAGTGATTTAAAAAGAAGATTGATTAGAGTTTTGAAGATTGGTTGAAAAGTCATTTAACTTAAGAAGTTGATAAGATATGAGCAATTTTATATTTGTATTATATTACGCATTTAGAATTAACCCTTTACCAAACGCCAAATATTTGACTGTCTCAAATTGAAAAGATTGCAGACGACATTCCAAAATGGGATGAAATTGAAAAAAATAATCTTCTGATAGGGGAGAAAGCATTGTGGGAAAAAATGAAATTGCTTGTTACGAGCAATTTCTCCTTTTCCCCCAATATTTTCCAGAGTCGTCTGCAACAAACGGGTTTTAAATGTCTTTATTGTTTGGTAAAGGGTTAAGGTAGTCAACCACTTGCGCACTTTCTAAAAGGGCAGGGAAGGATTAAGATATTTCCAATCAATGGAAAATGGAAAACATTTCATTAAAGTAAAAAGTTAATCCATCGACTACTACAAATATGGGTCCAAATGGTACATATTAGCAGACTTATTTTAAACAAGGTATGAAAACTTTTGCTTAAATATTCCAATGAACAAATTTTGCTTTTGCCAAAATTACTTCTAAACTATGTCCATCACATGTGTGTTAGAATCATTAAGGGTTCAATGCAAGACTGATTCCCTCACTTTTGTGATAGACTTATTACCGTGTTGTGTTGAATCCTCCTAATGGTTATAAGGGAGAGGTGTTCAAATATGCTTGTTTGTCTATGACAGAAACGGCAATTGAAAAAACAATATACCAAACACTGTATGAATTTTCAGATTATTTCCCAAGATGAGGCAGACAGACGAGGCAAGGTTTATGATAAATACATGTGTAGCTTTCTCTTCAACCTTAACAATGGTAGGTATTTTGGATCTTAGTGTCTTTCTTTATAAATCTCTCTTTACATTAACATGTGGCAAAGATTTCAGAAACTTTTATCACAGGAGAAAAAGCTCATTTCGACTCTCATTAAATTACTTGAGTTATTGCTTTTGAACATGTTTAATGCTGATCAGAGGCAATGTCTGAGTTTCTCTTTTAAAACAAGTAAAGAAGTGGATTTAAGCTGTTGCGCAAAGTTCAAGAGACAAATAAGTATGACAATAACAGTTATTGTTTATTAAAATCTCTTCCTTTTTTGATGTTAGCATATTACACAAATACCATGAAACAAATGTACAAGTTCTCATATTCTTACACAAGCTTTGTATTACATTGTTACAGACTTTGTTGTGGATGCCACCAGGAAAGGCAACAAGATTCGTTTTGCCAACCACTCTATCAACCCAAACTGTTATGCGAAAGTCATGATGGTGAATGGGGACCATCGGATTGGTATATTTGCTAAACGTCCCATCCAAGCAGGCGAAGAGCTCTTTTTTGACTACAGGTAATTGGATCAATTAAGTCCCTTTTATTGACAACCAGTGATTGGATCTATCATGATCTTGATAGTCTTGCTCTGAACCTTCTAGATGCAATTGACAAACTTACCTATAGTAATTCTGTCAGTTGCATCTAGAGGGCTCGTTGCAAGTCTGTATATATGGTCCTTCACAAATTTGACTTTGAAGGCTCAATATGCTCTTCTTTGTCTCAACAATAGTTCTCTTAATCCTTTACAAAACACGAAATTGTCTACTGTCTCCAATTGAAAGAGTTTGCAGACGACATTTCAAAATGTGATGAAATTGGAAAATTACTTGCTGATAGGGCAGACAACATTGTGGGATAATGAGAAATTGCTCTTAACGGGCAATATCTCCTTTTCCTACACTGTATTCTGGAGTCGACTGCAAGAAAGTGGTTAAATGTCGTCATTGTTTGGTAATTGGTTAAAGGAATTTGTTACTTATTAAAATTGAAAGTAAGTTTAGATGACATAGAGAAATGTTAAGAAATAATATATTATCTGCATGATATTTATATTTGGTAGAAAGTGTTGTGACAAATGAGTTATTTGTTCAATAGGAGTAACTCATCCTTTTGTCACAAAGGTCTCAAAGTATAAAACAGCAGATGTTGCAAAGAGAGATTTGAGTTAACTAATGAGATCATTCAATTTTTTTCATTTCTTTTTCTACGCAAACAATTATTTTGTAGAATTACCTATACAAAAAAGAGTATAAAAGATTCAACTTTAATCTTAGATGAACTACAGCTCTTTGTTTTGCTTTTCAACATTTTTTTTTTTCTGTTTTTAGATACGGACCCACTGAACAGCTGAGATTTGTTGGAATAGAGAGAGACATAGAGATCTTAAAATGAAGACTGAAAGTGGGAACGAGATAGAAATATCAATGCCAATCAAGATGAGATTGAATGTTTCTATTGTAACAATAGCGAAATAGGAACAAAAAGTTGGAGATGAGATTGAACCTTGCTATTGAAAATAATAAAGAAATAGGAACAACATTGGAAATGAAATTGAGCATTGCTTGAAATTGAACAATGCTTTATTAAATATGATAAAGAAAAGGAATAACTTTAAAAATGAGATTGAATGTTGCTATTGTGAATGATAAAGATTAAGAACTACGCTCATAGTAAGATTGATTTTTTTTTTCTTTTTTGAATAATAAGAAATAGGAACAAAATTGGAACAGTGATAAGAATTTAATTGTTTTTTATGAGAATAAAGAAAACATGCAACAGAGCTAATTCACTGGAACAATGAAATGTATTTTGTTGTGGAATTTGTTTTCCCATGTTTTTTAAAAGATCTGGTCATGTTTCAAATTTGAAGTGTGTGTTGCGATTCTAGTATGACTTGTAAAGTACCTTGTGTTTGTACCTCATCATTTATGTTGTGATTTTACTAATGCAAAGCATTTGAAGATGAAAAATAAAAAAGTAATAGATAGGCAACATATTGATGGTTCACTGCAAGACTATAGTAAGTGCTTCATGTTTATAAAGCACTTACTTTAGCCTTGCATTGAACCCTCGTTATAAAAATTGGTAACAAAAACCACAATATTCATAAATGGAGTAAACTGGGAAATTCTCTTGGCCTGACAGATCTACAGTGTAAGGCTTATTAACGACAAGCCCTGAAATATCACCTTTTTTGGCCTATTCCTTGGAATGTCTGAGATGAATGTACTGATTATGATCCAGGAAGCAGAATGGAGAGTGATCAATCTAAGTTGTAAGAATTTGTTTCACAATCAATGTAAAATAAATAAGCTAAACTGTTTACGAATGTCTTTACCACCACCAGTGATAAACATGTAGACCATTTCTTCATATACACGTTTTAGCATATCTTAAGTCGATTACAGATGGATATAAGACAAAAGGAGAAACTGTTCATGATGAGCAGTATCTCTTTATCACAATAGTTTTATGTATTATCTTAAACCAATATTTTTCATACTTTACAATTGCTCTCATCTCTTACCTTCAATTTGAATCTGTCATAGAAGAGGATTATACAGCTTCAAATGCCATTATGTCTACAGAATAGGTTGATCCGATATGATTAAGATTGCCCTTTAGTTCTCCATAAATATTCTTTATTGTAATATAGAAGAATGGATTTCAGGATTAACTTGATACATGGCCAAAGGTGAAAACACTTCTTTTTATTTTTCAATATGATTAAATTTTGTTTATGTGAAATTTGCCTTGTACTCTTACGGAAGCATGGTGGTGTGTTAAAGATTTTAATTTCTAATTGCATCTTTTCTAAAATATGTTTTTTTATAATCTTTAAAGTTCCAAAAACAAGGTTGTTTTATCAAGCTAATAATAAAAGTCATCTTCAACATATGAGTTAAGTTTATTTTCCTGAGATAATGAAAAGTATTGTATTGGTAAAGGAAATATGATTTGATTTCCCTCAATTATATTTCAAGTTGTGTGTACAGTTTAATGAGTTAATCAGATCCCTTTTAGTCTCCATTGTTTTGATTGGCTAATTAGGTAGTGTGCTTTACTAATGAATTATCTCAAGAAACAAACTTTGATTTGTTTTCCAAAGATACTTTTGTTATCATCTTTAAAAGCACTTGAATTGATTTCCTGAGATAACATTTCTCATTATCTTGTGAAAATGAACTTTTTCCGTTTTCTTTTAATAATAGAATTTGTTGAAATAATGAAATATTATAATAAAAAGAATTTTCTCTGAAAGAAAGAAGCAACATTTGTTTCCTATAGATAATGAAGAAAGAGATATCCTATGAAAATGATTTTAGAAAAAAAACAATCTTGCTCATTGTTTCATGACACTTCAGTGTCACTGTTGTACTGAAATGCACTGAGTATCAAGATGATGATGTTTAAAAACAATTAAAATTGCTTTGCACTTCTCTGTTTGTTTATTTATCCAAACACAATAAGAAATCAGCAGTTTTTGCGAAAGTGGAATTCTTCATTCATCAACCCCTTACTGAAATAACCTCATTAAATTACACCTGCGCGGGAAGACTTTAGGAACCAATGTGGCAAAAGGTTTATTTGTTCCTGCTTCCCAAAAAATTCATGTTATTCTTTATTTTTATACCAAAATCTTCCAAGGGTATGGAACCTGTGACTTCCAACACATAAGATGAACCACTCTTCCTCTGCCCCACTGTACTGTGGGACAGTACTTGTAGGTATCTGCAATAAAGATTTTACAGTGGTAGTGTTACCATATGGTGTAATATCGATGATCAAACATCTGAATTGACCAACTTTTGAACAATGTAGTGGTTAAGGTGGTCGTCTGAAATCTTGTGGGTGGTGAGTTTGAGCCCAAATAGAACTACTACTGGTTACCATTTGGCAAGACACTTCAAAGCCCTAGTCTAGTATTTGTGAATCCAGAAACCTAACTAAAAGTGTTGACACAGTGTTAACTAACAGGAAAGCCTAGACAGCTTTAAAAGCAGGTGAAATAATGTTTTGATAATGGACATTGAGTGTTGACTTTTACAAATATTGGGAGCATATCATGTCCGAAGGGTAGCTCCATAATTTGAACTTAAGGTCTGGTTAAATTTGGGCATTAATCCTCCATTACCGACATTCATAACTATTTGTTAGACACTACAGCGTAATGAAATATAATTCTTCCATGTAGAAGTGAAATGACTTAATAAAAATGTTTTCTTTGTCTAAATCAAAAGAATTTGAAAGTTATGAAAGAGATCAAGTTGAAAGATTTAGCTATTGTGTGATTGACAAAAAGGAAGAATTTTCTGCCTTTTTCTTTTCCACCATATGTTTTTAATGTCTTGATGAAAACTTTTCACGTTTACTTCCAAATGGTGATATAAATTGTAGAAAGTTGAACTCTTTCGCAGTTTCAAATTTAAAGTAACAAAGATTTGATAGGCGAAATAAATCAGTAGCGAAACAATACGTTTCCCAGATTGTTTTGATGACAAATATCACCTCCTATTTAAAAAGAGTGAGAATAAATCTTAACATTTTGGATGAAGTATTGCTATTTTTGCTAAGGATATTTACCGATTTATGCCGAAAGTGGTTGGCTACAACAACAACCAGCTTCGTTTGAAAACAAAACTTGATCAGACTTGAAAAGCTATTTCCACAAGGGATATTTTAAAGGCTTAAAGATGGCAACATCATTGGTAATAAAAGTTCACATACCTTCTCAATAGACAATTTGCAAT
Source organism: Cerastoderma edule (assembly GCA_947846245.1). NCBI lineage: Eukaryota > Metazoa > Mollusca > Bivalvia > Cardiida > Cardiidae > Cerastoderma > Cerastoderma edule. Next base: position 33,215,912 of record OX401413.1, on the reverse strand, counting down.
GCAATTTACATGACAATTATGCCCAAAGTAGAAACCTATTTGAAAATGATAAACGAACTCTGATTTTGAAGCGTTAAGTCGCGGTTAATGAATTGGCTTTGCCTCCCGAGTGTACAATGATGTTACTTCATAGATTGCAATTACATTTTTCTATGTACATTTTCACTGTTATACAGAGTTTAACTGATAATTTGCTGCACACTATTAGTGAAAATGTAGATGCAGAAAAAGTGACGATAAAGCATGGTTTAGAAATCCAAATTGATACACATTTTCATGTCATAATTTTGAAAAACATACTTAGTGGAACAAGATTAAGCATGAAACTTGAAAGGTAAAAAATTTCAAATGCCTAGTATTTACAATTGTGGAGGACAATGGTCAAGTAATAGGGCCTTTGGACATAAGAGATATGGGTTGAATGCCCATGTGTAGTTGGGTCCACCTTACAACTTTTCATCAACCCACATTTAGCAGAAAGAGTACTCAACTAGTGTGATATGAGTTAGCAAAGATTGTGTTATTTTGTTCATGTCAAAAACTTTGATCCCAGTCTACAAGGACTACGCCAATCTGTACCTCGACAGATCAAAAAGATAATTGAAGGACAATGGACAAGTATTGGCTTTTAAATTTGTTGGGCAAGATTTGATCCTGACACTGTATTATACCTTAATTATCTCAGTCTTATAATGGTTGTTGCAAAGTCCTTTCTCCTGTCTTGGTCATTGCTTCTATGCAGAAGTCCCATTTACTCGGTCATATTTTGCCAATGGGAATAAAAAACCTTGCAAGTCTGTACCTTGGATGCAACAAATAATTAACCTTTGTTTCATGTCTGAGAGTGGTTTGTATCCCTCTACACAAACAGAATTCCCATTGATTAAGAAATTCTTTATTATCGCTCCAATGAAGTTTATGTTTCAAGTTGCAATACAGATTTGCCTGAAGAAAATTTGAGAGAACATTTTATGTACCACAAGAAGTCAACCATTTCCCTTATTTTGATGCTGAATCTACGCTTTTTTTTATTGAAAATTGAGGTTGGGACTGTGCTTTGTTATTACGTGGAGTAGGTCTACATCCATCCATAAAGCTGCTTGCTCATAGATTTGAGAAAACTGGAAGTTAAACTCTATTTCTTCAAAACTGTACATCAGCTGTAGTATTTTATGGTACACACTGTAGAATTTAGCAATTGGAACCAATATAAGTTTTCTTTGAAAGTTTCATAGCCTGTATACAGTGAATTGATATGTATCAAGATACAAAGGCATTGCAACAGTTTTGAGATCTTCCGTATATAGACTGTAGATACTTGGATATATTGACACTGCCTGAATTGATAGTGCTTTTAATAAATTCTTTCAACCGTATTTCTTATTATATCTCAAAGTGAATGAATTACAACAGTGTTCTTCAAAATAAGCTTATGTTATTTTATGTTTAACTCCCATGTCTTTTCTCATATATAGTGATTAATAGATATTATGTACCTGAATTTTACAGGAAGACCCGTCATTGGAGAGGCATTTTAAAGGCCACAGGGACACAGTTACTAGTTTGGATTTCAATCCAAACTTGAAACAATTAGGTGAGGTGTTTGTTTTTCATTTTAAATGGCTGCTTGTGGTTAAAAGACTTAACTTCTTATAGATAAAATAGCAGATTTTCATGTGCACATTTTCATCTGCTGGTAAGGCAAAGTGGATAATTATGGTAATAGTCTTTGTTTCTTCAAAAGTATGTCCATTTGATAAACGGTATAAACCACAATTTAAACAATGTTTAGCTTATTTTGGTTCTAATTTTAATATGTCAAAGAATTGATAGTGGCATAGTTTTGATAGATAGATGTAGTGACAAGAAAGCTCTTTTTTAAATTTTTTTTTAGCGCAAATGCTTAATATCTGTTTGAGGGCTAGAATCATATGTTTTGATGAAACAGCTTTAATTGAATTTTATCTTATCTGTAAATTGCTGGAAGCAGAGGTAAATACAAGCCCTTCACTGTGGCCTAGTGTTGACGCCAAACTGTAGACTGTTCCAATTTGAAAGAGTTTGCAGACAACATTTCAAAAGTGATGAAATTGAAAAAAATATCTTCTGATAGGGCAGAAAGCATTGTGGGAAAAGGAGAAATTGGAGAAAGAGCAATTTTTCCTTTTCCCACAATATTTTCCAGGGTCATCTTCAATGAACTGGTCAAATGTTGTTATTGTTAATGGGTTATGGGGCAAAGGCAATTTATCTAGAAATGACCTATTTTAATTTGTCTATGTATTTTTCTTTTTTTTTGGCAATGTTTTCCATAAGAAAATGTCAAGTAATTCTTCATTTAGATGATATAAAGTTGACCCTTTTTCTCTTCAGCCTCTGGATCCATGGATTCATGCCTGATGGTCTGGAACTTTAAACCCCAAATGCGGGCTTACAGATTTGTTGGACACAAGGTATTCAAAACTTGTCTATTGTTTTTTCTCTTCATTTAGCCCATACTCCACATTACTTAACCAGATCTGCCTGGACAATAAATGATTCATGAGCAATTGATCATTTTCTCTATTAAGTTTCTATCTAATATTTTCAAGAAAACATTTTTATCCTTGCTACTTTTCGTTGTATGCTGTTGCTTTCAATTTGGACCAGTCACAAATTTAAAAATGGGATACCTGTTTATTGTTTCAATTACCTCTAAGTTGCATAATTACACATTTTAATATCTTGTAGGGATCGTTTTCATCTGAAGGGACATGTTTTGTCATGAAGCTATAGACTAACATTTAAACAAAAAAACAAAAAAAGAACCTTAAAAAGTTCTTGAAAATTTGTATTTGTGTGCTTCCTGATATTGAATAGGAAACATTAATTTTTGTAGACATTTTACATTTTGACATTTTGACTGCTTTGGAAAGCGTTTTTGCATGTCTTATTATTGGATTGTCCCTGGTACAAATGTTAACTAATTATGATTATATATAATATCTTGGATCTAAATCTTTGTTATGACAGGAGCATGTATCTCGATAGCACATGTATTTACACCCATCTATTCTTATTTGCATTATCTATTATAATTTGACTTTTTAAAATAAAAGCTTATTTTTTAACAAGTCTTTTTAACTTCTAGAAAATTCATAAATCAAGAAAATCATATAAAGCAAATATGGTATCAGGGTACATGAGCGTTTGCTGTAACACATCTTGTTTTTAATTAGTGTATATAAGTTGTGATATCTATTTTGTTTACAGGATGCGGTGATGAGCGTGCGTTTCTCCCCTTCAGGACATCTTGTCGCCTCTGCATCGAGAGACAAAACTGTTAGACTGTGGATTCCTTCAGTGTATGTGTTTTTCTATTAGTTTATTATGTGTTTATTTAATGATAATTGTAAACCTCTCTTAAGAGTGTATAAGTTCATTTATAGAAGATTGCAAACCTCTCTTTAAATTGATAACTTAGTAGAAAGAAGTAAGTCGTTCCAAGATGAAAAGTTAGAAAGAGCATAGAACTATAGCTGCTTTGTTAAGATGTGTGGCAATTAGGTTCATGCACAAATGAATAACAGGAGATTTATTAATTGCTTTAAGTTTGATTAGTCACAAATCCCATGTGGATTTAGGAGTAAAAGAGATTGAGAGCCTAGTACAAGAATATAGAAAGCTTTTTACTTTTATGAAGGGTTTACTATATTTTATTTTACATAACTACCAATACACACTTATCCAAGTTTTCTTATAGAGTTACAGGGTCATTTGTGGCCCAGTGGTTAAGGTGGTAGTTTTAGGACTTGGGGAATCCTGAGTTTGAGCCCCAACAGTATCTCTGGTTTTACATGATTGTCCTTTGGCTGAACACTTCAAAGCCCTAACCTAGTTCTGGTAAGTTCAGGAAAGCTGTAATATAACTGAAAAATGATTGACACATTGTTAAACCCCATATAAACCAACGATAAACTTATTTGGTTGCATATGCTAGCTCATTCACATTTCAGGAAGGGGGAATCCACTGTTTTCAAAGCTCACACTGCCACTGTACGTAGTGTCGACTTCTCCAGTGATGGGCAAACTCTTCTGACTGCATCAGACGATAAGTCAATCAAGGTGAGGCTTAGATATACTAAAGCATTGTAAATCAAATGTTTCAACAAATGTATTGTCTTTGTTTGTAAAGAACATATTTGTTGACTTTAAAGGCATCAGAAGAATTGTTGCTATTTCTTTTCCCTATGTAGAAGGATTGTTTGGAACATAGACCTGATCCTAATTGATATCAGTTTTTTGTCTTGTTTTACTTAAATACTTTCAGTATTGTATGTTGTCTTGGTAAATTCTTTTGCTAACAAAATCCAATACACTTTTGAATGTTTGGGCATGTAACTTTGTTTGCTTAAAAAAGAACACTTTCTACTTGGAAATTTGTAATTAAATGCATTTTGGTCACCATTCTATTTTTGTCCTTTCAGCTCTGGACTGTTCACAGACAAAAATTCTTATTTTCTCTTAATCAACATATGAACTGGGTTAGGAGTGCCAAGTAAGTCATCACTTCTTCTAGATGAAAAATTAAAATTAAATGGATCGGCTTAACCCTTTACTAAACGCCAAAGTTTTGGAAGACACTCTGAGAAAAGGAGAAATTGCTTTTAATAAGCAATTTCTCCTTTTCCCACAATGTTTTCTACCTTATCAGAAGATAGTTTTCAATTTCATCACAATTTGATGTGTCGTCTGCAAACTCATTGAATTTGGGACATTCGAAAAATTTGGCGTTTGGTAAAGGGTTAATTGGACCTCTGTTTTGTGGCTACAGTCCCGGTGCCAGTGGTAAAGGTGTTAAGGTGGTGGACTAAGAACCTGGGAGTCCTTGGTTTGGGACCTCTGGTGTCTTTCGGCAAGACACCTTAGAGGCCATGCCTAGTACTGCTTATTCCAAGAAAGCTGTAACACAATGAAAAATTGTTGACACAGCATTCACTCTACATATTAATTATGTGATGAATTGATTAAGATTTCATGTCTGCTTTATGAAAGGTTGTTTGATTTAATCCAGGGGCTTAATTTAGTAATACCGATATGTCCTTCCATCTGACAAACGTTGCTACTAAAATTGCTGAAGCCATTGTTGAGGGAATCAAAAATGTTCTGGTCAAAATATTTTGATAATTATGCCAATAAACACTATTTTTCTTTTTTAAATGAATTGTTTTGTAGAAGTTGACTGCGAATTACTAAGGTAATGGTACTATGTGTTACTGACTTCCATATCCATCTTGACAGGTTTTCTCCTGATGGTCGCCTAATTGTTTCTGGAAGTGATGATAAGACTGTGAAGCTGTGGGACAAGAACAGTAAAGAATGTGTTCACACTTTCCACGAACATGGCGGGTAAGTTATTGAAGGATATTTTGTAATTTATTTTCATAGGTTTTACATCTCGTCAAAATTGTTTCATTTATGTTTTAATGTCTTACTCTTACTGGTGAAGGTAGATCCCATTCTCAACAGCCCATAAGGGCTGGTCAAGCCAGGTAGAGCCATCGACATTTCATAAATCAGTTTGGAGACTACTTCTCATGAAATTCCAAATGCCATCACCAACCTTTGAACACAAGCGAAGAAGGACCATGTTGTTTAACTATTTGTCAGTAGTTCATTATGATACTTGTTACGATAAACAGCGTGAAGAATAGTGCTCCAGGGGTAGTGCATTTTCCTCTAGACATGAGGTGTTTTGGTTTAAACCCCTTTAGGCCTAAAGTCCACTTTCAAGAGTGATTGGTTAAAGCTGTAAGTACTTGCTTTACAATCACTGGGAGATGATTTCAAAGAAGGATAATCTAATTCATATAGCATATCATGCCAAACTGTAATAGTTTTATCTGTGTATTGTGATTGCATGGTAAGAGCTAAAGTGAGCCAACCTTCCATAATACTTCGCCTTGACACATCTACATCTGAAACCTTTGTGATAAAAATAGAGACATAGTCTGTCGCAAGCAATTTCTCTTCTTCCCAATATGCTGAATTAAATGCTAATTTTTGTATTCAAATGATTTGCTGCTTTTGCTTTTAATACAGATTTGTCACAAAATCTCAATTGAGAAGAGTAGCTAAGAGGAAGTCTTTCTATTTAACTTTTTCTTGTGTTGTGTGCAGGTTTGTAAACCAAGTGGAGTTTCACCCCAGTGGTACATGTATAGCCTCGGCAGGAACTGACAGTACAGTGAAAGTGTGGGATATAAGGATGAACAAGCTGTTACAACACTACACTGGTGAGTTTTCGCTGATTACTACATTCATCCCTAACCAAAGCAGATAACACAGAGGTAGGGTGTTGTGTGTAAGGTTAAAAGCCTACAAAGACAACGGTACCATTATACTAAACAACTTATGGAAAATATTTGCATAATTAAAGACTCCTATTCATGGATAGCATCATAAATGAAAGGACACTATTGCAATGTACCATCATTGGAAGCATCTCGGAGAGACGATTCCAATGATGTGTTACTTTGCAATATTGCTGATCTCACTATTGAAATAAGGGGGAAGGTTGTTTTATACTTTAGCACAATTTTAGCAAAAAATATTTAGTAAAGCACTTCCCAGAAACATTGATAATAATGGCTTCCCTTCAAACCACATTGTTGAGGATTGTATTACATCTTGAATGCCAGTTTTCAATTTAAAAAGGTGCGCTACTGGTTTGGATCGATGGAAGTCCATGATATTATTGAAAATTGTTAAAAATAGGTTAAACAGCAAAACGAAGTTATTTGATGACCCCAGCAAACAAAATCAAATGGTTATTAAAAGATATTGGCAAAGATGCAGACTATGGTTGCTGTTCGGTTTCATTCAATTTCTACATCATGAACACTTACTCATTTTGTTATGCCGGCAACAGATTTGAGAGACCAATGTCGCCAAAGGAGAACTTGCTAGTGGGAAGCTTTTACAATGGTTTCTACTTTATCCAATAATGAAAGGAGATAATAGAAATAATTTTATCAAATTCTATTTATGACTGATAATCTTCAAAGACATAGGAGAAAACCAATGTGCTTATGAATATATTTTCCTTCAGTCATGATATTCCTTAATGATTACATTTGCATTAAAGTTTGAAGTTATTTATATAAGGGAAAATAATTAAGACAATTAACCAGTGTCATTTAACTAGTTGTTGTAAACCTTTAAAGGATTTGAGAAAATATTGTGCATTAGATGAACATGCTCAGATCAAACAAATTCCCCTTTTATATATGTTTAAAACTCAGTTTCAAATCCAAATCAAAAGTTGATAATAAATTTTCTTTTCCATTCCATTTTCTTATTTCATTTAAGTAGAAATTGTTGTAACCAAAAGAGTGCTTATTACAGCAAAAAACAGTTTTGCTCCAGATGCATCAAAGGATGCAATTATGATACTGTTGAGTCTGTTATAGTGTTCAGGATAAGAGTTATCCTTAAATTAGCTTAACTTAAAGTGGTCTTTTCAGCCTAATGATTTTACTGACAATCCTAAAAACTGCATTTTACATTTACCTTTATTTTCTAGCCCACACCGCTGCAGTTAACAGCCTGTCGTTCCATGCGAGTGGTAACTACCTCCTGACTGGTGCTGATGATGGACAGTTGAAGGTGTTTGACCTCCTGGAGGGCAGGCTGTTCTATACTTTACACGGACACCAGGGACCCGTGACCTCTGTGGCATTCTCAAGGTCGGGCGACTATTTCTCCTCAGGAGGATCTGATGAACAGGTGTAGTTTTTTCTTTCCTTTCAGACCTTGACACAACTGACAGATTGTGTTATTATTCAGAACCCTCCTTAACCCTTTACTAAACGTTAAATTTTCAAATGTTCTAAATTGAAAGCGTTTGCAGACAACATTTCAAAATGTAATGGAATTGAAAAATAATCTTTTGATAGGGCAGAAAACATTGTGGGAAGCGGAGAAATTGCTCGTAATGAGTGAGTTCTCTCCTTTTCCCAACATGTTTTCGAGAGTCGTCTGCAACAAACTGGTCAAACTTTGTTATTATTTCATAATGGGTTATGGCCTCTTAAGGGATGAGGGATTCAAACACCTGGATTTCAAAATTTCACTCCTAGAGCCTATTCAATCCCACTGCACTTATGATTTGTCCACAGCGCTTTTATATTTGTCACACAACCAGTCTACTTGCCTCTGACATTGTTTGATACATGTGATTTTGTTTAAATGCACTATTCTTTTATCTTTGAATTCTAACACATACCTAAAGAAAATTGACAGGGGAAGGTGTTACCCCCTCCTTTGGCCACATCAAGCACCCAAGTGCCTGAAAAATCTTGGGGAAGACCTTGTTATACCTTGATATCTAATTCCTTAATCAGGGAATGTGTATCTGGTCAAAATAGGGTGGAATAGACACTACAATAAGTTAATTTTAAATAATTTTAACTCTCTAGAGATTTATTGTAAACTGAGAAAAATTGCTTGTTGTGAGCAATTTTTATGACAACTTTTGAAATCATTGATACAAAATCAGTATTTTGTCTGGAAGAGGAAATTTGCGTTGCGTTACATGTTATCTGTAAAGGAAAATTCGTATTTTATTATATTTTGTTTTGGAATGGTATAATTCTATTCTGTTATAAAGGTCTCCTATATTATAGTATCTGTTGTTAATCTTTTAACTTCTTGAGTAGTTTATCATTAAACTAATGAACAAGGAGCTTTGATGTTGTCTTCTGCAAAGTACTCAGAAAAGAGGCGGAGACTTTTGCATGGATTCATTCTGAATTGAGTACTTTGTGTTATAGGTATTAGTATGGAAGACCAACTTTGACCAGATGGACTTTAGTGAAGTATTACAGTCTCACAAACAGAGGGAAGCTACAGGCCAAGTCCCAACTGTAGCGGACATTGCTCCCAAAATTAAACGACCAGCATCCGGAAAGGCAGAGGGTAGCAAGGTAAAGGAATCTACACAGGGATCAAAGATTTATACATGAAAAACTCATGAGACTCTGTCTTTTGGTAAAAATTTTGACAAAGGGAACTATTTTTCAATAAAAGAATGACATACAAGTATTTCTTTAAGCAAAGTATGTGGAGTTTTGTACTTGGAAAATTTTGGTTTACAATTTTTTACATGCAAGTTTGTATCCATGAACTACTGTATGGTATGGGTTGATACTTCACGCATGTATTCAGGGTCATAATTTGAGGTCCCTGACCAAGTTTCATATCTCTTGTTTTTCATAAACATTTAAAGGTAGTGGATTGAATCTTTTCACTTGGACTAAAGGTTGTAATGTTAGGTTGCTGACCAAGTGCAATAACTCTTCTATTGACTTGGAAGTAAATTATACCAGTTTCTGTATTAAGAAAATCTTGGTTTATGTTTTGTGTGCATCCTCATATTTAAGAAACAAATTATATTTCGCAAACCTATACCCCTCTCTAAAATTATTGTATAGTCAAGCATGCTGTCTTATGGACAGCTCTTGTTGTTTTGTCCTGTTCTCATATAACATCCATACTTTATGTTTCAGGGAATACGTAGTGAAGTCAGAAACATGGAGGATGAGCAACCACAGGTCACAGATGTTGGACCCGCGATGTTTTCTTCAGAGGTAAACAGTTGGAAATTATCTTTTCATCACAGTGTTTTCCATTGTCTTTCTGTTAAAGTTACTAAATCTCAGTTAAGATTTAAATACTTTTAAAATCAAATGTCTTCTAAATATGAAATAACAATACAGGTGTGTAGTGTTACACACAAATAAATTAATGATATGCTTCTTTAACCTACTGGTAATTAGTTGGTAAAGATATATCATATTTGTGTTGCAGACATAGAAAACTGCTTAAAACAGTTTATTTTGTAAACAATGATCCATTATTTCTTTCCTGCTGATCAATCATATCGGTAAAAATGTCTAATATCCAGACAAAGAAATGGGTCGACATACTGACATTCTTATGTAAACAAGGAAGCAGCCTATGTTATTATAAATCAAGTTTTTCAATTAAACCATTACAAGTTGTTAATGATTCTTTCTTGATTTTTTAATGAAAACACTGGTTTTTAGCATCTTATAGCCCATTACCAAACATTAACAACATTTACCGCTTAGTTGCAGAGGACTCTGGAAAACACTGTTGGAAAAGGAGAAATTGCTTGCAATGAGCAATTTCTCTTTTTCAAACAATGTTTTCTACTCTATCAGAAGATTACTTTCTAATTTCATCTCATATTGAAATGTCGTCTGCAAACTCTTTCAATTTGGGGCAGTCGAAAGGGATAAGTAAAGATATTGAAAATGATCATTTACTTTGTGACAAAGATTGTTTAAATCTCATTTTCAATGTTTGTTACTCATAGAGCACAATCTATGAGATGGTATCTTTGAGGCATCCAAAGTTTTTTCATTGGAAATATGGGCTGCGTCACATGTTGTCTCAAAAAGTAAAATTTGCAAGATATCACATTTTAGAAAGGAAAGGAATTTTCCATTCTGTTATAAATGTTTCATATATGTTGGTAATCATTTAATGTCTTGAGTAGCTTGTCCTAAAACTAATGAATAAGGATCTTTGATGCTGTGTTTTAAAAATTACTCCGAAGAGAGAAAAGGATGAGACTTTTGCATCCATTTTAAACCTAATAGAAGCATTAGTTTTAAGAAATAGCTAATTGATCAGTAGATCAATAGGCAGTTTGCACATGTAAACAAATGAATACACCTTTATTAAAACAGCCTCTCAGTGATGTAGAAATGGACCAAGGAAGCCAGCAGACGACAAGATCGCGGGTGGCTTTTGATGAGCAGCCCCGGGCCACCACACAGTCATTAGAGGCAAGAAATGTGCCCCCACAGCTAGCCAACACTTTAGAGCATATTGTCGGACAACTGGATATACTAACACAGGTATGTAGGTGGATGTGTAAAGGAGAACCAGTCTAAACCAATACCCCAATGTGTAAATCATCCACAGGTACAACTTAAGCAATAGCATAATACAAAAAAAAATAAAAAAAATTAACACATTTTTATGAAATTTGGTTATAAATTATTGCTACGAACGATAAATTGCTTGTAATGGTTCAGTTCCTGGTGTTGATACTTGTTTGAACAGTTTGAAGTACTTGTCTGTTGGCAAGGCACTTCATACCCCTGGCCTAGCGCTGGGGATCTCATGGAAATCTGCAATATAACTGAACAAATATTGACATGGGGTTAAAGTTGCGTATTCACAGAAGAGAAAATTTGCAAGTCAATAAAACATTTTCTTGAAACAATACAGTTTTTGTATTGTTGTTTGATATTCATTCAAAAGTAGCTTTTGGAAACATAATTAATTTAGGGAGCATCAATTTGTCTAAGTATGTACAGTTTACATGCAGTATATCTAAAAATAGATGTCACTCACAGTATACACACTTAAATGAATTTAAAAAGATCTAATTTTTCTTCCAATGACTATTCTTCAGTATGTATGATATAACAGAAGAGCTGTAGTGCATTTTTAAAGAAATTTACTTTTAACTTCCAAATTTGATCATATCTGTGAACAAGCATGTTTAAATTCTATACAAAGTTGTCAATCATAGTACTTGTATTATGAGAAGCTGCATATTAGAAGTGGATAGGCAAATTATAATGCATTGGGATAACTTACAAGAGTTGTTTGTTTCCATTTTTTAACATGCATATAAGGTACAAAAAAATGTTTTAAAAAATGTTATGGGCAAACATCAATTTTACTAGTTTAGCATGGTCCGCATTGTTTTGTCTTCTTTAAAGAATTACCTGAAAAATAAACTATTAACAGTTGAAGCAGTTAAATGCACCAAATAATCCACGGCCATCCCTATTAACTGAAGTGCCTTAAGTCCATCATTTTAATTGTATTTTAGATTGACAGACAAACTGTTCATGCTTCTTGTAGTAAACATAAAACTCGCTGTAAGAATAGGCAAATTTTGTTTTAAGTAACCATTCTTTAACAGTGCATGGGAATTTAGTCTGATTCTATTGTGATACAAGAGGCATGTCATTCAAAAAGCTCCTACTGTATATAAAGGCTGTTATTTGTCTGGTACACAACAATTCTGTCTCCTTTGACTATGGTCCCTTAAAACAAATTTGACTGTATTTTACATTTGTTGGAACCTACTTATGTTGCACAAAGCTTCTCCAGTTCTTGACATTAGTTGGTGAGATCATTTTTAGCAGTTATCAAAAGGAACTAGTTCTGGTTTAAAGAGACTCTCTTAGAGATCGAGATTTTATCTTTTTAAAATAAATTGTCTTCTACCATTAATATAACAACATAGATTACTAATGAAACATAGAAAAAGATTATTTGGATTTCCCAAAGAAGAATAGACAGGCGTGAAAGCTTTCTTCACATTAATTAATGAAAACACAGGGTTTTTAGCAACTTTTTAAGTTTTAAGTTAAGAAATTGAAAAGGGTCTTTAGTTTAGTGACAAGAATTGTGAACTTAAGTTATTTAATGTTTTACTCCAAAAGCACAAATCTCTGAGAGAGTCTCTTTAAAATAAGCTAGGTGTGGTTTTAAAAGGAACTAGTTCTGGTTTCTTTTCAATATATTTCTTTGATTTCAGACTGTTTCCCTGTTAGAACAAAGGCTTACAATGACAGAGGACAAGTTACGAGAGTGTTTGGACAATCAACAGCAAATAACCTTACAGATAAAACAGTCTGAGTGATGTTATAACATTTATATAGTTTTGTTTATTGTTCAAAATAAGTGGAGTATTTCCATTTCAAATTAACCCTTTACCAAATGCCAAATTTTCTACTGTCCCAACTTAACAGTTTGCTGACAACATTACACAATGTGATGAAATTGAACAATTATCTTGTGATAGGGCAGAAAACATTGTGGGAAAAGAGGAAGTTGCTTGTTATGAGCAATTTCTCACTTTCCCACAATGTTTTCCAGAGACGTCTGCAACAAACTTGTCAAATGTCATTATTGTTTGGTAATGGGATAAGACTGGTCACGCTGAATGACCAAATCTGCTGATGTGCTTTCGAACCCCATTCATCCCTCAAAGACTGGGGCATACAGAAGTTTAATTCAATATTTTTATATGCAGAATGTTTCTTTCAAAGTGACCTCACAATTATCTGAGTTTTGTTGGTGACCCCTGTTAGATAAAGAAGGGTGGTTTGTTGAATAGAATTTCAGTTATTATCCATACATAAAATCTATGAATTGCAATGATGAAAACAATTAGGAGACAAATTTATTTCTTTTATTACAATTTGTTTCTTTAGTCTTGCCAGTACTTTAAACACAAAGAACCTGAGTTTGAAACTCAATTTGACCCATTTTATCTGATATTGAATGATATTAATGTGGCATCATTTATTCCAATCTCTTTACTGAAAACTAATTTCATGTTGAAAACCAGTCAGCAGCTTGGAAAGAAGGTTGCAAACTACGTTTGTGAGGAAATACCAGGAACACGGATAGGTGTACTGACCATTAACATATGACTGAAATACTGTTGAAAATGGCTTTAGACCCCAATTCATCCAACAAAATAGTGCCTTTAGGCTTTGATTTGTTCTAAGGTGAAGGGCTGAAATTCGATATTTTTATAATCTGTTTAGTTAATTTCAAGCTCATAATGTGAGGCATATAATTATGAGACTGTTGTATTTATTTTGTGCCAGATGTAAATTTTCTTCATTGATCTGTGATATTTGTGTGTATATAGCATATGTCTTTATTGTGTATATGTATAACTATGCATGTAGTGTAAATAGATTCATTTGTACCATTTGAATTACATTATCGTAAAGCTAAGACTTAGTTGGGATCTTTTTTGAAGGTACATTATTTGTGCTCAGTTGAAACTTGGAATAATTCTGTGAGGTTAAAAGAAAACAAACTTTCAACTTCCCTGACACATGATCCTTCCGCTCATGTGTGTATCACTTTACATGCTTTAAATAGATATATTGATACATTCTGAATCAATTTTGCATTCAGTAGCTATATTTCCTCAAATAGTATTCCGCAATACAAAAGCTGTAAAGTTTCAAGGACTGTTTATTTTGACTTGCAAATTGTCTCATGTGTGAACAAGCCCCTTTGAATTGACATCTCATAGATTGAGATTTGACATTCAAACTCATATGAGGAAATAGGGTAATATGTCATAGAATGTAATTTGCCACTGGAAGATGAAACAAATAAAAGTTTGATAACATTTTCAGATAAGCATTTATTTGTTACAATAATGGGGTTTCAAGCATAGCACATAAATAATGAATGATTTCTAAGAGAGAAAGAGTGTTGTTGTTAAATTACACACCGATTGATGCAACAACTAACCCATATGGATAAATTAATTAGATTAGCCAAACTATTTTGCCAGGATATTTAGATAGCTCATGTCAAAAAGAGCCCAGCGTAGACTTTAACAGTGCATTTTATGATACATAATGTATTAAGTGACATGAATAAATTATTCTAAAGGAGTATACTTTCTTTCGTTGTCGTTTCTGTGATGTGTACCTTTGTGTTTATTGAACTCGACTATAACGGCAATGGTCTTCATCTCCGTGTGATTCTTTCTTTTCACAGAGACATTTTCTTAATGTTTCCTTTATTTCTTATAGTGCTGGAACTGACTTCTTGCTTTTGCAAACGTGTAAGATCCAGGCCAGTCGCCAATTTAATTGGTGGCTGGCCTGTAATCTAACCTGTTTGCCTATCTGAGTATCTTTCCTCATCAAATGAGCGAATATTTAAGGTTTTGGAAAGCAGACGACACAAAAATCTATTTTTAGAAAATTACCCAGCATTCAAAGCGTTAATTTCCTATAACAGCAGCAAAGCAGATTAGTTCCGAAATGCACTGCCAAAAATCTGCAAGGCTACCTGCTTCACTGATGAACACATTATGGATGAAATGTGTTTAAAAAGAGGGTTCTTTTTATCAGACGACTTCAACTCTATGACAATAATCGGCAACCATATCGGCTGACAATTCAAATTTGCAGAACATACTTCTATGGTGTAGCAGACAGCTTTTGATGCCGGAAAGATTTCAGTCCCTATATTTATTGTATTTAACAGTCGATGGATGAGAAACCGCTCAAAACGAGAAAAACTTTTAAGGGGCCTCCGTGGCCTAGTGGTTAGATTACAGAACTTGAAATCACATGGCCTATCTCTATTCATGGGTTCAAATCCTGATGAGTGATATGGATTTTCATGAGAGGTAGTCTCCCAACTGACTTACGGAATGCCGATTGTTCTACCCGGCTTGACAAACCCCCATTGGCAGTTGATTATGGGGTCTTCCACCACCATTAAGAGTCGGGCATCGCTACATAACTGAATTAATGTTGATGTGATGTAAAACCTATATTTAAAAAAGAAACTGTTAAAACGGGATTTCTTTTCTTTCGTCACAATGGTTTCTCCCCAACATTAGAAAGCAATAGAACAAAGCATACGTGTTGGCTTTGAATTGGACCAATCACAAAATCCAACAAGAAGGGAAATGATTTGAATGTGTTTTGAATGAATCGATTGCTTCACGACTCGTTTTTCTCCAAAAGTGTGCTTCTTCAGCAGACGTGTCAGACATCTCGCACTCTGACAGCAGACAGACTGACACGTTGAAATTAATTTGCAGCAGACGGCATCAAATCGAATTTACAAAACCGTGTGGAAACCAAAGACCTAATAACTTTGTGGAAACCTACATCTTGAGATAAACTTCTTATTGAAAGACTTCTATTTTATAACAAGTTTAATGGTATAAATATGCATATCGATTGCTCAGTAAGTCAAAATAATTTTACAATGAATAAATGTTTATCAAAACATGACTTAAAAAAATACCCATTTGTATGGCTGGTTAAACAATTTCTTTTATCGTTTAGTTAACCATCTTCAACCAAAGATTCAAAAGGCGATATCTGGTGTGTGATCGATTCATTCAAAACGCCCTAGCAGTCCAAGTTCCGAGTTTGAAACATTCTCCGAAAACCACAGCCATGGTGTGCCTTAACCCTTTGCCTTCATGCTTATGCAACCAGGTTAGAGCACAGGACAGCCGCCAAGTAAGGTAAATTGGCTGGTCTATGATCTTACATGTTTGCTACTCTGAGTACTAGAATCTTTCCTCATCTTTCCTCATCCAAATTAAGCAGATATTTAGGTTTTGGAAAGCAGACGGCGCAGCAAAATACTCAGCATTCTAAGGGTGAAAGCTTGGAAACCTTTCTAACGTCGTCTGCTGCATGTGCTTCAAAAAGGTGACGGCACGCATTTTTAAGGTTAAAACTGTCGTTTATGTATCACAAGATTGAACAAAACCACTCTATGATAATTCTTGGGACAAACAAAGACCTAGTAGTTTATTATCTGGGGAGAAAGTACGACTTCTTCGTGACGAGCTATTTCCTCGTGTTTTCTTTCTCGTTCTGTTCTTTCAATATCAAACCGTCGGTCCATTTTTGTTCCTTTTTGTTTTTCATGCCTTTCTTTTTAAGTCGTCTTTTTTCAAGTTTCCCAAACAATGGATTTATTTGAGGCTACCACACAAGACAACGTTTCAAAGGAGACGAAAGAAGATATATAAATCCTTTTTGCTTCATTGTTCTAAACATGGTCCCACAGTGAGCTAGTAGGCTTGAGATTAATCGTGAACAAACGTCTGAGGTTAGCATAAGTGTTTGCTGTTGGTACCCTTGTACACGTTCTCGTGAGATTGTGGAGCAGGATATCAAAAAAGAACGCATGCGCACACGCTAGGTTGCCTTGATATAATTCAGTTGATCGTATTAACGAGCAGGAGAAATCTCGCATGGTCTCACGAGATTTTTGGAGGCGATAATAAACTTCGCACGAGCTCTCGTGAATTAACCGGAAAACGAGTCTTAACGCCTTACTCCATAATAATTCACATATGACACATTTTTGAAAACTCCTTTATAAGCCACTGTGGCAAAAGGATAAATTGTTCCGTGCAAGCAACTCATCATATCTTTGCTCGGTAAGTTTTATATAAAGCCATAAAGACTAATAGTCTCCATGCTTTTTTCATCGTCTGCTGTTGATTTCAATCTGGAGCGGTCATTAAATCGAATATGAGGGGATTCATTTAACAAGGCATCGCAAGAATTTGATTAGGAAATGTCTATGTACAGTTCATCTGATTGGGTAAAGAAACAATCACATAATTTGATATTGTGGGAGAGGTAACAGGATTGGAACTGTTATTGAAACGTAAGATTACGTTAAAGGAAAATTATTGAGGCGCGAATTTAATCAACGTAGCATGACAAATGGATATCTAGTTGCTTCTGTGAAGAACCGAGCAAATGAACCTCTCAAAGACACAAACACATCCGATCAGTGAAAAACACTGTCGTACACTTAGCGGTTGTGTTGTCTATATGTATACCAGCATGTTCTCTCAAACAATGCATTAGGTTCCTAATTTGCATAAACGTTCAACGAACGTTACATAACTCCCACTTCCGAGAAGACTCGTCCCGAGTCTTGGCCCTTGGGAAATACGTGGGGAAGGCAACTCCGATAGAAGGAGTGGTCTTTATCCCATCTCTGCCACCAATGTAACGAACCGAGCAAATGGACCTCTCAAAGACACAAACACATCCGAGCAGTGAAAAACACTGTCGTTCAAACAAAGCATTAGGTTCCTAATTTGCATGAACGTTCAACGAACGTTACACTTCTTTACCGTAGCACCCGAACATAACATTATAGTCATTACCAAACAATAACGACATTTGACCACTCTTTTGCAGACGACTCTGGAAAACATTGTGGGAAAAGGAGAAATTGCTCTTAACGAGCAATTTCTCTTTTTCATACAATGTTTTCTGCTCTACCAGAAGATTTTGTTGTTTCAATTTCATCACATTTTGAAATGTCTGCTTCAAACTCTTTGAATTTGGGACAGTCGAAAATTTCGCGTTTGATAACGGGATAAATAAACGCAAAGTTATTATATAGGTATAGATAAATTTCTTGGATAAAGTCGCAGAGTAATACCCTTTGTACTTCCAAAAAAAAGTGATTTAGAAGCTGCCCATTGTTTTTTCCCATGTATACATGCAATGATAGTATTGATTTATTCTGCACACAGGCAATACATCATTTAAGATATGAAATTTAACGCATTGACAACACTTTTTCAGTCACATGCATTTTTGTATTTGTTATTTTTGCCTTCGAATGCTGGGTAATTTTCTATAAAAGGAAAGGTTGCTCTATAGCCCTTTACCAAACGCCAAATTTTCGGCTGTCCCAAACTGACTGAGTTTGCAGACAACATTTCAAAATGTGATGAAATTGAAAAATAATCTTCTGATAGGGCAGAAGATGTTATGGGAAAAGGAGAAATTGCTCGCTAAGAACAATTTCTACTTTTCCCACAATGTTTTCCAGAGTCGTCTGCAACAAAGAATCGTCTGCAACAAACTGGTCGAACGCCGTTATTGTTTGGTAACGGGACAGGTGGTCTTCACGAGTGTTAATTGCCCGGAAGTTGAACTGATTCTTGAACGTGCAGAAAATCGGTGCCCTGGTTAGGTATGGATTTTCCCCGGTATTTTCCCGCGAATCAAAAGTGCAGGGTCGATTAGCGCTGTGCGACAATTCGGGAGACAAATTGCTGCGAGCATTCAATAATGGAGGCGGTTTCCAGGAAAGTTGACCGTAGTGCATACCGAAAGATCGATGCAATACTGTGGTCCAGGGTAGAGCTTCGGCTTCTGGACACGAGGGTCGTGGGTTCGAATCCCGTGTGTAGCGAGATCTGCCTTGCTAACTTTCATTAATCCACTTTCGGCGCGATCACTGGTTATGAATCCAGTGTTAAGATCTCACACATTGGTCTCGTGGATTAAATTTTGCATATGACTTGGTAAGGCACAATTGAAACTATTTGCAATAGTGCACAAGAATCTATATGAAAAAACGTGAAAATTAAACAATTATCACTTATCGAGATAAAAGGATCGTCCAGGTAATTAAACTTTACTTTAAACCGAGGATTTAGTGAAAGTTTACTGCTTTTTGTTAGTGAAAGACATCTATAGTCTAGTCCGAATGATCCAGACGTAGATATTTCATTCTGTCACGCAGTTACAGCTTGGATCATCCGAGTTATCTGAGTTATCTATAGTCTTGCATTGAACCCGAGGTATCGGTTTGAATAGCCGGCTTTGACCCCTAAGTTAATTTTCTAAAGATGTATTTTTTTTTTTGCCGTCTGCTTTCCAAATCCTTAGATATCTGTTCATTTCAAAAATGAAAGAAACCAATTCGTCGTCTTACCTGGACACAACCTGTTTGCAAAGCATGAAGCCAGTTCCAGCACTATAAGGGTTAAGAATAAACGAATAATACACCATTGATACTTATTGTAATTATGACAAAGACCCTATTGAAATTGTGAAAATTGAAAATATGGAAATAAACTGTTAAATTGACGAGTTGCTCACCATAACCAAATGTTCATTAGTTAGAATTTTTTCAAATAACTGTTTTTAAACCAAATATTAGGAAGATGGTTGAGTTTTATTATTACGGTGGTATGCCCTTTGTTGTCAATAATCAAAAGATGGATGCATCTAGATGTAGATATTACAAACTGCCTGCTTTTACCTCGATATGGTATATGAGCGGTAGCTTGGTGCAAGGTAATCGAAATTCCTTCACGTTAGTTGTAGATAATACAAACTTGCCGTTTTTTCAGCATTTGTGGTCAATAAGCAATATTTTAAGCCTTATATTGCTGGAACCGACCTCATGCTTATGTTGACAAGTTAGATCCAGATCAGTCGCCAAGCAAATTCGCGGCTGGATCTAACTTGTTTGCTACTCAGATACATTTCCTCAACAAATTTAAACTTATATTCAAGGTTTTGGAAAGCAGAAGACACAAACATTATTTTTATAAAATTACCCAACATTCTTAGGGTTAATGCGGGATGATCGAAATTCGTTCACGTTAGTTGTAAACATTACCAAACTGTCCGTTTTTCGCTCAATGTAGAAAATAAGCAAAAGCTTGAAGAATGATGATCAATGTTCTTTGACGTTAATGAATGAATTACGATAATTCTACATCCAGCATACGATATATAGGTACTTCACGACGCTATCAAACTCTGTCGAGCAGAAAAAAATGGGATAAATATTGAACGTGGGGGCCGCACAGCTGTTTGGATAGTAGACAATAGAAAAGCATTCGAACGGACGCTGCGTATTGTGTACGATAGACCGATAGTCGAGCTGGTATTGTCAGCGAATGGGGACGGGATGGTTGGGAAAGTGAATATAGGCGTGCTAGACTGATTGAATTGCATGTGGTCGCGGTGCTCTGTGTTGTATTAACTAGCGGGGAAATAAACAGGAATCTGATTTGATTGATGGCTCGCAACGTGGCTGGGACTGTCACCTCGGATTGTTGAAGTTTGTGCGACGAGTGGGGATTGTTCTTTAGTGGGCCAGTTTTGATTTTAATGGGATTCGTATGTGTTATAGGTGTTGTCAGAAGCCAGATTTATAGATTTTTAAAGTTACATGATCAACTATGTGTCCGACAAGGTAACTTTTCAAAATCAGTGTGAATGTTTTCGATTTTAAAAGTAAGGACTATATGTTTTACGTGCTAATCTGCTTGTTTCGTACGAGTCTGTTCATCAGAGTTCAAAAAGCAATTTTGTGACATTGTTAACGTAAGGATTTGCTGATTACCATAAAATGTTTAAGTGTTAGCTTGATATATTCGTTCATAAGATTTTGCCTGCGTTTAGTGACAATTTCGCATCGATTCGATTATTTGTAGTTAGAATTATAAACCGCATGTGTAGAATTACAAGGCATTTGCTGTCCCGACACTTGATATCAGATTGTTTTTTTTATAGAATAGAAAGGATATTATCCTTGACAAATAGAACAGTTTAAATTATATATGAACGTAAATAACCTTTATTTTTTCTAGTTGATGCCATGACTTTACCTAACGTTTGAGAACAAATAGTTTCAATCATATACATGCATATAAATGCCCTTAATTTACAAATCATCCACGTCATACGATGTCATTGATCCACGCGCCTATTTGCAATTAGTGTAATTACTGT
Source organism: Cerastoderma edule (assembly GCA_947846245.1). Classification (NCBI taxonomy): domain Eukaryota; kingdom Metazoa; phylum Mollusca; class Bivalvia; order Cardiida; family Cardiidae; genus Cerastoderma; species Cerastoderma edule. Next base: position 33,194,733 of record OX401413.1, on the reverse strand, counting down.
AGAGTTTACTCTGGTGGAATCTTTACCCCGAAGTGACCCCTTCGCAGTGTACGGATAATGGAGGCCTGTACAGAGTGTGTCAACTATGAGATGCGGGCGGAGAGTCTGTGTTTGAGCCACGACAACCCCTCCGATTTTGTACGGTCTCAGGTAAGTAGGGCTGTCGGGTGGTATGGTTAATTAGATTTAACCGATATATTGTTGACGTGATGTTAAACAAAATACAAACAGACAATCAAATTACAACCAAAGAGGGGTTAATATACATGTGATAGAACATATCGGGTGTTAAATGCAAGACTATAGTAATCGCTTCATCAACATGAAGCGCTTACTATAGTATTGCACTGAACCCTTGATATATATGCTAATGTACACGTGATTTAACATATATATGTTGTATATAAGAATGTACATATGATGAGACTGTAATAAATAATTAACTGAACTGAACAAAAAAGAAAAAAATCCACAACACAACTTTGATCTGAGATGGCGTAATAGTAAACGAAGAGTAGAGATCGGACCAACCCGTTACAATTTCCGATAGGGATCAAAATCGTCATCGTGGAGTGTCTTTGGCAAGACACATTTCTTAGGCATGTATTTTGAATGTTATCCAGGAAACATGTTCGACAAAGCTCAAGAGTGAGCCTTGTACATTGTTAGATGAACGAAAAGAAACCTACATGGGTTTCACCCACGTCACGTCGACAGTATTTGGGTTATTTTTGAAGCGATGCGCGGCTTCTTATCGAAGGATGGTGACTCTATTGAAAATTGACATTAAGAACCGTTTTAAACTGGTCGATAACACTTTCCCTAAGAATGCTGGGTAATTTTCTAAAAGTATATTGTTTTGTTGTTTGCTTTCCAAAACCTTGAACACCTGCTTAATTCAAATGAGGAAAGATTCTCAGAGAAGCAAAAAAGGTAAGATCATGGGCCAGTCGCCAATTAATCTGGAGGCTGGTCTGGATCCAACAGTTTGCATAAGCATGAAGCCGGTTCCAGCACTATAAGGGCTATAAATACTTATAAACGTCGTTCCTTAATACAGCTATTTCTCATGAAGATCGAATTCTTGCATTCACTAACACGTGCTGTCTGTAGAGTCTTATTAGTGTTAGGTAGGACAGACAGATCTATCTTACCATTATTGACACTTTTACAATGAAAGACTGCCCACGAATCGTTCACCATACCGCTTTTCCAAATTACTAAACCTGAACGATAAAGGTAATTTGACTTCATTTTTATGTAAAGGATTGTGTGAACGGTATGAGATTAGATGGAAAAGATTACCAAAAATGAAAACGAATAGTTGATTTAAAAGAAAAATAGTTCTATTTAAGAGTAATGGTAGACGTATGTATCAACTCTATAGTTGATTTGCCACCTTGAATTTAAAACATTTTTATAATGACCTTTGTTATGTATTAAATTAGCACTTCCACGACAAGAAGAAGAATTTCTACATAAAAAGTAAAACCAAGTATCAAGTTTGACTAAGAAGTCGTTTCCTCCGACCGTGGTACAAATTCAATTTCAATCGCGTTATGTTTTGATTGATAAAAAGATAAAGACAATCGTTACTATCTTCACTTTATTCCTTCATCTAGAATATGTTGCGTTTATCCAGTCGGTACTTGCGTGGTTGACTTTCCCAGAGGAAACACTTCAAAAGGCATCGGTTTCTGAGGAACAACCGTCTTTCTTTAGATGCCATAGTAGCCTGTTGCCAAAGCATTTATTGTCACAACGAAAGATTTTCTGTGAGTAAATGACACAATGTTCTACATGCACACACGTAACAACCCCGAACGTGTAGTTATCATACCGCCAATTCATGAGTTAGTTTCGATGTGTGTCTTCTATTTGCTAAATCCCATGGAAATCAGCTGTAAGAAATTTATCCAATGATCACGCAACACTATGACAGTTTATTTGTTTCCCCAGAGGCTTGTTATGCTGATTCATCTCAATTAAACTGAAGAGCTAGATCTTCATCATCAGGGTACTGTTTTACTGAACATGTTTTGCTAAATATTTGCGTAAGTTCAAAATAACAGTCCCTCTTATTGCAAATATTTCGCCAAGCAATATTGCGAAGTAACATATCATTGGAATCGTCTCTCCGAGACGCTTCCAATGACATGTCACATTACAATATTGTATTTTTATTTAAGATACTTTTTATGCTTATCAGTTGAGACTCACGCAAATATTTTGCGTAAGTTGGTAAGTAAAACGGTTTCCAGATGTTTCAATTTGATATTCCATTCATACCTCACCAACCCTGTAATGTTGATACAGAAAAAGGGCGGTCATCTTGGCATAGTTAGTTTAAACAGGGCCCAGAATATAGCCTGAAATCATACAGAGCCTTTAAACGAAGGAAGGCTATAAGATTTAACAGATTTATGGAAGATAGAAAGTTCCACACAGTTGAGCCTTCATTGACCGTTCATTAAATGTGAACGTCTGCAATCACAAAATCAAGACGACTTAAAAGCTTGTTAAACGAATAGAGAAAAAGCTGTAGTCATGCTTGACCCATCTAGCAGCCCTCCGCTACACAGACTCGATATTCTCGATGAGTCGTGTATCGCAATATAACTAGAAAATTGTTGACGCGATGCTAAAGCGTCACACAAAAAGCCCATACTAACTCCAGGCTTAACATGCTCTATCAGAAATGGGTATTCATTCATTTTGTTACGATTGTTTGATATAACATTCGTAACAGATTGGTGGGAAACATCACCAAACAATTTATGTAATAGTTTATTTTCGAGCTACCTCTATACTGTCCTTGTAACGGGGCCTTGTACGTATCTTGTAGAACTCGAGATAATTAACACAAGCTAATGGGAAATGAATAATTAATGCGCCGTGCGCGCTGCAGAGGTCGCAATGCTAGTTCAAACGACGAACATTAGAGAACATTATATGGGAAATATCAGACCTTGCGTTGTATGTTCAATCATCCGTGTTGACACCACTGATAAACCCTATCAATTACGTATTATACGTTTGTTTCTAGCCTCTTTTTGATATTTTATTGATTTCAATGGCAGCCATTATAGAAAAGAAGGTCAGACGATATAATCATTATATCGTCTGACCTTCTTTTTTATATTGGCTGCCATCGAATTTAATAAAATATTAGAAAAATGTCTGAAACGTGATTTCGTGTGTGGAAATGAACGTTTGTATATGATTGGATTAACACCGTTTAGAACAATTTTCAGCCATGACACATGGAAATGTATTGTTTTTATCCCATCCCATACTTCCCTTGTGCTGTTTACTAAATGCTTTGTCAGTCGGGATGATAAGGTTGAAATACCTCCCAAAGAGACAATCAAAGCCAATCATTGAGTAACTCTGTCGCTCAGTTATTCATTGTGATATCTCTAAATATATAACAGATGTTCTCTTTAACAATTCGTTAGGTTCTAAAATTTTGATAAACGTTCCACGAACGTTACGTAACTTCGTCTCAAGTCTTTGACCATTGGAAATACAAAGGAAATGCAACTCCGAGAGAAGACCCCATCCCAATTCTGCAACCAATGTGACGAATCGAGCAAATAAACCTCTCAAAGACACCCGATCGGTCAGACACTGTGCTGATTTATAGAGCTTCCGGTTTGGAAAAGCTTTCGGTGACATATATCCCCGAACCTTTGTGCTTCGTTGCAGAGAATTTTCAATCTGGGACATTTCTGTGGCGAACTGGTTGCCAAGAGAAATCATTCGTTCTGTGGCTGTCGCACGTCACACTCTCTCTCTGAAGTATCCAAATTCCACTTAATCAAGTTATATTCTTGTCTGTCACTGGCATGGTTAACCCATTACCAAAAGCCAAATGTTCGACTGTCCCAAGTTGAAAGAGTGGTCAGAAGACATTTTAAAATGTGATGAAAAACATTGTGGGAAAAGGAGAAATTACTCATCAAAAGTAGTCTCCAAATGCTGGGCAAATGTCGTTATTGATTGGTGTTGGGTTAACAAGTACTTGCAAACGGAAAAACTTGCTTTGAGTCAAGGCTTCGCAATGACTACAGAAATCTGAAATTGGTTATAACGAGGGTCATTGAAATGAATTCTTCCATGACAATAAATTATATCATATTATACATATATATTTATATAAATGGTTGTCCACAAGTGTTTGTCCAATATAAAGGACAGTGTCCTGCGTTATATCTCCCCAATGCCCGCAGAAGTCTGAAATCGATTGTAATAACACTCGGATTGACCATAACTAGGCGAAATCCGAGACGATTTTCTAATATAAATACAATATACATGCAAATGGGATTGGACGTGTCTAGACACAAAGCTAATTGGTTATTATCTTATTATGATCGCTGTTTTCTGTCTCCAGATTCTTAGAAAAAGAAAGACACACTCCTTGCCTGTTAACGGTTCGTAGATTTTGTTTACATCTTTCAGTTCAAAGTACAGCAATACAGAGCATGACTATAATATTGCATTTTGAATTCAGTAAAATATAGTCATTGGGAGGGGGGGTTCGGAGAGACGACTCCTGTGATGTGTAATTTTGCTATTTGCAATTTTGCAATACTCGAATACGAAGGAGTGCTGTCTTAGACTTACGCAAGTTCTTTAAATAGTTTAAAGATATTTATTCGACATTGATTGTGAAATCAGTTCTTACAACCTAGATTGATTACTCTCGATTCTGAATACATAACCGTTGCTTGTGCCAATGTGTGGATTAGTCTCGGCATTTTCACCTCGACGCTAACGGGGATCGAACTCGAGAGTCAGTTAAACTTGAATAACTCGCCGCTAATACTATGTTATATTCCGCCCAAACAGCTAACTGATTTCTATCCTGAATACTCTCAGTAAAGAGGGATACAAGTTCAAGTTCAAACTTTTTATTAGCATAACATTTACATGCCGTTGCTACATACATACATAAATGCAGTTACATACACATACATCGTATCCCATTTAACGATATAGATAGTATATGTCGTAGGCTATTGAACTCGGCACCACTGGGCTATAATTCTGATTACCGACCGAGCTTACGAACCTTACCTTCGAAGATGCGCAAAAGACGAATATTGATTGCTAAATGGTGAACATTACGTTCGTATGCTTTCTACATCGCATTAATCCAATTAACATGTTAAATCTTGCATAGAAAATATATCAAACAAATCAACATGTTTAAACTTGCTCAAAAAGACATGAAACATATTTACAGGATAAAAAGAGCATATAAAATAAATCAAATGCATAGATATATTTAAACTTGAATGAAATAGTTATCAAACAAATTAACATGTTTAAACTTACATAAAAAGATAACAAAAAAGTCAGTGTGTTTAAACTTGCACAAACAAAAGATATCAAAAGAAATATCAAGGTACAACTTGCATAAAAAAGCTATCAAACAAATCAACATGTTTAAACTATCATAAACAAAATATATCAAACAAAACAACATGTTAAAACATAAAAAGATATCCCCTGTTTTTCAGGTTGATACGAACTCACATACAATTGTCACTTCTTTCATCGATCAGCCAGGATTTAATGTTGGCGACATCTGGCAGAATATATTGACTTCTCATATATACAGGGAAAATGCGCTCTGTTTTAAACCCATTACCAAACAAAAACAACATTTGACCAGTCTGTTACAAACGACTCTGGAAAACACTGTGGGAAAAAGAAGAAATGGCTCGAAGGAGCAATTTCTCCCTTTCTCCTTTTCGCAAAATGTTTTTTACCCCAGAATATCATTTTTCAATTTTATCCCATTTTGAAATGTTGTCTGCAAACCATTTTCAATTTGGACAGTCGAAATTTTGCACTTGGTAAAGGGTTAAACGAAAATTGGGCTATTGGCTGTTACCAAACATCCGAGAAGAACAAAAGATTCAACCTCCATTAATCAAACCAACACCCTTTATTTAACCGCATACTACTGCATTATCCTGTAGGATACTATGGATATCATTGTGACAAAACGATAAATTGCTCTCAATGAGAAAACCATCATTTTGTCACGATGGTTTCTGTCGAATATAAATAGTAAAATACACATGTTCATGTTATATCGGTTCTATTTTTTCGAAGAAAAGCCGTTACAAATCTCAGAGACAGCATTACTAAAATCTTATGGCCCTACACGGCCTTCTGCTTAGAGTGTAGAACTCAAGACCACTAGTCCTCTTTCCGCGCGGGTTCGAATACTGGTATCGGTATTTGGTATTCTTTAAATTCAGCCTCCCAGGTTTTCTTACGAATGCCGATTTTTCATCTCGAATGCCGATTTTTCATCTCGGACTGACCAGTTCTTTTGGACAGTTAAGCATGGGTATTTCTCTTTCCATTACGACTCGGGCATTGTAATACATCCGAATTACTGATGACGCGATGTACAACTATCCATTTACAACAAATTAGAAGATTCTGCGTGAAAGGGGACATATTAGTTCTACCACAGAATGTTCATTCAATATTAACATTCACGTGGATTCCTCTTTTTGTAGAAACATTAAAAGCATCTTCTTTCAAATCTAGACGTTTTAGTTTCAGTTCGATGTGATAAACTGTAGCAAATAAAAGCTTAATTATGTTTTTGCTTGAAACCGAGTTGAAGTATTTGAAAGTTGTTTTATATATGTCGGATTTTGAATGACAAAATATGCATACATGTCCAAATCAGTAAAATCACAATCTATTCTTTTCGTATCAACTGCCAATCCTAGTAAATATAAATTAAATCTAAGAGGGTAGTTCCACAGTTCAGGTACTGCTTATATCAGTATATCTTGCCTCGTCGCCCAAGGACATGTAAGTCAAGTCTGATCAATAACACTAATGAAAAATGAACGATGACATTTGATTAAAATGTACAAATGAGATCATAGATACGATGATTGGAAGTAGAAACGTGTTTCGTATCGCCAGGAACATCTGTGGTTTGTGCGGGGGCTTCGATGGTCTAGTGTTAAGCTCTAAGGATTGTGGGTAGATTTTTGTGTCCTCTGTTTTCCAAAACCTTAAATATCTGATTAATTTTGTTGAGGAAAGATACCCAGAGTAGCAAACAGGTTAGATAACAGGCCAGTCGCCAATTAACTTGGCGGCTGGCCTGGATCCAACCTGTTTGCATAAGCATGAAGTCGGTTACAACACTATAAGGGTTAAAGTACATAGCTTGGAATCACATGACCCCCTTTCTGCGTGGGTTCAAATCACAGTTTTGACCTGTCCGTCTAAGCGCTAAATTCAAACATTTAGGCTAAGCCTGCGGGTAGCTACTCTATGTCTAATTGTTGTGCTATTGAGCGCTTACTTCAAACATAGGGACTGAGTTTACGGTTAACTACTCTCAGTTGAAATAATGCACATTTGAGTCCAAACTTCAAACCTAAGGGTTACTAAAGCGACTAGCTACTCTCTGTATAATGCGCATAGGAGCGCCAATTTCATACTTAGGGGCTTGCCAAGCGGCTAACGTTCCTCGTTACAAAAACACACCTCTGGGTGCTTTCTTCGAACCGTGGGTCCAAATGGGCGGCTAATCTCTCTGGGACTAACAACCGCACATCTGAGTGCTAACTTCAAACCTTGGGGCTTAGTCAGACGCTTATTAGACACATGTGCACAATGAAGCTTTTGACAGCAATGTTGATAGTTTATGATTCGTTCTTGAAGTAGGACCCGCGTGTGTATATATACACCATGGGTATGTCTCAGTTTTCTTATTAAGGATTGTGGTCATGGGTAAAGCTTTGTCTTTGTGTCTTGGGTCCCCTTGATATGCTCAACAAAATAGGAATTGAATAACTCTTTTGAATGCAAAGCTCTTCTGTACATCCATGTCTTTGTTAATCTTCTTTTTACTAAAAATGCTTTATAACATTTCATTTAATGTTTATAATGCAATAAATGTTATGTTTGTATGCATGATAAGGTAGAATCGATCGTGATTTAAATACAAAAATGTACAAACATTATCTTTGCAATATAATGCAAAAGTATTTGCATATTACAAAAAAAGGAAATTGAATTAAATAAGTGCGATGTTATGACAGTTATACATGATAAATCAGATGTATTGAAGATATGATGCGATAATAAGTTGTAAGAACTTATTTCTTAACATTAAAATATATGTAAGTTTAAGTTGAGTGACAGCAATATGCAAAACATGCACTCGTTCTCATTCCGCCAAAGTGTATTTTCTAGCATGTTACCAACGCTTTCAATGGACTTGTTTGTTTGCGTTGATAAAAACGATTCAATGTCGCCAGATGCGAAAGAAATCAAAACGTAGGTAAGGATAAGAAAGATGCCGTTTCGATCTGCACCATAAAAAGAATGGCGACACGTAACAGCTGCTAGGGAAGGGAGTGTAGGTGGGGAATGACGCATAGCTATGTCGAACCATAAGTCGTGTTTGTTTAACCCTTTCCCAAACAATAACGACATTTGACCACTTTGTTGCAGACAACTTAAGAAAACGAACAATTTTTCCTTTTCCCACAATGTTTTCTGCCCTATCAGAAAATTATTTTCCAATTTCATCACATTTTGATATGTCGTTTGCAAACTCTTTCAATTTGGGACAGTCAAAAATTTGTTTTTTGGAAAAGGGATAAAAAAAAGAGGATGAGTTCGTTAGCAACATAATCGGTCGATCACCACTCAAATAGTCATGTTTATGTTTGCCTTATTTGTTTTACAACGATTGTGAAGGAATCTTAAAGCTTGTTCGAAGCCACTCTCGATGACTGCTTACTGGATACTAAACCAGTAACCGCGCCGGTTCGTGGGTAAGTCGCGGAAATTGTCACCTCGCCTGATTCGAACCCGAGACCTTCGGTACAAGAGGCCGACGCTCCACCACTGCACCACTGTAACCAGGTCAAAATCATATAAAATGACCACATTTATTTTTCTATTGAGTTTTTTCATCGCATTAATCACAATTCGGTTATATTGTATTACCATCTCAGCATGGATGGAGAAAGAACGCATACTTAGCTTCCCAAAGGGGTCGGTCAAGACGAGAAGAGCCGTGTCGGTATTCCGTTAGGCAATAAGAAGACGATCTTTCATCAGAATCCAAATCTAGAGCTTTCATGATCTGAAGGCACGCAGAGGAGACCTAGTGCCCTAATTACTATTTTAACTATTACAACGCACATTTAAATACATTTTGATTGATTTCAAATCTCTAGAGATCTACACTTTTACAATTATATGTTACATATTTTTGTATTGTATTGCTGTCATGTTGTAATGTTATTAAGGAGAGGGACTCAATAAGCTTATAGTTTCCGTCCCAATCCATTTTACAATAAAATATGTTTAAACTAAACTACACTTTTGGAGACTGAATGTAGGCACATGAATACATATTCGGTTTCCAAAATGGTAAAATCAAGGCAGTATACATGTATTACCTTAAAAAATGTACGATTTAGCTTGAAAGTGGCGAAGCGATGTGGATTCTCGTTTAAAAACAAGGTTCCTTTTAAAATCGTTTCGTAATTTCCATTAAATAAGCTTTCCCCGCAAATTGTAATATCGATATGCACTCAGATCAGTTATCATTTTCCTTTATTTATACTCTTTGTAGTATTATAGGAAATAAAATGTTGAAACTTGAAACTTGAACTTACTGAGCAACAAGGGACCGCTAACCAATCTCAAGTTACGTGGTACATGATACAGAAGAAGACCTCATTAACGAAGCCAAACGAATCAAAACTTTAACAAAAGTGTTCTGTTTTATTTAATCATCACCCAATAAATTAAGATGACCTTAGAAAAGGCAGCTTATTTGACGATATTTCTAGTATTAACCGCTGGATTTGAGAAAGACATTAACGTGGAATAAACTGTAAATGACAGCGTAATACCAAAAGTAAGGCATGCAGAAATCTTCAATTTGGTTGCGTCTGCTGCGTTACTTGTGTGACGTATGAAGATGATCACAGGGTCGAAAGTCTATATTACGATATTTCTTATTCTAATCGCCCGATTTGGGAATGGCATTACTGTGAGTACACGAGAAATGACTGCGTAGTACAGGTTGCAAGTTGTGCAACATTGTGAAATTCAAACATTTTCGAGTTACTTGTGTGATGTGTTCAGATGCTCTCTGATTTAACCCATGACTAAACAATAACGACATATGGCCAGTTTGTTGCAGATGACTCTGGAAACATGGTGGGAAAAGGAGAAATTTCATCACATTTTTAAATGTTGTCTGCAAACTCTTTGAATTTGGGGCAATCGAGAAGATGGCATTTGGTAATGGATTAAATGTCGTTCATTCACCACGTGCGCGTAATCGCTTTATACAACTTTTGACTGACACCATAACTGTAACTGTAGCTTTTTTTTGGTATAAATATCTAGTCAATGATTAATGTTTTTTGCTACTTCCCAATAATCTCACAACTTATAGGCAAAAATATCTACAAAAGGTGGTCGCTTTTTACATATTTGGATTATAATTCCCCCACCCCCCCATTTCTTCACTGTCGATTTATTAAAGCCCAAACAGGATTTGAAAAATGGTTCCCAACGGGATGCTTGACACACATGATTGAAAGACGGTTGCCATGGTGAATTGGTTTGTACTGCAGTAGCACCGATTCACGCCGAGTTACAGATATTAGACGCTTTGTTGTATAGGTGCATAGGAATCACTTTTACAAGCTCCTCCATATGTTCTCATTTAGATACAAGTACAGAAAGGTGCAAAAACTAAACGTTGTTACCTACAGAGGGACAGCTAATCGTAAGCAACTTTCTCATTGATTACAACGAATTCTACCCAATATCACAAACAACGGTTATTCTGTACATTTTAAGTATCATTTGTTGTTCAAGATGGAATGGTGAATGCGGTGATGTAAAAGATGAACTGTACTGTGTAGAGGAAGACCGACCTCTCCGGTTAGTTATAAAGGTAGAGCTCCGTACTAGTGTTAGGATGGTTGTGGCTTCGAACATCGCACTAAGTTTGATTGGATGACAACGGTTTCTACACAATATCACAAACACATATTTATTCTTAAGGCTATTTTTTTTGTATTGTCTACTGCTGTTTTCAATATAGAAAAAGAAATATGGTAACATAAAATGTGTATCCATGCATTTTGCCTTGTCAAACAAGATCCTAAAAGTACTACGTCGTTAGATAAACAGAATGAAGACTATGCGTTCGTTATAGCTAGATGGATTACTGCAAAAAAAATGACTGACTGACAACCGAGACTGACAACTGTCCTGCGTTATAAAAGCATTTGGCCTTTTCGCCATTCTAAGGTTTATAAATATTTTGAGGAAGTCCTCTTAATTCCTCATGTAGTCTATCATGCCGTTGACGTTAAGTGTTGGTTCAACTTTGTGCAAGTCACAAAGTGCCACTCGAGGGATGTTGTCAACAAAGGATGGTGGCAACGCTTATGAAGCGTGGCAAAATGAAAAGTTCAACGCAATAAAGGGAGGATGGCAAAAGGAGAAACAACTTTTCTCAGAGAGTTTAAAGTACTTTTGGTTGTTGGTTAAACGGTAGAAATAGCAAGAAACGGTTCCTAAAGTCTAGTCAGGGTATTTTACCAGACTGATTGATTTTTAGAAGTCTTCTGAACAAATCCTGATTTTCAAAATAAAACGAACGAGAAATAGAAATTATTTTTACCCCTATCAACTGGGAAAACGTAGCACTTGACTGAGTAAAAATATGTATAAACTAGAAAATTATAAAAGGGAAACAAAAATGAAGAGCTAGAGGCCACTGAAAAAACGATTTTTTTCAACACCGTTCTTGTGAGGTGTGCCAACATGTGCATATTGACAATCGGAACTATTCGGCAATTTCCGGCCAGCCGAATCAGACAAATGTGACTTGGCTGCTAGCATCAACGACGGTTGGTACCCTGCCCCTCCTCTTTGTTGACCACAATACCAACTCGCCTAGAGAGGGTTCAAGTATGCGATCTGTCTCTCGGACAGGCCTCGTGGCAATAATCGATACCAAGTTCGTCGCCATGTCCTAATCGACCGGAATAAGAATAGATTGACAATTCTTGCAGAGCCATCTTGAATTAATCCTGGCAATTTCATTAATTCAGCAGACGTTCCCTCGTTACTAAAGAACGTTCAATTTACATCTGATTGTTTGGGGACGATTAAATTACGGTGATTAGATATAGTCCTTTTATTTATGCGCACGTTATCTTTCTCATGCAAGCCACAAGGGACACTAGCATCGGTATTCACCCTTGGAATGCTTGGTAAAATCTAAAAATATATTTTTTTGTGTCGTCTGCTTTCCAAAACATTAAATATCTGCTTGATTTTGATGAGGAATGATACTCAGAGTAGCAAACAGGTTAGATCACAGGCAAGCCGCCAAGTTTCTTGGCGGCTGGCCTGAATCCAAACTGTTTGCATATGCATGGTGTCGGTTCCAACACTTTAAGGGTTAACGTGTACTATGGTTTCCTGTTTTATGAAATTGGTGGTTCGTATTATAAGGTGCAGAACTGTTTGAAAAAGAAATGGATCGGGCGAAACGAATTAATGGAACAAAACACAGTTTAACGTTAGACGTTTCAAACATTTTCCTGCTGCTCTTAGATTAGTACACCAGACGAATTATGGCAGTCAAACAACAAGTATCTCAAATTGATAAGCATTCAATTTGGCAAGAATGTAAAAACATCTTATTTATTAATACTCCGCTCATAAATCTACGGGCTGACTTACGAAAGGTCACTATTGCTTGACGGAGAACGGATGGACAGTTCACTAATCATCCCAATCACTCACTTATGAGCCGGGCGGGGCGGTTTGAACAAAACTACTATTTAGTAGTATTTACATGTATATTACGTAACATCCTACCAAAGTAGTATAAAGCTAATTATGTGTGGCAAATGGACAAATTGCAACTTGTGAATAAATATATCTCTTGTCGCAATACCTAAAAGATCTTTGATTATAAAGTGATTTTAAAGTGTAATCTCCAGGAATAGGATTATGGTCGTCTGCTATAAGCCGATAAACGTCATGTGCAGATCATGTAGAGGTTTTGGCGGTTCCTTGACGCTAATGTTTATGTTACCAATACTCCTTTGATTCCTAAAAAGCATTATGAAACATATACTTTCCAATGGTTTAACAATATAAAGTAATTGTGGAACCAAACCATAAATACATCAAGAGTGGCAATAACCCATCGAGACCTGCGAGTAAGACCAGATTTTCTCCCATTTGTCTTCGACACACTTTACCTTCACGATAAATCATGGTTGGTGGGTAATCACTACGATCATCTCGATGGTATTTTAACCTTTTAATGTTGGGTAATTTTCTTAAAATAAAGTTTCGTGTCGTCCGCTTTCCAAAACCTTCAAGCTTTGTTTAATTATGTTGAGGTGAGATACTCAGAGAATCAAACAGGTTAGATCACAGGCCAGCCGCTAATGTACTTGGCGGCTGGCCTCGATCTTACCTGTTTGCTTAAGCATGAATTCGGTTCCAGCAATATAAGGTTAACGACCACTCGCTATATAGATAACAATATATTCAGTTAGCGAACAAATATACAGCGTCTGGTTAAGAGATCAAACAAAGAAGAAAATATACTTCTTATAAGCAGATATATTTATAAATGTGTTTCAAATACGGACTATACCAAAGATATGGTATTTGAAACATTTTTGCTATCTACATTCTAACGTTTCTTTCTGTTTCTGTGTGTTATATCTGTGTTCTAAATGCAAATCGGTTCAAAAATATAGGCCGGTATTTAGCATTTCCATCGCTCTGTGGGGGACCCAAGCTGTTTTGACATCATATTGGCAATAAATCAGAGAAGAAACATATGAGTATTATTTCCTAAGTCAATACAGAAGAATAAAACAAGCAGCCCATAATTACTGTTCCGGAATAATAATAATAATTCCGGAGACTGTGCTTCAGACGGGTTTGCTGCTGAAGATCTGATCGATATGTATTCTGTGCAGAAGTCGTTAGGGTATCAGTCCAAACGAGGGAGGGGAACTTCCGGTGTTGTTTAGCGTTCAAGAAGTAAAGCAGCTGCTCAAGGTGTGATATATTGCATTGCAGGTTAAACTTTGTCCATCTTTACTTTTTTGCTGATCAAAAATGTACTAAACTCCCGTACAGGGAAATCAGTACTTCAACTTTAGAAAGCAGGGTAATTTTCTAAACATAGGTTTTTTGTGTTGGTTGCTTTCCCAAACCTAAAATACATGCTTACTTTTGATGATGAAAGACACTTAGAGTAAAATGTTGGATCACAGGCTAGGCGCCAATTTACTTGGCGACTGGCCTTTATCCAACCTGTTTGCATAATGATGCATTCGGTTCCAGCATTATAAGGGTTAATATTCCGTCTATATTGGTATGTATGATTAACAAAGTACAAAAAGAAAAAACAATCTGGCAAAATATTTGTTTAGATTATGATGAGCTTGCAGAGTTAGCCTTTATTCAATGTTTAAAGGACAGAAACCATTTGGAATCGGATTGTTGACATACATATTAAGGCTTCCGTTTTGGATAGTCACTTACATATAATTCTACAACTTTAATGTATCTCCTGCAAAAGACTTTAGAAAACACTGTGACAAATAAATGCATTGTTCAGGAATAGCAATTTAGTTTTTTTCCTCAATATTTTCTAATAAATGTGATGGAGAACGTGTATCATTATGCATTGTCTGCTGTTGCTTTTCATTTTCCTAGTTCGTTTAAGCAGAAATGTTTTGAGATTGACTGATTGATATAAATGTATTAAATAAGATGAAATGCATAGAGCTTTTAATATATTTGTTTTCGTTTTATCTACTGTTGGTTTCGATTTGGATCTCTCAAAAGTTCCTTTATAAATCTGGGTAAGCAATGGTTTTATATTGACAGCTATAGCTATACAGAATACAGAGCTAGGCAATCGTGAAGTAATTTCTTAGGTAGGTTTGAGATTGGCAGAATAAGTATACATCACAAGAAATTCTTTG
Source organism: Cerastoderma edule (assembly GCA_947846245.1). Taxonomy (NCBI): domain Eukaryota; kingdom Metazoa; phylum Mollusca; class Bivalvia; order Cardiida; family Cardiidae; genus Cerastoderma; species Cerastoderma edule. The sequence goes on along the minus strand of OX401413.1, from coordinate 33,179,662 downwards.
GGCGTTGAAAGGCAATCGTGCTAGACAAATTATTATTATTATTATATATATTTGATTTGAACAGGATGGAATGCATAAGGCAAAACAAGATACTAAAAGCTATGAAAGACAATCAAGCAGAACAAGCGAAATAAATGTAGATGTATACAAGATATGCAGAATTAGATATACAAGATAGAAAAGCACTTTGGGTTTTGTTAGACAGCCTAGCTAGACAGATGGCGAAATTATTCCTTCAATCTATGCAAGATTGACAGAATTAGATTTAAAGGATAAGAAATACTTCTGGTCTAGTAAGACAATTGAGCAAGACAAATCTCCAAATTATGCCTTAGACCTAGGCAGCCCCGGTTCAATTTAACAAACTCGTTATTGGATTTCTATTTCAAATCCCAGCACATCCCCTTGATGCTTTGTTGGAATTGTATTTCGACCCTTTGCCCTGCTTTGAACGCACGTGCCAATTACTAGCTAGAGAAGCCGTTTATAAAAATTGTTGAAGGTATTTTTAAATGTGAAGGTTAACAAATTCGTTTTTATCTCAATCTTCTTTAACATTTCCGATTGAAATCGTTTGCCACATGGAAATAGTTGTTCAATAACAACAATGCATTGTGATGTCGTCTGCTGCAGACGAATACTCGAACATCTTTTTCAGCTGGTACATTCCTTCTAATATTGGTATCTTTTTACTTAGAGAAAGTATTTGGGTAAGTCAAAACTGATATACATGTACATGTATATCATCTAAAATGAAAGTACAATATTGCAATGTGACACGTCATTGAAAGGGTATCGGAGAGACGATTCCAATGACGTGCTACTTTACAATATTGCCTAGCCCAAAATTGAAATGAGGGGGAATGTTATTTTGAACTGTTGATTTTAACTGTCGTCTGCAGCGTTTCCAATTTGGAACGGTTCGAAGACGCTGTTGTGTGGTGGACGTGACGCGCGAGTGAATTGAAAGCACTCTATATGTCTAGATGACGATAGTAAACACGACATGTCTCCGAGAGAAATCGATTGGAAAAGAGAGATTAATTGCTTGTTAGTATGCAGACGTCTTGTTTAATATGTTATTTAACCCTTAGAATGCTGGGTTATTTTCTAAAAATAGATGTTTATGTCGTCTGCTTTCCAAAACCAAATACATGCTTAATTTTGTTGAGGAACGGTACTCAGAGTAGCAAACATGTTATATCACAGGCCAGCCGCCAATTAACTTGGCGGCTGGCCTGGATATAACATGTTTGCATAAGCATGAAGTCGGGTCCAGTAAGGGTTGACCACCCATTCCTTCACGAAATACATTGTATCTTGTCGAAAGTAAAGGTATCAATAGACGAAAAAAATGTTTTCTCTCTAAAATTGGGAAGGAGACCATTGAGAAAAGATAATAGAGAACTTAATACAACAGAAGACAAAATACATCGCATGTTTATCAATTGAAAGAAAGCATTGTGACAATAGGATAAAGGGACCATTTCCTTAGAATAATATTTTTGCCACAGTGGGCTCTAAAAACGTCTACACAAGATTTGTCACGGTTTTATGTGGTAACTGATTAATAGTCTACAAAACAGTCACCGGAGGGAACTTATCTGCAGCAGACGATTTTTGATTATTATCAAAAGGACAGAACAAACAGTCTCTGCCGACGCCTGGTTCAGTCGTTTTTAATCATTTTCAACACAACATATCGGTTGTACAGATCTATAACAAACGAATTCTAAACAATGTTTGAAAAATTGAACGTCTTGCTTTGGTTGTAGCATTTATAAGTCATTTTTTTCAACAATAGTTTCCATAGTTAGATAAGCACTACAATACAACAAGTGCAAATCATGAAAAGAATATTGAAAACAAAAGAAATAAACGATTTTTTTAACAAACTAGATAACCTATAAAAAGTTGAATGTGTATCAAGCGAATTCAGCCTAAACGACACAAGGTTCGAAGACTTGTTTTAAATGTGCTTGTACACAGAAGTGAGGAAATTTGAAAGTAAATTTAAACTGCACCAACGCTTAATTGTAATATGATGCGCACATAATAATAGTCATTAGAAGAAAAATTATATAAGTTTTATCTCTTTAAAGTGTGTATAAAGTGAATTAACTTTTTAAGAGTGACATCGCTTCGAGATGGCACTTACTGTTTTGAATATCGGGAGAAAGATGACCAAACAGCATCAGCTTCTTTTCACAAAAGGAACTGAAAATTCCAAAAAGTAATTCTTACGATGCCCTTAATCAGAGACATAGATGTTATCTATGTCTCTGCCTTAATATATATACATGTATATATCAATTGTTTTCTTATATTATAAGATATCCTTATAACTGGAAACAAATCGAGCTCCTGGTAGAAAAAGGTGCACGTATGTGGACCCGACAACATCGCCGTATGATTGAACAATCTTTGGATTAAACACTTTAACACAATACAAAACAAAAAGGATTTTTAGCTAACATAGAAGGAAGAGTTGTGAGTTTGTTGTCCATATCTTGTAATTGTTATGGTTTACAAATGGATGCAGTCCAAGCCAGTCCATTAATGACAAATATGGCCCAAGATGTGAAAGTATGACGTAAATTCGACAGCTGGAAGTATTGTCTGGCATACGCTATCAGGATACAAAAATCATAGAATCGTATTAAAATATGACGTTGTTTAGAAAGTTAACATAGCGTTTATCAACTTGGGTATAACGATTGTGATATAAGAAGAAAATGTTTTTCACATGCAATTCTCTACCCTTTTCACAGCGACTGATCAATCTTCTTCTGATACATTCTCCAACGCAGTGACCTCCCTTTTCATTTAGGCCATATGGAGTTATAGGACTTTGAAGATGGGCTTATCAGTAAATTATAGCCTATATGAGAAAATCTTTAAAAATATTTTCCTCTCGATCCATTTGTCATAGAGCTTTGATATTTGGTATGTAGCATCGTATACTGGTCCTCTACCAAGTTTGTTAAAATCATGACCGCTGCGCCAAAAATGGCCCCGCCCTCGGGGCTTATCAGTTTTACATTGCCTTAATTATGTTTAAAAAGGTTTAAACATCTTCATTTTCTTAAGATCCATTTGAGCTAGACCTCTGATTTTTGGTATGTAGCGTCATCTTTTAGTCCTCTTAAAATGTTGATAAGATGATGACCTTTGGGCTTTAAATGGCCCCGCCCTAGGGGCTTATCAGTTTAACATAGCCTTATACAGGAAAATATTTAAAAATATTTTTCTCTGAAGCCATAAGGCCTAAAGCTTTGATATTTGGTATGAAACATCATCTACTGGTCCTCTACAAAGCTTGATAAAGTCATGATCACTGGGCTAAAAATGGCCCCGCCCTTTGGGCTTATCAGTTTTACATTGCCTTAATTATGTAGAAAAAAGGTTTAAACATCTTCGTTTTCTTAAGATCCAGTTGAGCTAGAGCTCTGATTTTTGGTATGTAACATCATCTGTTAGTCCTCTTCGAATTATGATAAGATGATGACATTTGGGCATTAAATGGCTCCGCCCTAGGGGCTTATCAGTTAAACATAGCCTTATATAGGAAAATATTTAAAAATCTGAATTTTCTCTGAAGCCATGAGGCCTAGAGCTTTGATATTTGGTATGAAACATCATCTACTGGTCCTCTACCAAGCTTGTTAAAATCATGATCACTGGGCTAAAAATGGCCACGCCCTAGGGGCTTATCAGTTTTGCATTGCCTTAATTATGTAGAAAAGGGTTTAAAAATCTTCGTTTTCTAAAGTTTTTTTTGACCTAGAGTTTTGATTTTTGGTATGTAGCATTATCTATTGGTCCTCTTTAAATTTGATAAAATGATGACCTTTGGGCCTTAAATGGTCCCGCCCTAGGGGCTTATCAGTTTAACATAGCCTTATATAGGAAAATATTTAAAACTCTTTTTCTCTAGAGCCATGAGGCCTAGAGCTTTGATATTTGGTGTGAAACATCATCTACTGGTCCTCTACCAAGCTTGTTAAAATCATGACCCCTGGGCCAAAAATGGGTTCGTCCTATTGGCTTATCAGTTTTACATTGCCTTTATTATATAGAAATAGGTTTAAACATCTTCTTAAGGTTCAGTTGACCTAGAGTTTTGATATTTGGTATGTAGCATCATTGATTGGTACCCTGCAAATTTTGATAGGATGATGACCTTTCGGCTTTAAATTGCCCTGCCCCTTGGCCTTATTGGTTTAACAAAGCCTTATATATGACAATATTTTAAAATCTTCTTTTCTGGAGCCATAAGGCCTTAAGCTTTGGTATTTTGTATGTAGTATCATTTTCTGATCCTCTGCCAAAGTTGTTCATATCATGACCACGGGGTTTTAAATGACCCTGCCCTAGGTGGCTTATCAGTTTTAGATAGACTTATATAATAAAATATTTAGAAATTTCTGGAGCCACATTGTCTAGGGCTTTGATATTTGGTATGTAGCATCATCTACTGGTCCTCTACCAAGTTTGTTCAATTCATGACCTCTAAGCCGACAATGTTCATACCCTATTGGCTTATCAGTTATAAATGGCAGTATGTAAGAAATCTTTAATAATCTTCTTCTCTGGAGCAATATTACCCAGAGCTTTGATAATTTGTATGTAGCATCATCTACTGGTCATCTACTTAGATTATTTCAATCATGACCGCTTGGCCTTTCATGGCCCGCTTATAAGGGGGTTATTAGTTATAAATAGCAGTTCACAAGAAAATCTTTAATTATCTTCACGTTGACACCCTTTAAACAGCTTTTTTGAGACTGTCTGTATAATTATTTAATTGATTATTTCCTTTCTGAAAGAGATTAGAATTTACAATTTAAATCATGACCCCTGGCCCAGCATGGCCCACCCGACATCTAGCTTCATATCAGTTTTCTATAGCAGTATATAAGAAAAACTTTATAAATCTTCATCTCTCTTGTTGTCCTCTATCAATATTGTTCAAGGCAGGACACCTGGGGATTAAACCCTCCAGGCATATCAGTTTTACATAAACGTAAGTAAGAAAATAATAAAAATCTTCTCCTCAGCAGTCAAAAATTTAACTGAACAACTGGCATCATTGATGTTTTGTTCTGTAATTTTCAACATCCAGGTTTTTGGGCAGGTAACATGTCAAATCGTCTAGACTGTATTGAGTAAATGCAAATCACTATCTTTTTTTCTGGTTCTTTGCTTGAAATAATTTCGCATTTAGGTGATATTGGCTTGGATAAAGGATAAAAGTAACTTCATAATTATCCCACATTCACAGATGGAGCGTGCTTGCAAAATTTCAGGAAGGCGCTTTTCCTACCCATAGAATCAATTTGTTCTGTATGTTAACTGAATGACTGTTTAAATGGTAAAATGACGTTATAATATATACAAACAAAACATTTATCTGGGCACTTGTTTTACACTAGTATTAATAATCAATTATTACTAAAATAGGAGGGACAACGGGTCATGACTGAATAACATATTGAAGATTTTCAAACATTTGCTTTTGGGCAGTTTTTAGCCTGGCTGTTTTTTAACAAACTTAGTAGAAGACCACAAAAGCATGCTACACTATACTAAATATAAAATCAAGGCTAATTGGCTGCAAAGGAGAAGACTTTCTTATATACATTTGCGTTAAATTGATATGTCCCTGGGGTGAGGTGGGGAGCCATTTTATGCCCAGGTGTCATAATTTGATCAATGTTGATAGAGAACAAGGCGATGATTGTTTAATATTTTCTTATATACTGCTATGTTAAACTTATATTAGCAGCTAGAGCGGGGTCATGTTAGGCCAGGGGGTCATGATTTAAATAAACTTCGTAGAGGAACAGTAGATGATGCTACATACCAAATATCAAAGCTCTAGGCAATATGGCTCCAGAAAATTGTAAATACTTTTTTATATAAGGCTATCCAAAACTGATAAGCCCCTAGGGCGGGCCATTTTAAATCCGAGGGTCATGATTTGAACAGATTTGGCAGAAGACCTTAATGTGATGCTGCAAACCATATATCAAAGCGTAAGGCCTTATGACTCCAGAAGAGAAGATCTTTAAATATTTTCCTATGTAAGGCTTTATTAAACTGATAAGCCCCCAAGGCAGGGCCATTAAAGGCCCAAAGGTCATCATCTTATCAAAATTTAAAGAGGACCAATAAATAATGCTACATACCAAAAATCAAAACTCTAGGTCAAATGGATCTTCAGAAAACAAAGATGAAACAAAAAAAAATCAACATATTTAAGGCAATGTAAAACTGATAAGCCCCTAGTGGGGGCCATTTTTTGGCCCAGCGGTCATGATTTTAACAAGCTTGGTGGAGGACCAAAAGATGATGTTTTGTACCAAATATCAAAGCTCTAGGCCTCATTGCTCTAGAGAAAAAGAGTTTTAAATATTTTCCTATATAAGGCTTTGTTAAACTGATAAGCCCCTAGGGCGGGGCCATTTAAGGCCCAAAGGTCATCATTTTATCAAAACTTAAAGAGGACCAATAGATAATAGTACATACCAAAAATTAAAACTCTAGGTCTAATGGATCCTTAGAAAACGAAGATTTTTAAACCTTTTTCTACATAATTAAGGCAATGTTTAACTGATAAGCCCCTAGGGCGGGGCCATTTTTGGCCCAGCGGTCATGATGTGAACAAGCTTGGTAGAGGACCAGTAGTTTATGTTAAATACCAAATATCAAAGCCCTAGAACTTATGCAGAAGATGTTTTAAAGCTTTTCTCATAATAGGCTATATATTGCTGATAAACCCATTTTCAAAGTCCCATAACTCCGTAAAGCCCCAACGGAACTTTGCAATCTTTCGTCTGCTTATGCCCAATAGCTAGAGGGTCAAGAAAAACATAACCTTCAAAATTACCCCGGGGGGGGTGGGGGGGGTGGGGGGGGGGGAGCAGGGCCTTTTCTGGCTCAAGGTCTAATTAGTAAAAGGTCTTTGTGGTACTGTGCTGCAAAGTAGCAAATGCTTAGCGGTGTTTGGTTCTGCGAATGAACGTTGTAACATGAAACGGTTAGTTGGATTGAAATTTTGCAAATTAATTTTCCAACCCACTGACTGCTTTCCCATCGGTACGAAACCGATCAGTGACGGAAGACGTATAAATCATGTCGCATTGACGTAAAAACGAAGTATTTGCGTATGTGAAGTGTTTACCTAATTAATCTACGCCACATGTCGCAAATTATACAATATATGCTTAACGTGGTGTTGATGACACATTCCTCCATATTGTAAATTATTAGAGGTCCAATACGGGAAGCAATAAGTGCGAGTACGTAAATACGTTATATCAGTTGGTTAAAGTTGAAACCATTGCTCATCATGAGCAAGTCATCAGTTTTGTCACAATGGTTTCAAGATGTTTTTTGCAGCAGATGCGGCATAGTAAGGTGCCATGGGAAATTACTTTGCTTCGTTTCGCTACATCTGCTGCAAAACACATTTGGGACCACATTTGCCGGATCATTAGAAATATCGGCCCGATGTCCCTATGTTATGTTTGTTTGTATATGTATATAAAGCATATTCATTTACAATTCATATATGGGTTTTACATCACATCAACATAATTTCAGTTATGTAGCGATGCCCGACTCTTAATGATGGAGGAAGACCCCATACTCAACTACCCATAACGGCTGGTCAAGGCGGGTAGAACCATCGGCATTCCGTAAGTCAGTCGAGAGATAAGAGATGTGAAGTAAAGCCTAGTCACATGCTGGAGTTAGTCCTCATTTCCATGGATAATATTGATTTGTAGATGTCCTAGTTGAGTGCTGAAGTTCGTCCTCGTTTGCATGTGTTACGTTGGGATTTTTCATGTCCTAGTTGAGTATTTCAGTTCGCCTTTGTGCCTATAGGCGGAGGTGGTTTGTAAATGACCTAGCTGTGTGCTGTTATAAGTCCATGTGTCAGGGCTATGTTATTTTTGCTTTTTATGTCCAAGTTGAGTGCTGAAGTTCGTCCTCGTGTCCCTATGTTGTGTTGGCTCTTTTATGTCCTTGTTGAGTGCTGAAGTTTGTACTCGTGTTCCTGTGTTATGTTGGCTCTTTTATGTCCTTGTTGAGTGCTGAAGTTTGTCCTCGTGTCCCTGTGTTGTGTTGGCTCTTTTATGTCCTTGTTGAGTGCTGAAGTTTGTCCTCTTGTCCCTGCGTTATGTTGGCTTTTTATGTCCTTGTTGAGTGCTGAAGTTTTTCCTCGTGTCCCTGTGTTGTGTTGACTCTTTTATGTCCTTGTTGAGGTCTGAAGTTTGTCCTCGTGTCCCTGTGTTATGTTGGCTTTTTATGTCCTTGTTGAGTGCTAAAGTTCGTCCTCGTGTCCCTGTGTTGTGGTGGCTCTTTTATGTCCTTGTTGAGTGATGGAGTTTGTCCTCGTGTCCCTGTGTTGTGTTGGTTTTTTATGTCCAAGTTGAGTGCTGAAGATAGTCCTCGTTTCCCTGTGTTGGGTTGGCTCTTTTATATCCTTGTTTAAGTGCTGAAGTTTGTCCTAATGTCCCTTTGTTGTGTTGGCTCTTTTATGTCCTTGTTGAGTGCTGAAGTTTGTCCTAATGTCCCTGTGTTGTGTTGGTTTTTTATGTCCTTGTTGAGTGCTGAAGTTCGTCCTCGTGTCCCTGTGTTGTGTTGGTTTTTTTTGTCCTTGTTGAGTGCTGAAGTTTGTCCTAATGTCCCTTTGTTGCGTTGGCTCTTTTATGTCCTTGTTGAGTGCTGAAGTTTGTCCTAATGTCCCTGTGTTGTGTTGGTATTTTATGTCTTTGTCGAGTGCTGATGTTCGTCCTCATGTCCCTGTGTTGTGTTGGTTTTTTATGTCCTTGTTGAGTGCTGAAATTAGTCCTCGTGTCCCTGTGTTGTGTTGGTTTTTTATGTCCTTGTTGAGTACTGAAGTTCGTTCCTGTGTCCCTGTGTTGTGTCGGATTTTTCAGGTCCTTGTTAAGCGCTGATGTTCGACCTTTTGTCCGTGTGTAGTTTTTATTTCATGTCCTTGTTAAGCGCTGATATTCGACCTTTTGTCCGTGTGTAGTTTTTTTTTCATGTCCTAGTTTAGCGCTGAAGTTCGCCCTTGTGTCCGTGTTATGTTTCGGTTATTTCATGTCCTAGTTGAGTGCTGAAGTTCGCCATTGTGTCCGTGTTATGTTTCGGTTATTTCATGTCCTAGTTAAGCGCTGAAGCTCGATCTTTTGTCCGTGTGTATTTTTGTGTTGTCCTAGTTAAGCGCTGAAGTTCAATCCTTTGTCCGTGTGTAGTTTTTTTTCATGTCCTAGTTAAGCGCTGAAGTTCGATCTTCTGTCCGTTGTAGTTTTTTCATGTCCTAGTTAAGTGCTGAAGTTCGATCTCTTGTCCGTGTGTAGTTTCGGTTATTTAATGTCCTAGTTGAGTGCTGAAGTTCGTCTTCATGTACGTGTGTTCGTGTTGGGCTTTCATGTCTTAGTTAAGCGCTGAAGTTCGTTCTTGTGTCCGTGTGTAGTTTTTTTTCATGTCCTAGTTAAGTGCTGAAGTTCGATCTTTTGTCCGTTGTAGTTTTTTTTCATGTCCTAGTTAAGTGCTGAAGTTCGATCTTTTGTCCGTGTGTAGTTTTTTTTCATGTCCTTGTCAAGCGCTGAAGTTCGTCCATGTGTCCGTGTAATGTTTCGGTTATTTAATGTTCTTGTTGAGTTCTGAAGTTCGTCTTCATGTACGTGTGTTCGTGTTGGGCTTTTCATGTCTTAGTTAAGCGCTGAAGTTCGTTCTTGTGTCCGTGTGAACTTTTTTTTTATGTCCTTGTTGAGCGCTGAGGTTCGTCCTTGTGTCCGTGTGAAGTTTTTTTTATGTCCTAGTTAATCGCTGAAGTTTGTCCCTGTGTCCGTGTGAAGTTTTTTTAATGTCCTAGTTAAGCGCTGAAGTTGTTCCCTGTGTCTGTGTGAAGTTTTGGGGTTTTTTATGTCCTAGTTATGCGCTGAAGTTCGTCCCTGTGTCCGTGTGAAGTTTTTATTCTATGTCCTAGTTAATTGCTGAAGTTCGTCCCTGTGTCCATGTGAAGTTTTGGTCTTTCTTATGTCCTAGTTAAGCGCTGAAGTTCGTTCTTTTGTTCGTGTGTAGTTTTTTTTCATGTCCAAGTTAAGCGCTGAAGTTCGACCTTTAGTCCGTGCGTATTTTTCATGTCCAAGTTAAGCGCTGAAGTTCGTCCTTGTGTCCGTGTAATGTTTCGGTTATTTAATGTCCTAGTTGAGTGCTGAAGTTCGTCTTCATGTACGTGTGTTCGTGATAGTTTTTTTATGTCTTAGTTAAGCGCTGAAGTTCGTCCTAGTGTCCCTGTGTTTGGTCGATTTTCTCATGTCCTGGTTGAATGCTTAAATTAGTTCACGTTTGCCTGTGAAGTCTTTGAGGGTCTTTTTCGTATCCTTGTTAAATGCTTAAGTTCGTCATTAAGTCTCTTTGTTGTGTTGTGCTTTTAGATGTCCTAGTTGAGTGCTGAAGTTCGACCTTTTTTACGTGTGTTCGTGTTGGGTTTTTCATGTCTTAGTTAAGCGCTGAAGTTCGTTCTTGTGTCCGTGTGAAGTTTTTTTCATGTCCTTGTTAAGCGCTGAAGTTCGTCCATGTTTCCGTGTAATGTTTCGGTTATTTAATGTCCTAGTTGAGTGCTGAAGTTCGTCTTCATGTACGTGTGTTCGTGTTGGGCTTTTCATGTCTTAGTTAAGCGCTGAAAGTCGTTCTTGTGTCCGTGTGTAGTTTTTTTTCATGTCCTAGTTAAGTGCTGAAGTTCGATCTTTTGTCCGTTGTAGTTTTTTTTCATGTCCTAGTTAAGTGCTGAAGTTCGATCTTTTGTCCGTGTGTAGTTTTTTTTTCATGTCCTTGTTAAGCGCTGAAGTTCGTCCCGTTGTCCGTGTAATGTTTCGGTTATTTAATGTCCTAGTTGAGTGCTGAATTTCGTCTTCATGTACGTGTGTTCGTGTTGGGCTTTTCATGTCTTAGTTAAGCGCTGAAGTTCGTTCTTGTGTCCGTGTGTAGTTTTTTTTCATGTCCTAGTTAAGTGCTGAAGTTCGATCTTTTGTCCGTTGTAGTTTTTTTTTCATGTCCTAGTTAAGTGCTGAAGTTCGATCTTTTGTCCGTGTGTAGTTTTTTTTCATGTCCTTGTCAAGCGCTGAAGTTCGTCCATGTGTCCGTGTAATGTTTCGGTTATTTAATGTTCTTGTTGAGTTCTGAAGTTCGTCTTCATGTAAGTGTTCGTGTTGGGCTTTTCATGTCTTAGTTAAGCGCTGAAGTTCGTTCTTGTGTCCGTGTGTAGTTTTTTTATGTCCCAGTTAAGCGCTGAAGTTCGTCCTTGTGTCCGTGTGAAGTTTTTTTTTTCATGTTCTAGTTAAGCGCTGAAGTTCGTCCTTGTGATCGTGTGAAGTTTCTTTTTATGTCCTAGTTAAGCGCTGAAGTTCGTCGCTGTGTCCGTGTAATGTTTCGGTTATTTAATGTCCTAGTTGAGTGCTGAAGTTCGTCTTCATGTACGTGTGTTCGTGTTGGGCTTTTCATGTCTTAGTTAAGCGCTGAAGTTCGTTCTTGTGTCCGTGTGAAGTTTTTTTTTATGTCCTTGTTGAGCGCTAAGGTTCGTCCCTTTGTCCGTGTGAAGTTTTTTTTTATGTTCTAGTTAAGCGCTGAAGTTCGTCCTTGTGTCCGTGTGAAGTTTTTTTTTTATGTCCTAGTTAAGCGCTGAAGTTCGTCCTTGTGTCCGTGTGAAGTTTTGGGTTTTTTTATGTCCTAGTTAAGCGCTAAAGTTCGTCCTTGTGTCCGTGTAGATTTGATAGAATATCATGTGGCAGGCTTGATGATGTCAGACCTATCTTAGCATCTGCGCCAAGTAGTGCTGCAAATGGAGAACACTTAATACCACTGTGGTGACTAGCATTTTTCTGGAATTTAACTATAACTATATTTTATTGCATAATAAACATAACATGTTATATAGCAATACAAACTTGTACATGACAAAAATACATTGATCAGCAGAAGAGCTCATGCTGTTAAGGAGCTTATTCAAATACATAGATAAAAGGATATAGATTGATAATTTATTATGGTAAAAAGGCTTCATGCCGAAAAGTACAGGCATATATCATTTAAATTACAAAAACAAGTCAATAGCAAGGTAGGCCAAATTTAACGTATTCTTAGTCGTTCATTGCTAAGAAAGTAGAAAATATTTGAAGCTTTCCTGTTGTGAGATACATTATTTCATCTCATATAAGATAAAGATTTGTTTACAGTGTACAGTTATCAAAGAACAAAAGATGTACTAACAAAAACAACCATGTATATACACTTAAACATGTGAACAACATATTAACAAGGAAGACTACTCCGTTGTAAAGAACTCCAATACAAGAAAAAATGTTATCTACACTTTATTCTTTGTTGTTTGTTTGGGATTTAACGTTGATTTCAACTGTTTATTAGAATACATCACTGTAAAACATCATACTCTCATCTTCGTGAATAAGTTAGTTGCAGATTGGTGTAATGTATTGATCCAGATCACATTTAGACAAGCGACATTTACCTCCTGGTTTGGCGCTAGTCTAAATTGATCTCGAGTCACATTTCAGTAGTTTAAAACGAGATAAAATCTTGCAAGATCTAAATATAAAAGAATTGGTTTCGTGGTTAAAAAATTCCACATTGTATAATTGCACACATATGATAAGAAAAGAAGAGAAAACATACAATTTTTGGATGTTTAACGACGTATCAACAATTTTCATTATCAAGAAAACATACTAAATCAACATACCATCACAATAAATTGATATTCTAGAAAAGAATTTGCTGTGCAAATTACTCTAATTAACATATAAATTTAGTAAAGTAATAAATAAATTTAGATAAGTTGTTCAATTTGCACAAATTTAATTCCAACAGTCCAATCAGTAGTGTTGATAACAGTAGTACTGTCGACAGAAAAGTGTTTCTAGTGGAATTCAAACAAAGGGTAATCGATAATTTTTATCAAAAATGGTATTCTGATGTATCAAGTAACGCTGTTTTAAGCACACTATATATTTTCACAAAAAGAGATCTCAATTTGGAGCCATATCTCTACTCAATAGGATCGTTTTATAAGAGAAGTAATATAACAAAAATACGAATAAGTGCACATAATTTAAGTATAGAAACATTCAGATACGGAAGAGAACGCCAACCACGAAATGAAAGACTTTGTCAGTTATGCGATATCAGAGATATTGAAGATGAATTTCATTTTATAATTAAGTGTTCAAAATATAAAGATTTGAGATCAAAGTACATAAAGCATTATTACTATTCACGTCCTAACATGAACAAATTCATAGAATTATTGAATACTAAAAACTCGAAGGATATGCATAATTTTGGTAACTTTATATCCTTAGCTTTACAAAGACGTAATAAACTTATTTAGTACCACGATAGTAGTATGTTATCTGTTTAGTACTTAATATTTTTCCAAACGTTTTCAGTAATAGTTGAATTCTTTTTCATAATTCTCCGAAGTTAATTTACGTTTTGTTAAATAGAATAAGATTATATTAGTCACATTACATTGTTTTTTGTCATTATTGTGTTGCATTAAAGTAGTAGTTTGATTCCAAAGGGACTTAACTTAAGATTGTTTCAAGAGGAGGTTGTGTCCCTTTGGAAGAAAACATCCAAAATATGAATTATGTTTTATATGAGGAGATAACTTTGAAATAATTTGTGTACATGTTAATGTATACGACTTTCTTTGTATGTACGGAAGAGGAGAGGGAGAAATATGAGAGATAACGAAGACAGAGAGGTTGAGAGGGAGAGAGGTAGAGAGATAGAGAGAGAGGGAGAGAGAACGATAGATGTATCACGTTGACAATACATTATTTCGTAAATCTATTGTTTAAAATGACGATGAACTGTATTTGTATAAGTCAAATAAAATTATTCTGATTCTGATTCCTAACCATGCCACTAACATGTCTTTTATGTCACATGTAGGCACTTAAGTCCTGTTCTTTACAATATTAAAAGAAAATGATTACTTAATTATACATAATTGACAACATAATCTGTTCACCTTGCACGGGGTGTTAAAAACTTGAAACGCTTATTTCTAGATTAAGAACATCAGACATAAAACCCGTGCAAACAACTTAATTACGTTTAATCAATTGGATAGATTAGTATGATTGATGATGCATGTTGCTAATTTATCAGCCAGAAAACAAAGACAGAATAGAAAAATGTGATGTCCTTTCAGATATAAACTGTTTTATATGAGAAATTGTGTTTGGTTTACTGCAGAAATTACTTTATGCACTCTCTTTTATTAACTGCAGATATTTCTTTAAAATGAATCGTAAATCCAGAAAATAAAGACAGAATTAATTTCAGGGAATATGTCTAAAAATCTGGACATCAAATCAGGGAATATGTATAATCCCTGCTTTTTTCAGGGATTATGTATATTCCCTGAGTGAATCAGGGATTATACATAATCCCTGAAAAAAGCAGGGATTATACATATTCCCTGAAATTTTCAGGGATTATACATATTCCCTGATTATACATATTCCCTGATTATACATATTCCCTGTAACATATATAGCCTAGATGAGTGCTGAAGTCAGTCTTCGAGTCCATGGGCAATAGTCATGTTCAAGGCAAGTGATGTAATAACTCATTGTCTACCTATGTTACGTTGGTCTGTTCATGCATTTGTCGAGTTCTGATTTTAGTCCACGTATTCCTAGTTCATGTTCTTTTGTTTTGATCGTGTCCATGTTTTATGTAAGAATGTTTGTGTCAGTAGGGCTCAATATATAATACAATCGAAATGCATGCAATAAAAAAAATCCAAAAATAGGTTTAAGGAGTAGTTTTTAGTCCACCTATACCCTGTCCCAAGTGAGTAAAAGATCGGCTAAGGTGAGAACGCTTAATAACTACGTCTAGAGCCAACTCATCTATCTTACTCAGTCAAGTTCGATAACCGTACTTTGATACAAGTTAGGGTCATAGTTTAAGCAGGAAATCGTATAAACTCGAGAGAAAGCGGACCTTGGGTGCTTCTTTCAAGTAATAATACCATCTCCTCATCTGAAGGCGGTATTGGACGAAACCATTTTGGGGTGGTGGTAAGGAATGTGGACGGTTGTATGTATTCCATGCAGATGGCGTTGTAACACGCAGCACATTGGGTACTTCGATCTCACTTCGAGTGAGACACGCCAATCCTATGGCCATAAAACGTAACAAGTGTTGATACCCATAGTCTTAGAGCATACATATGCGCGCTTTCATCATAATGTATCGGATTCGATAAAACCACATGATACTCCAAACACAATTGTGCTATAGACGCGTTTGGTGCCACGAGAATTTGCCACCAAAAAGCTTCTATTGAAGTCAACTGTGATGATTAAAGTGGGTGATATGACGTAAGGAATACGATAAAACCACATGGTATTCCAAACATAAGTCGAGGTTTCAGCGCAAGACTATAGTAAGTGCTTCATAAACATGAAATACTTATTATAGTATTGCGCTGAACCGTTGAAGTGTAGAATTGAGACGTTTAATGATGCTGGAATTTCCCACCGAAGTGCTCCTATTGACGCCCATTGTGGACGATCATTGTAGGGTGATAGAGTACCGGTCGCCAGTACCAGTCGCCTGCCCCCGCAAGCGTGAGCCGCAATGTAATGAATTAATAATGGATCTAGGTCGAGACAAATCGGTTATTTTTGTGGTTATAAACGATTGAGTAACCCTTCTAGAAGGAACTACTGCGATATTGGTAGCTATAGTTCCCCGATATATTGGGTTTCCTGATAACCTGATATTTAGACCGTTACGTCATGCATATTAATAGTGTATTATTGAAAAATTCCTTATCAGACGACGTTTGATTTAGTATAATTATATTTTTTTCTGCGTCTTGGACGTACAATCGCTCACAAAAATGTGCATGGTTGTCCGAAACGTGTCTTGAATTTTCACGAATGATATTCGTCTGAAATATTGCGAAACCGTTTCACGGGTACCAAATGTAAATAATGACGTAATCCTTATGTCCTAAAGTGCTGGAACAGACTCCATGCTATTGCAAGCAGGTTGGATCCAGGCCAGCCGCCATGTAAATTGGTCTTTTGTCCCGAAAGAAATGATAGTATTGGCTCCCCTCCGCAGCATTCTTGGTAGGCTTCTAATAATGATATTATTATGAGTGACTGTATTTGTAGTTCACGGTCAAAGACATGAAGTTATTGATGCTACTAAGGGAGTATTGAGACATAATTATACTGCCGTTGTAAAGTGCCTTTAAGATAAATATTTTGCTCAGTTATCATGTACCGAAAAAACATGTCTTAATATTATCCGAAATGGTTCTCCCCGACGTTCATGTACATGCTAACGATATTCTGACACACCGAACCAACTTGGTAGGCTTTAAAACCATCATTTTCTGGGGAATGGGGTTTGGCATAAACATTTATACAATGCAATTGTATTCTTTGAAAGCAAACACATGTAAGCTAACTCGGATAATCTAAACTGTGATTGAAACAAATTATACGTATGGAACATCCTGACGTATTTATTTGTCGAAAAATAGACCAGGCGGAGACTGATTTAAGGATCGAAAAGGAATAGAAGACCTTAGAAATGATTGAATAGATCTAGACTCAAACGACAAGCTTATGTACACTTCCTGTTTATCCCTGAAAGTAGGTTCGGATATCATTCTCCAAATCTTATCGATTCCTCGACGATACAATTCTTAAAGTATTTGGTCGCCAACTTAGACCCTCGGTTTGAAGAAAGCACTCGTATGTGCGTTTTGAAAAAGTAAGAAATGTTAATCGTCTCAATTTCCTAGCCTAGTCTGGATTACCTGCCCCTTAAAATTACATCGGTACTATTTCATTATAGTACGACGGGAACCAGACTATATCCTAGCCATCTGACATGATGTTAGCAATAAGGTTCTCTTTAGTTTAAACATATTGTATTCAAGAAATAAACACCACGATGTACATTACAAATAATTTAGGACCGGAACGGAAGCTTAAAGCTTATAAAGTTCCGTTGTTTGTAGACTAAAGATATGGAGCCATTAACTTCAAACAAAGGGACTAAGTAAGCAACTATCTGTCTGAACCTCTGGAATCCGGATGTAAATAATCAGAACATCGGGCAACATTTTATTGATTGTCTTAGAAAGTATATCCGGCTCTTCTAGGAAACGTATTTATTTACCCATTACCAAACAATAACGATATGTGAACAGTTTGTTGCAAACGACTCTGGAAAACATTGTGGGAAAAGGAGAAATTGCTCTTCATGAGCAATTTCTCCTTTTCCCACAATGTTTTCTGCCCTATCAGAAGATCGTTTTTCAATTTCATCACAATTTGAAATGTCGACTGCAACCTCTTTCAATTTGGGACAGTAGAAAATGTGGCGTTTGGTAAAGGGTTAAAGATAGTCCCGGCGCTTCTCGGATACTTATTAGTCTCAGGCTATAAATCCGACTAGGGATGATAATGTATCAATACACGACACTTATGTTTGATGCGATTTCATTGGAGGCCTTCAAAAATCATCTCAGCAGAACGAATAAATTTCTCGTCGAGAGCATCTATCGTGTTGCCGTCATGCTGTCTATTAATTAGTTGAACAAATACGGCGTTATTTAAATAATAAAGGTCGTGCAATGATGCTTTTAACTTGGACTAGTCGGGATTATCGATATGGAGGAATGTACTGTATTAATAATTCATAATGATTATCTTAAACTGCTGTTTGTCCTATGGCGCTGTCTTCAAACACAGGTTCTTATGTTCGTCAAACACTCTACCCATACCCTCATTTTGGAATTACAATACTTGTCCGGTTTTAGAGAATGCACTTGAAATAACAGTCATATGCATTAGGCATAACAAATTGTTTGTGATCTTTTGTTAAAAGCATTGTTATGGAAGGGAAAAATACATATGCCCTCTTTTGTACAAGATCTAATAAGTGTAGTAAGGTTCTCGATTTTCAACGTAGAGTTAAATGAGTAAGCGGGTTGGATGGTCGGTCGGTTGAGCGTTTGCACGGTTTGCGAAGATCCCGGGTTCGAGTCCCGGTCTGTCTTCATGTTTACCTCACCTTAGATGCATTGAGACCCCTACTACACTCATAAGATCTTGTATAAAAGCAGGGCATATGCAATTTTTTTTTTGTTGGTACATTGGAAAATATATTGTGGAGTATTGTTGAGGAAGTCTCAGAAGCATATATATATGAGCTGCGGCAGCTGCCTATTGTAATGTGAGTGAAAGTCTGTTAAAAAACTGCGCTTATTTCCAATCGAAATAACCAAAATATAACCTGTTTCATTCAAATCAAAAACAGTGAATGTATGTTTTCCATTCTATGTCTTTCTATTATCAGTGGCCAATGAACCATAAGATCTACATCATCTATCGGGTTGTCGTCTGTCTGGGATTTCTCGGCTGGCTTGTTACAGACGCCCTCTATGAGACGCAGACGTTCTTCAAGGATAACTCTTACACGTACATGATCTATGCCACCAACTGGTCCTTCTGTCTCCTGACCCTCACCAGTATCTTCATGATGATGTGTACCATCTACTACTCTATACGCTCCGGGGAATGTTTAGGTAAGGACCTGTAATGTACCATCTACTACTCTATACGCTCCGGGGAATGTTTAGGTAAGGACTTGTAATGTACCATCTACTACTCTATACGCTCCGGGGAATGTTTAGGTAAGGACTTGTAATGTACCATCTACTACTCTATACGCTCCGGGGAATGTTTAGGTAAGGACTTGTAATGTACCATCTACTACTCTATACGCTCCGGGGAATGTTTAGGTAAGGACTTGTAATGTACCATCTACTACTCTATACGCTCCGGGGAATGTTTAGGTAAGGACTTGTAATGTACCATCTACTACTCTATACGCTCCGGGGAATGTTTAGGTAAGGACTTGTAATGTACCATCTACTACTCTATACGCTCCGGGAAATGTTTAGGTAAGGACTTGTAATGTACCATCTACTACTCTATACGCTCCGGGGAATGTTTAGGTAAGGACTTGTAATGTACCATCTACTACTCTATACGCTCCGGGGAATGTTTAGGTAAGTAGTAAGTTACTTAATTCCTTATTTATAGAGGGTTACATATTTGGTTTAAAGCTAACCTACCATTTGGCCCTCTTGAGAAATGGATTAGCAATACAGTTAAAATGAAACTCAAAACAAATATAAACATATATTGATGCAATCTTGCTCATGAAACATCAATGACGGGTAATTAAGACGTAAACCTTTATAGGGAAGAAAATATGCGCAAGTTTGGCTATTACGCTTTATAACGTTTCAAATCATAGTTCTGTTGAACTGGCAGATATTTCCTTCCACATGGGGGACTCATCACGATAACTTTTAATGAGCGTTTAGCGCCAACCAGTATCACGATTGGCATTTATGAAAAGAAATCCTAAAAGGTGATGATAACCTAACACGTGTGTAAGCCAGTCTACCCACTTTTAATCTAGAATTGGGGCGAAAACATACGATATCCCTATTGGGATTACTGACATTTATGACATTGTTTCTGCACGATCTTAGCTCGAAATTTAAGTGGATAGGCGTACAGATGCTTATTTCACTGCGTATTTCCAAATTACATGTTGCCCTGTAGATCTTAAATAGTACGTGTACATTCATTGTTGGATTAGGGTTGACTCAAGGCCCAGTGACTAGATGCGGTTCCCTGA
Organism: Cerastoderma edule; assembly: GCA_947846245.1. Classification (NCBI taxonomy): domain Eukaryota; kingdom Metazoa; phylum Mollusca; class Bivalvia; order Cardiida; family Cardiidae; genus Cerastoderma; species Cerastoderma edule. The sequence goes on along the minus strand of OX401413.1, from coordinate 33,159,862 downwards.
TAACACATATAGAAAACTGTACATACCGGATATAAAAATCAATTTATCAAGGTAATTAACAACTCTTGATGTACAATAAAAAACAAATAGTGTGATATTGTGTAGAAATCGTTGTGACGAAAAGAGAAATACATGTAGCTTATTTCGAGCAATTTCTCTTTTCGCCATACTGACTTATCAAATTGTCGGATGTAGGTGCTAATATACAAGTATACATAAAGTAAATGATTTAAACATATTATCCATACCGACAATGAACTTTGAATTTTGTGTCACGATCCAACACAGCCCAGTGATCAAGGCGAAGGACTAATAACCAGGGTTCCGGGCTCAAGCTCCCAGCTGCAGAACTGGTATCGTGGAAGTGTTCTTTGGCAAGACACATCAGAGTCAAAGTCTAATACTAGTGACCCAGCGAATCCGAAGAAAGCCGTAGCAAAGACAAATGCTGGCACATCGTTAAACACTATACAAAAAGATAATATATTGTGATATTCAATTACAGATAGACAAACGTTCGAACGCATGCCTGTGGCCCTTAAGGTACAATGGTTCTTGCAGAATGTTAGCTACAACTCCGCTATAGTGGTAACTGTTTCGTTTTGGACATTCATCGGAGTTATAGATCATTCCCGTAAGTATCCGAGCTTGCTTGAAATAATATCTTCGTTTATAGTGTATATCACCTCACGTATATGCTGCTTCACAGTAATTGTATTTTCATTTCTGCTTCATGTAAACATTAATTTGCCTTTATGATACTTCATTATTCGAGATACATATGGATATTTCAGTACAACTGGATGTAAATAACTGTTAATCTGTATGCTATCTCAGTTACCTATAATTATTTGGACATACTAGTACCGCTGCACACAAATATAAGATATTCAGTAATGAGATATCTCATTCTCCTATAACCTATACATTACATGTGGTTAATTAGTACCGCTGCACACATAAATTAGATATCTAGTCATTAGATATCTCATTCTCCTATAACCTATACATTACATGTGGTAAATATTGTACCGCTGAACACATAAATTAGATATCCAGTCATTAGATGTCTCATTCTCCTATAACCTATACATTACATGTGGTTAATATAGTACCGCTGCACACATAAATTAGATATCCAGTAATAAGATATTCCATTCTCCTATAACCTATACATTACATGTGGTTAATATAGTACCGCTGCACACATAAATTAGATATCCAGTCATTAGATATCTCATTCTCCTATAACCTCGACATTACATGTGGTTAATATAGTACCGCTGCACACATGAATTAGATATCCAGTAATTAGATATCTCATTCTCCCATAGCCTATACATGTGGTTAATCCAGTACCGCTGCACACATAAATTAGATATCCAGTCATTAGATATCTCATTCTCCTATAACCTATACATTACATGTGGTTAATATAGTACCGCTGCACACATACATTAGATATCCAGTCATTAGATATCTCATTCTCCTATAACCTATACATTACATGTGGCTAATATAGTACCGCTGCACACATAAATTAGATATCCAGTCATTAGATGTCTCATTCTCCTATAACCTATACATTATATTTGGTTAATATAGTACTGCTGCACAAATAAATTAGATATCTAGTCATTAGATATCTCATTCTCCTATAACGTATACATGTGGTTAATCCAGTACCGCTACACACATATGTAAGATATTCAGTAATAAGATATCTCATTCTCCTATAACCTATACATTACATGTGGTTAATGTAGTACCGCTGCACATATATATGATATCCTGTAATCAGATATCTCATTCTCCCATAGCCTGTACACGTGGTTTATCCAGTACCGCTGCACACATAAATTAGATATCCAGTAATTAGATATCTCATTATCCTATAACCTTTATATTACATGTGGTTAATATAGTACCGCTGCACACATACATTAGATATCCAGTAATTAGATATCTCATTCTCCTATAACCTATACATTACATGTGGTAAATATAGTACCGCTGAACACATAAATTAGATATCCAATAATGAGATCTCATTCTCCATTAGCCTATACATGTGGTTAATCCAGTACCGCGTTACACATACATTAGATAGGCTATCCAGTGATTAGATATCTCATTCTCCTATAACCTATACATTACATGTGGTTAATAAAGTACCGCTGCACACATACATTAGACATCCAGTCATTAGATATCTCATTCTCCTATAACCTATACATAACATGTGGTTTATATAGTAGGCCTACCGCTGCACACATAAATTAGATAGGCTATCCAGTGATTAGATATCTCATTCCCCTATATTTATTTGGATATTCCAGTACCACTCCATTAAATAGATATTGATAATTTAGTTTCTTTGGCATCTTTTTTATCTTCCTTATAAGGTCGTGTGGTCTCAATCAAACCAAACATGCAGTGGAAACTTAACATCTGCACCAATGAAAACGGTGCTATTCTCTAAAATAAATCCTGGAAGATTATACACAGAAAGGATGGATACGATAGTTTTTGCCCAATGCAACTGAAAATGATAGTATACCACGACGTGAAACTTCCTTGAACAACCCTTTTATCATTTCAGAGGTGCTACAAACCAACATGAGCCAGCTTAAACACACGTTAAACTCAGTCTATGTCATCATTGACGTCATAATGTGCTGCACACCATTCCGGATACTCCATCTTTTTTACGCCGTGGGTCTGGGGTCGCTGTACTCCGTGTTTAACGCCATCTACTTCCTTAACGACGGGACGATACTAGAAGGCAGGCATTACGCATACAACCTACTAGATTGGGGAAAACCCACGGAGGCCGTTGTGACCTGCGCACTGTGTGTCATTTTATGCGTCTTCGCGCAGATTCTTCTCTACGAACTCTTCCGGGTCAGATCGTTTATATTTACGCGGAAGTATTTTGGAAAAGATTCGGACAAACCGGATTCAGAGATGCAAAGCATTATGGGAGATTCATCGCGTTATATGACTATAGACGAGAATGATATAGAACCCCCTTCACTAGATGATATAGATAGATAAAAAGAACATAAAAACTTGTGGTATGCAGCCAGGTTACTGGTACTATAAAATTGTCTTTGACGTAGTTTCCTTTAGGCATTGCTGATAGATCTTTTTAAATGAAATACAATTTCAGGAGCTGTGTAATTTGGTCCCGAAAAACTTCATCAATCACGGATATGCATAGGACAACAACAGAAAATACATAGTGTGTTACTGCCACATGAAATGTAGGCCTTATACATCCATGTTTTATGAAGCATTCTATTACTTTTAATGCTGGTCCTGGTTTTTATTTTCTCAAAAGACATTATTTCTTATACAACAGCCCTAATTGCAAAGAACTGACAAACGTCGCTTCAAAAGAGCTATGTCATTGATCTCTTGTAATTTCCTCTCAGAATTGACACAGATATCATAATTCCTAGTTGATTCCTAGTTGGACTTAACTAGACTTGTCATCGTTTAATGAAACGTCTTGTACAAATTGTAAAAGGTCGGTAATTGATTTTTAAGTGTGTTTGTTGAATCCTAAGTCTTCTAAATAATAGCTTTAAATGATTTGAAGGAATTGTGCTACATAAACTTTGTGCTTCGACAAATGTTTTTATATTTATTCTAATTGGTTGTGTCCATTGTTTCGTCAAAATAAAAAGTCGATTTACGTAGAAAGTTGTTTATTTATTCTCGTTAGGTTCCACATTCGACTTTCATGCCCATATGCAAAGTGTATCATTATAAACCAGTTTGGTTAATTCACACCTGCAATCAAAACGATATATTCATGGCAAAACCAAACATTTCTTTTGATTTTCTGGGGTTTTGTCGAGACATTTCTACAATAGCTTGTTAATGTTTTGTGTAATGAATCAACTTTCAATATGTCCAAATAACTCCGGCAAGGTTTTGGTTGCCATTTGAATAAGGGGTTAGAAAGCACACTCCTATAAAAGGCCTTTCAACAACCCCATATTCCACTAAGTTGACGTCTATAAAACCAAAAGGTCACCAAGAAAAAGCTACGGAACAGGGACCAATGTTGACTTTGTATGTCAATGGAAGTTCTTTAAAGATATATTCCATTTTGAGACCAAATATGGTCATATCACCAATGACAACATAGCATATTGCTCCACCAACTAATCGTCCGTCTCCTGTCCTGTTAAAAAGAGCAAATTAATTTAACTGGTCCAATACAAACCCTCTAGTATTATCTAGAATGTCATACTACAAGAATGTGGGGTGTCTTCATGGGAGACCTTGAACCTTTAATTATAGTGCTGGAACCGACTTCATGCTTAAGCAAACAGGTTGGATCCAGGCCAGCCGCCAAATTAATTGGCGGCTGGCCTGTGATCTAATCCTGTTTGCTACTCTCAGTAACTTTCCTCACCAAAATTAAGCAGATATTCAAGGTTTTGAAAGGCAGATGACACAAACATCTATTTTTAGAAATTTATAAAGCATTTGAAGGGTTAACATCATCAGCGTGGCAGGGATATCGCGGAGAAGAGCCATTTCCAGCATCAACAGACAAACTGTCTTCGTCTCACGAAGGTTTTGGTTCGTATGTGAGGGAACATGGTCCAGTTTATCATTCCCAGCGCCATATTGAGCGCCTTTGTTGGCGCCATTCCCGACGAACTTGTGCAAAGCACCGAAACACGTTCAGCGAATGTCTCATAGGAGAAAGGTTCATATCGTTGCAATTATAAATGAAATGGTATTTGCATGAAACATTTCCCCATAAATAACACATTAAGCTTCATTTAATTTAGTTAAAACATATTTTTGTTAAGCTTACTAATGAATAAGGGTTGGGCCACAAGTACTAGAAGTAATGTAACTACCGTGTCTGTCTGGTGGCAACCAGACATCAGCCACAAGACGTTATGACATCGTATCTACACAAGTACTACAACCTAGTTTCGGTTATTCCCTTTGTTTCTTTTGAATAAAGGATGTTTCTTAATGTTGCATCTTTTGACGAGGCTCTGACTTTTTCAAAACTGACATTAAGCATTATGTGTGTGGTTACAAATAGCAATGAAAAAAAAAGAAAGGGTTACCTAATTGTAACACATTAAATGATATTTTTTATTAATTTCGAAACATCCGGTATACAACACGCGATACATAATGTAGAAAACTAAACCTTAGCGTATGCGATAAACGTTTTTGTGCCACGCAAGTAACTAACTATTAATGGAAACAGGAAAAGCCCGATCTTTCATCTAAAATCAATTTATGGGGAAATAATTGAAGGGTCAGAGCAAACATCTCATTGAAGCATTTGCTTCTTCCCTTACGATGACTTTTTGTAATCCAAAAAGACATTAATAGTCTAAAGCTATTTGTTTTTATTCTAATTTAGCAAATCCTTTTAATTTTGAAGCAATAAAGACCAGTTTTATTGTCGATGTTTTTTTATCGTCAAATAACAATCCGTTTGTTAAAAGAAACTTATTTTGTTGTTGCTATTTCCACATGGAGCCAACATTTTCTCTGATATATTTAGACCCCCAGCTTTTATGAATACTAGTTAAAACTCCAAGCTTGATGGGGTTTGTCAAGCTTGGTAGAACTATCGACATTCCACCGGGGACTACCTCTCGCAAACGCCCAAAGTATCAGGGTTAAGAACCCTTGTAGTATTATCAAATCAAAAATCAAAGGTCGTTTAGGGTTTTATAACTTGAGCCCTTATAAAGTGCTGGAACCGAATTCATGCTTATGCAAATATGTAAGATCCAAGTAAATTGGCGGCTGGCCTGTGATCCAACCTGTTTGCTACTCTTAGTATCAAATTAAACATTAGGCAGATATTTAAGGTTTTGGGAAGCAGGCGGCACAAAAAATCTATTTGGAGAAAATTACCCAGCATTCAAAGGGCTAATACAACAACGGTAGAAACATCCCTGCTCTAATTGGTAGGAGAATCTCTACAGCCCGCTTTGTTCGACCCCTAGCGAGATTCATACTCAGGTTTGCTTGGTACCTATGTCACGTTGCCCTGGCAACCAGTATACCTGCATGAGAAACTTCCTTATGTTACACTCACACAGCTAGGGGTCGAGTTATTTCAAGATATGTTGCATTTAACCATATGAATTAAAGAAAACGTTTGTAAAAGTCAAATCCGATATATATGGATATTGCCTTTAACTAGAAAAAACAATGTTGCCATGTGACACGTCATTAGCAGCATTGCTACAATGCAATTCTACTTTTCTTAATATTGAAAGAAAAGGCAAATCTTTTTTTGATCTTGCATAAACTCTCAGCACGAGGTGTTTTGACTTTTAACCTTCTTTAAAGTGTTCGACCACATTATAAGACATGCAAAGAAGTTGTTTTTAGAGAAGAGAAAACAATTGAACACATTCATTTAGTAATGATATTGATATTTAATTTACTAAAGGATTTACAAAATGGAGTGTAAAGAGCATTAAAAAGCAAGTGAAACTTTCATTGGTCGACCCAAACCTCTACAAAGCAAACTTCTGATATAATCTAACCTTTATCACATGAGAGATGTTATGCCATAAATGATGTAGCTAAATGAGAATTAACATATTCTATGTTTATTATAAACTATATGCAGCAACAGAAGATTTTGGGTTTGATTGTGAAAAATGTTAAAAAAAATGGTTGTGAAAGCATTTTATGGTTGTTGCTGTATTTGTAAATGAATAGAAAAAGTACCTTGAAAGTTTTGTTCAACCATAAAAAATAAAGACAAAATTGTATTGTTTGATCAAACATGCCAAATGGTTCTGGCACTGATAATGAGTTAACTGAAAACCTTATTTGATATTTATATATACATTTGTATAAAACAAAAAACCTGATGACTGAAGGTGAAATAATCTCATAAAAACAAATTTCTATGTGGAAAGTACCAGATATTTCTGGTTTACATTTAACCCAATCATATAAAGTTCCTCATGAGAAACGAATGTGACATGATACAAAATTGCTTGTTCACACATGTACACTAAGAAATCTCTTCCTTTGTCACATCAATTTCCACCTTATTGGACTTAATGAAAACAAGATTTGCATTATAATGAAATGTATGTCTAATAAGTATTCTGTTCAAAATAGCATGGTTAATAGTTTCATAAAATAAATTAGGTTTAATACTAAAAGTGACTGATTTTTTTCTATCTCTGGTTGGATCCCTAAGAATACTGAAGTTCATCTTTAAAGAAAATAGATTCATAAACCCTTTCAGCACTATAGGTGGGATTACTCTACAACAGTGGATCAAAGCCAGAGGTGTAATTTTCCGACATATTCAGAAAAACGAAAATACTATGAACTGTATTAAACATTACAATTGAATTAGACCAAATTACTATCTGTGTATCAAAGAAATGGAAATCACACATGCCATCATGAAATGCATCCAAATACATTGTGCATATGCCTTGTCCATTACTGCTGACAATTGTATTGCAATATAGATTATTTTTTTTAATTCACCTTGTGCAATTTCTTGAAAATTCCTTCCAAGTTTTTTTAGGCATTCATTTTTCCTTTTACCTAGACATATTGTGTGGATTCGTGCCTTAAGCGTTAACAGTCTTATAGAATAGCCAGTCATGTGAATCATTAGTATAGAAAATGGGACATTATAGACAATGGTGTTACACTCGGTATTTCAGAAACTATAAGACATATCCTACGTTGCAGGTACTGATTACCAGCTGCTTGTCAGTACAATTCCAACTAGCATCCACAATATAGGATTTAGAGAGGCAATAAAAAAGTTAGCTATTCAAAAACACCTCCTTTCTGAACCACCAATGTATCTTACATTGTTGTAAAATGGCTTGAATTGGGTAACAGTCTGTTGCAAAATACACTCAACTTGGTAACTTTCTATCTTAAGAATCAAACAAATCAAAATTAGAACAAAATCATTTACAAGGGTGCTTCATTCCAAGGTCAGACAAGAAAAGGTCACCACAAAGTGTTAATCACTCTAAATAATTGAATACAAATTGAGCAGGAAAAGAATATAATTTAGAAAATACATGAATATACTAGAATACATAGGCTTAAGGATAAAAGGTATAAACAGAGATAAAGTAAACCAGAGTTAATTGACAACTGATCCATTATACTCATCAGATTTCTCTAGAATTAACTATTTGACCCATTACGTTATTTATACTCATACTAATGCACCATCAAAAAAAAACTGAAAGGATAATAATAATGATAATAATAAAAAATAATGACAAAGTGGTTTTAACTAGATTCACCCAAAATGATAACTTGACTAATAATGGTTTCAGTATGAGATTAAGTTGAATTTCAAGAAATTAGCATCCTGTTATTATGCACATTGATAAAACAAACAAATCCATTCTGGTGCCTACCTTTTTTCTTGATTGCAATACATGAATTAAGTATATAATCTGGTTTTGCAAGCTGAGAAGCAGATTTAAAAGCAAGCAAAATAATTTTGAAAATAAAAAGTTCACAGGTGAAGCAAAATTAATAGAGCCAAGTTAAACGGTAAAAAAACGAAAATAACCCTTTCTTTGTCACAATAAATTCATATTTCACCTATTACAGGTATGATGAAGACAGCATTATTGAGGTAATGAATGTGGGGCTCTAGCATTATAAAAGTGGACATACATATCGGCAAGAAACATTCAACTGCTTGGGAAGACATCTATACATTATAACTCTCCTAAATAAACACATGTCAAGGGAAATAACTATCAGTTAAACTCACTAATAAGGTTGGTAAGTTCAGAAATATACAGTTATTTGTATAGTGGTAAACCATGTGTCAACATTTTGAAGTTATATAACGACTTTCCTTGAACTCATCAGTATTAGGCTATGGCTTAAAGTGTCTTGCCAAAGGACAATCAAAAAGAACTCAGAGGCACTGGTTGGACTTGAACCAAAGAGACCTCGGTCACAAGTCCATCACCTTAATCCATTACCAAACAATAACGACATTTAACCACTTTGTTGCAGACGAGTCTGAAAAACACTGTGGGAAAAGGAGAAATTGCTTGTGGCGAGCAATTTCTCCTTTTGCCACAATGTTTATTACTCTATCAGAAGATTACTTTCCATTTTCATCACATCTTGAAATGTCATCTGCAAACTCTTTCAATTTGGGACAGTAGAAAATATAGCGTATGGTACAGGGTTAACCACTGGGCAAAGCAGGGCCCCAGATTACTGATGAATTTCAACAGCAGATCAGCAATACCACAGATGTCAATACACCTTTCAATGCACATAGTTGTTACTATCAGTCTAATGCAGAATCATTTGCACAACAATCCAAATTAAATTTCAACTTTGACTTCAAACATTTTTTAAGCAAAGATACTATTTTAATCCTATTCTTGGTCTCTGGCAATTTTTCCCACTATGTTGAAAGTGCAGGAAAGAGCGATTGATAGTTGCTGACAATTAATCTGCTTTGAACATTTGACAATTACAGCATAAAAATATACTTCCTTTTTGCCCAAAATCTATTCAAGGATTTAAGAAGTGTATCAATAATCTATTATATCTATTATATTATATCAATATCATCTACAGCTCCATCCACTCTGTCTCTTTCTCCCTATTCTATCTATATCTCTATATAACTCTTTCTCTACTCATCCCCTTCTCTCTATCGGTGAATTTACAATTATATGTTACATATTTTTTTGTATTGTATTGCTGTCATGTTGAAATGTTCTTAAGGAGAGGGACTCAATAAGCTTATAGCTTCCATCCCAATCCTATTGTAAAAACATTTTACAATAAAATATGTTTAAACTAATAATTTATAAGTTATTTCATAGATCTCTGTATTGTCATATTATCAGATGAAGACACTGTATATTAACAAAGATTACATTTTCAATCTGTGGGATAGTCATTTTAATCTGTATGTAGCAGAATAAGAAATTGCTTTAACTGAGAATTTTTTTTTGTCACATATGGGTCTACCCAAACCAAAATTTAAAAAAAACAAACATTTTTCATGCTTTATGGTTTCAGTTTGCTTTCAGTTCAAAGTAAGTCAAGCCACAAAATATGTATAAAAGATTCAGTTATTATAGTGAACATGTTCCATATATCACAACCATATACTGAGATTTAAAACACCAAGCAAATTCCCATAAATATGTAATGGTGTTATATAAATAGTGTGAAATTAATAAATTTTTCAACATTGCTGGGCAGACCGATTTCAAACAAAAAAGCAACACAAGAATGGTGTACAATGATCAATATAACATAGAGCTTGCTGCCAAATTGCATATAAAATTACACAGTGTTATAAAACAAGAGCCGTCAAAGGACAGCAATACTCAACTATTCTAAAATAAGTCACAAATTATTTTATTACAGACCAAAAGCCAGCAGGCTTTATAGAGAGTTTCTTAGTCTAAAGAAGAATATGATTTTGTACACACTTAACTTTGAGGGTTCAATGCAAGACTATAGTAAGTGCTCCATAAACATGATGCACTTACTATAGTCTTGCACTGAACCCTCAACTTAATCAGAGTGATGGATTCTATGACTATCAATGTGTCGAATTTCACTCCCATTAAGTGGCCAAATAGATACCCACTTACACAATAATTATTAGCATTTGAGTGTCATTCTCAGCAAGAAGGTTAAAGCACAGGGACACTGACACAAAAGCAAGTGCTAGAGCTTGATTTATCCTTGAATGGTCTATCTAAAAGTGAAAATAATATACAGTGAAGCCTCGTTTATCCGGACCCCGATTATTCCGATGTCTCGCAATCCGAACGAAATTGTAAGGGAACGGAATTATTTGACCAGTTTGTTGCAGACGACTTTTGAAAACATGACGTGACGAGCAATTTCTCCTTTTCCCACAATATATTCTCCACATCAGAAGATTATTTTTGAATTTCATCACGTTTTGAAATGTCATCTGCAAACTCTTTCAATTTGGGACGGTCGAACATTTGGCGTTTGCTAGAGGGTTATAGTATACACGTGCATACAGACAGTTTATGTCTTAATGTGTATAAGAACATGCTCTGCTTCATTAGTCCGGATGATTCAGTAATCTGGAAACTTTGTTTGGAACGGCCGTGTTCGGATTAACGAGACATCACTGTACCCAGGGTTCAATGCAAGGCTACAGTAAGTCCTTCAGAAATGTGAAGCACTTACTATAGTGTTGCATTTACCATCAATATAAACGTCTCATTGTTTTTCATATTCCGAATAATTTGAAGCAAGCAATAAAAAATCAACCAAAAAAATTAGAGTCAATCTTGTGTTAAGAGACTACTCTTGAACTGTGTAAGAAAAGGTATTTAGTAACTGGCTATCTTTATACAGAACAAAAGTCATTCAGAAAGCTCCTACTGGAGTTTTATAAATGACTGTCTTCTGTAATTAGCTGTTAGTTGTTTTATAAGCCAAAACTCTGTCTCATTAAGCTTCATGCCTTTTTCTCCTTTATCCAACAATAATTTCTATACCTTTTCAATATCAAAAATTCTAATTTCTGAACCTTAACAATAAAAAATATTTAGAGAAATCTTTTTCAATTTTTGATTTTGAAAAAAAAAAACCTTGTCATAAAAATTTGGAATATTGCAAAATCTGGTTTTACAGTTGATACAGATTGTTTTCACATTAAATATAAAATATTTTGCAATCTTATTTCGTGGCTTCGTTCACTGGTAATTGTGCTCTCTTTCTTATCTCCTCGAAGGTGAAATCCCTCAACAGCTTGCCATTCTCAAACACTGTCTGTAGTAGGTCCTGTAAATACAGAGAACATGCCATTCGTTAACCCTTAGAATCCTGGGTAATTTTCTAAAAATAGATTTTTATGTTGTCTGCTTTCCAAAACCTTAACTATCTGCTTAATTTTGATGGTGAAAGATACCCAGAGTGGCAAACAAGTTAGATCACAAGCCAGCTGCCAATTTTCTTGGCGACTGGCCTGTGATCTAACCTGTTTACAAAAGCATGAAGTCGGTTCAAGCACTATAAGGGTTAATTAACTGTTTATTTGTTTTTCAGGGTTTTACTTTGCCTTTGAAACAAGCTCTTGTCATTACCTCTTTTGTGATTTGAACCTATGCAAGAAGAGGCCAGGTGATTACCCAGAATTAATGGGCCTAGGCCTTTTCCTAATTCAAAGAAAAAAGGCCATGTACATACTTCGATAAATTGACCCTTCCTGAATTAATCAAGCTTTCAATAGCTACCTTTAATCTTATATCAAGCAACAGTATAAACACTTTTTTTCAAAGAAATTTCATTTTATCTTTTCAAATTTTCTCCTCTGTGAACATGCAGCTTTAATAAAGGGTTTTGAAACAATATATAAACACTGAAAATGAAAGTATTGTTATGCATTAACGCCATATTTTCGACTGTCACAAATTGAAAAAGTTGACATTTCAAAATGTGAGGAAATAGAAAAGCAATCTTCTGATGGGACAGAAAACATTGTGGGAAAAGGAGAAATTGCTCGATAAGAGCAATTTCTCCTTTATCCACAATGTTTTCAAGAGTTGTCTGCAACATGCTGGTCATGTCGTTTTTGCTTGGTGATAGCTTAACCCTTTAAGGTATATAGAGATAAGGCTTATCAGTGACACCATGGGTATAAACCATCCGATTATCGGAGATCATTAACGCATACAAAATCAGTCACCCTAGGTACCTATTTGCACAGGATTATCTCCGATATTTGTCACTGATTGGGGTACTGTTAATCAAACCAAAATTAATGCAATTTTCGTTAATCGAATAGATTTTCACAAAGAATAGAGGTAGACGAGAACAATATTTCCTTTAAGTTGGTGTTTTTTTTCCTTTTTTTTATAGTGATACATACATATTAAGATTAAGGTGTAGAAAATTAGACAACCGAGGAAAATGTATATTGCTGTGTGAATTATACAAAATCAAAAGTAAGAAAATGACGTATCTACATTGATGTCTGACCTGTGATCGGAAGCACCAAAATTGACATAATACTTTAAGAAGCCGTCTTCATAATGTCCGTTATTCGACGGCTTTATTTTCATTCGCCTTTCAACTTTGAACAACAGCTCGGTGTCATAAACATCCTTTATGGCTCGCATGCCGTATGCGCTCACTTTAATTGGATAGTATTTTTAGAAATGTGTTAATTTTCTAAAGAATTGCATGAAATCCTTATCGAGTCTTTACAAATCGGCATTGTTTTGATCTTTTATGACTGGGTATTGAAGGCCTCTCATATTAATTGGGTTGGTAATTTGAATTCCCTTCATCTCAATTTGATGGCGTCTATTTCAGAAGGCTGTCGTGGGACCATCATCAAAATATTCTCTCTACAGCAAAGGTTTAAACTTTGACCCTATGATTTTATCATCGGAAACGAAAGAAGCATATTTAAGAGGAAAATGAAATTTGGAGATAATGACGTGTGTTTTTATGTGTGTAATTAAGGGTTAAAGTTGAATCAATTTTTCAGCTGTCAAAAAGCGTTCTATGCGGTCATCGATAGAACGTCAAAATAGGTTTTATATGGTAATAGGTATAACGGCGAAAAGAATTTTATACGGTAATCGATAAGGTGGCGAACGGCGCTATATACCGTAAAGGGTTAACATATATTCTGAGTTAAAATTTACTGTTACCTTATTTGGGTCCCCTTCACCTTCTTCCTTAGTTACATATTTATTGTTGTCATCCAGTTCTAGTGATAATAATCCCTTCTTACTCTTCTTCATTACATCTGTTATTGGCTGTTTAAACACATTCACCTGAAAGACAGAAATCATCCCATTAGTCAGGCCTCGGTAAATGATACAATTCGAGTTTTTGTGCGGCTCTTAACAGTATTACATTCACATTTCAATGAAGCTATCCACATTCCTTAGGTTTGTATAATAACTCTTCCTGCTTATGTTAATCAAGTTTCTCATAAAAAATTGAAGAAAGTATTAAGTAATTCTCATAAGTGTAAATGTTATGTCAGATTTAAGATTCTAGAAAAATAGCAATAGTAACCTACAATTGAACTGGTTGTAACTTTGTTTGCCCCTTACCACTTTTAAGTCTATCACTTCTGATAAAAATCCAAAAAATGCATAAATGGCATTTTCAAAGGCAAATATGGAGGCAAAAGGTTTTCAGTAATCAGATGAATATAAACTAGTTATACTTTAAACTTATTAGTTTGTCAAAAGGAAGAACGGTCTATGACTCTGCAAAGGAGATTGACAATTCACCTGCATTATTTCACATATGCGAAATACATGTAGTGGCAACAATGAAGATAGCAAATCTCGGACAGCAGCAGGAGTTTGTTACAGTGAGACACATATTTACAATAGTTGTTCAATTATTTTTTTACTTAAACTTATGATGCTTAGTAACAGTTCTTTGAGAGAAAGGCATCTGGGACCTTACTAATGTTAATCACATGAAAAGCACAAAATCTTTGTGTAAGATTGTTTACATTATAAATCATCATACGTAGTTTTTTATTAACCCGTTTACTCACCTGTTTTCCACCTGTGACTACAAAGCTGCACTTAAAAGCACACTTCTGAGTATCCCTATCCAACCTTTGCAATAGAGCGCCACCACTTCCAAACACTATATTCTCCGCACTCCATTTATGCTTCTTCATGTTGATCAATATTGCGTCGAGGGATTCATAGCTTATTCCATCCCCCTGGATGACTCGGACACATGATGGTAGCTCTTTGTAACCCTTTCCATTCATTTTTGTACCAAATGCTTTTCCAAGTATATCTAAAACCTGAATTATATAGGGAGAAAAAAAATAAAAAGTGTAATTGTGGGTTGTCATACATGCATTGTGATATAGTAACACTTCCCTCCCTTCCTTGGAATACAGTGAAGCCTCGTTTATCTGGACCCTGATTATCCGGAAGTCTCGCAATCCGAACGAAATTGTAAGGGAGCGGAATTATTTGACCAGTTTGTTGCAGACGACTTTTGAAAACGTTGTGGGTAAAGGAGAAATTGCTCGTGACAAGCAATTTCTCCTTTTCCCACAATGTTTTCTGCCATATCAGAAGAATTTCTTTGAATTTCATCACGTTTTGATATGTCGTCTGCAAACTCTTTCAATTTGGGACGGTCGACAATTTGGCATTTGCTAAAGGGTTATAAGTAAACACATGCATACAGACCGTTTATGTCTTAATGTGTATAAGAACATGCCTTCATTAGTCCGGATTATTCAGTAAACCGGACATTTTGTTGGGAACGGACATGTTCGGATTAATGAGACATCACTCTATTTGTCCTGAGAGCGGTTGGTTATTTATTGTTCACCAGGTCATTTATTTTACATCAAAAATGACTTTAAAGGGACTATCTCATAGATAGTGTTCTGTAACAAAAGTTAAAAGGTGAATTTGTAATCCTTGTCACTTACCAAACGTCAATTTTTAATTTCTTTAACTCAAAGATGCTCTTAACCCTTAAAGTGTTGGAACTGATTTTATGCTTACGCAAACAGGTTACATCCAGGCCAGCCTCCAAGTAAATTGGCAACTGGCCTGTGATCTATCTTGTTTGCTACTCTAATTATCATTCCTCATCAAAATCAAATAGAAATTTAAGGTTTTGGAAAGCAGACATCACAAAAATCTATTTTGGGAACATTACCCAGCATTCTAAGGTTTAAAACAGGAAAAGGGTCAGTTTCAAGGACCACCAGCACTGCTGTTTTTGTGGGAGAGCCTTTTTGGTAAATAATTTCAGAACTCTTGCCTAGTATTGTTGAATACCACAAATAGCATAAAGGCTTAATAAAACCAAAAGATATTTGACAATGCATCAAACCTTACATAAATAACAAAAAGAAGACACTTACTTTAACAACCACCTCTGGGGGATCCCCTGAGTCGGGCCGCACAACAAGAGTTCCGTCACGTCCCTCCACCTTCTCTTTCAACTCTTTCCCCCAGAGATCCTCGCAGGCCTTCCATATATTGTAGCTGTCACTCACACACGCCACCAAGCCTGTGGGGAATTTGTCCAACATATTGCGGAATGCATCAAGCTCCCCACTCTTGCCCCATGTTGTGATGGTGCTGGAACGGAAGAATTTTTTCTAAAGAAATTTTGGATATCATTTCTCTTAAGATTTTAAAATTCCAGGATATCATTCATACAATAAAAATTTATAGATGTAGAATGTGGATTTGGTTTATGGTATTCAGCTATGCTCCAAACAAATAGTCACAAAAATGAAGTCACTAAAATTGCTTTATAAATGTACATCCTTTATTTTCTTAAGTTCTAAAAAAAATAATCCTTTGATTTAAAGAGACTTTAAATATCATTATTGTTAACATGATTTTTTAATTGTACTTCCTAAATGATCGCTTTTATCAATCAATCAGTTGAGTTGATATAGCAAGTTTCTATGGTTAAAATCAATTCCTTTTTTTCCTTGGTCAATTGAAATGCTGCATGACCCTTGGAGAGCAGAAGACACAAAAATCTTTTTTTAAAATTACCAAGCAATCTAAGGATTAAGTTGGACACACTACCAACTACACTAATCAGACTAGGCTACATGATACAAGTAAAAAAGTACATCACACAACTGGCAGGTACCTGTGTTCTGCAGCAGGGATAGAAAAGCCTGCCATGTCACAATAGTAGTAGTTTTTGGCTGTCATTATGGCTCCAATAGTGTCGGTTCCCTGAAAGTTGACAAGATGTGCACAACCACCGATCCCCGCTGACTGAAAGAAAGATAAAGCGGATACAGGTCAATTAATACTTTATGAATAAAATCCCTTCAACTTTCAAACCAAAAAGGTACCTATCTATCTATAATTTAGTTTGTTATACTAACAAGGTTCGGTACTGAGTTGAAATCCTTGAGCAAATTCTTGAGCCAATTAAACAAATCTTGAGCTGTTTTTTAGACATTGGAGCCACTTTCCTTGATTAAGAGAAAATGAAAACTGCCTTACTTGTCGATTACAGTGCTAAGAGAGGTGCAACTCTAAATAGATTGAAATCCCAGCATCAGGGGATTTGTATTTTGATTAAAGGTAGTTGCCTGGCTAGCTTATAGAATACTGGTGATTCTACAGAGCTTGATCAAGCTTATACTTATCCATTTTGCATCAATTTTGCAGCAGGTTCTTACAAATTCTATTAATCGATTCTTTCTTGATACGTAGCAAGTACTCCAGCTGAATGAGGACTAATGAAAGGTCGCAAAGTGGAACCCTCTTTTCACAGGATTTAAACTCACCACCCTCTAGTACAAAGACCAAGGCTCTACCTCTGGACCGTTGTTCTACGCTTGAATCAGAACTTGAACTTTAAGTCTTCTTCGAACAAGTATAATCCGGACATTGTAATAGACTTCACCTTTCACTAAAAGCAACATTTTTGACTGTCCAAAATTGAAAGATTTTGCAGACGACATTTCAAAAATGTGAGGAAAATGATAGAGTAGAAAACAAAGCATTACAAGCAATTTCTCCTTTTCCCACAATTTTTACTGGATTCGCCTGCAACAAACTGGTCAAATGTCGTCATTGTTTTGGTAATGGGTTAACATACTTTTGATGTGATATAAAAACCATAATTCAAGGGTTCAATGCAAGAGTATAGTAAGTGCTTCAAGAACATTGAACCCTCCATAGAGAAGACAAAATAGAATGTCTACAGTTATGGGTAGTTAGTAGTTACCTCTACTGATGTGGAGCCCCTGAAGCCAAAGTCGTGTAACATGAACGGAAGTTTGTCCATGGTGTCAGCGGTCTCAGCGAGGTATCGGGCAATAATCTCTTTCTGGTAGTATGAGTTGGTCGCCACAGTCATCGGGTACCATACCTGAACCAGCAACGTCTGAAACATTTTTTAAATCAGAATTCTATGTTGTTTCATGAATATCTAATTTTTATTGCAGTGACAGTTCCAAGGAAGAGAGAAGAATTTCAAAAACCTGATATCTCGGGTATCGTGAAAAGGCATGTTTGCTATATCATTATATAGGGACAAAAAGTCTCCAAATCCTGAAAATCAAGAAAAATGCTGAACACTTTCACCCATGCAGTTCCCTTACACATGCCAAGTTTAATACCGCAGTCTTGTCCATAAGAATTTCTAATAAAAGGCAAGTTTAACAAGTCGTCTTTCTTAGGAAATAAAGTAGTTCGACCTTCCAAGAACCAACCCTTCTGCGCCATCCTGGTTTGAGTCTTCTAAATGAATAAGGCATCACAATGTAAATAAAACAATGCTTATATGATATCAGAAATGCTGGTATAAACATAATGCAACTAACCTCAAAATAGTTTGTTAACCAGAAGCATTGTGGGTCTGTGTTTTCTACGGTGAACAAAACATTTTTGAAAGGAACCACAGATCCCTCGGGGACGGCCTTTATTCGCAGGGGTAAACAACCATCATGATGCTGCAATTCAAAACAAAGCATTGTTCATCTCTAACAATTATTGTGAGCCTCAATCTGGCCAAAATAATGTGAAAAGCAAATAATAAAAATATTCTAATGCATTATGTGACATAGAAGGATATGGACTGAATGTGAATAGCTATATTTACAGATTTACACATTCTATAGATCAAGACTTAGTGCAATTTGATGTGGCATTTCAGATTAACTATTAACCCTTTTCAATTATATTTCACTTTAATACATATCATACAGAATACATTTTAAACCACTTTTTAAATCCTCCTAATGTAATGCTCAAATTTTCTTTTTGTCACAAAGTAATATTTTATGCTATTTGATGTTGCTTCCTGTTGCTTTCAATTTGGACCAATCACATTTTCTCATAAGGGCAATGGCTGTTGTTTGGAAACACCACAGAACATCAACACTATTCTTTGTGGAGAGCTGTATGGAGAGCAGCTGATAGTCATGTCTCTTATAGCATGACTACAGGCTATCTATATAACTTTAACCCTTAGAATGCTGATTAATTTTCTGAAAATAGTTTTTTTTGTCATCTACTTTCCAAAACCTTAAATATCTGCTTAATTTTGATAAGGAAAGATACTCAGAGAAGCAATCAGGTTGGATCACAGGTCAGCCACCAATTTCCTTGGCGGCTGGCCTGAATCTAACCTGTTTTCATAAGTATGAAGTCTGTTCTAGCACTTTAAGGGTTAATCCCGGATGATCAACCGTTTCCATTACCCTGAGCATCATTCACAGGCACAAGGTCAGTTTTAAGTGGTGACAAATCTTAACATATTGTCCACATGGTGAGCTTGAGTTTAAAACCACTTTCCTCTTAAACTGTTTCAAAACTCAATTTCAACATGGAGTTTTCATAAAAAAGTAGGTTTTTTTATGTATAAATGCTCGTCAAGGGTTCAATGCAAGACTATATACAGTATTCCTTTCACAAACATGAAGGACTTACTACAGTATTGCACTGAACCCTTCTCATCGTAGTTGCATGTTGCAGCTGTAAATTGTGAAAATCTGGTAAAGGATGTAGTATGGTTGGTAAACACCCATTAAAATAGAAGCCTCTGTGACCTAATGATTATAGCACACAACTTCAAATCACATGACACCTTCTTTGTGGGATTTAAACTTTAAATCACATTAACCCATTACTTAACAATAATGACATTTGACCAGTTTGTTGCAGACTACTATGGAAAACAAAATGGGAAAAGGAGAAATTGCTCTTAACATGCAATATCTCCTTTTCCCACAATATTTTCTACTCTATCAGAAGATTACATTTTGATTTCATCACATTTTGAAATGTCGTCTGCAAACTCTTTCAATTTGGGACAGTGGAAAACTTGGCATTTGAAAAAGGGTTTACATTTCTATTTTCATGAGGGATAGCTTCCTGACTATGATATCATTTGGCTTGACTAGTCCTCATTGTTGGTCAAGTTTGGGGGGGTCCTCCATCTTTAAAGATCCTGGACGTCATACACTAAACATATATAGGTAAAAAGTATTATTTGCGTATGGTATTCAGCTATGCTTCTAACAGATGTTCATTAAAATAAAATTGCCGAACTCGCGGTATAAATGAAGATTTTGACGGAAAATCTCCACAGCCTCGACTTTTGTATGTTACTACAGCTATATGGTAATTAGTTACATCACATGGGCTGTAAAGTGCCTGTCACGTGATGATGTACACCTAACTTAGAAGATACTAGCGTCAGCGTCCATTTTTGTTTTCAGCGTGTAGTTTTAGTACCATGTGAGCGTCACATGACAGGTTGTTCATAGCTTGACGCTATATTTAGATTATGTCGGATTTGCCTCGGATTTTTATAAGATGAAAAATGTCAAAATTCATCTTATATGCTATTAGTTTCTCTGCTGAAATGTTTAATTAATCTTTATTCCTTTATTTTCGAAAGTTTCAAAAAATAATCCTATGACACACAGAAACTTTAATGAGTAGGGCCGCCCAATATAACTAAAACATTGTTCATGTGATGTAAAACCAAAACAAACATATTGAAATGCACATGAAATCCTTGTGACAAAGGTGAATTGGATCAAAACTAGAAACTCTCCGCTTCCCAACCACCCTTAACACTTTGGTAACTACCCAAATCCACCAAAATATATCTGATTGTTTATATCCTTGAACAATCTGAGGCTTCAGTGCAAAAATTAAGTTAATGCTTTCACTTTTGTGAAGGACTTACTCTAACCTTGAACTGAGTCCTCAAATTTATCAAGGGCTGTTGCTTGAAACTTTGACCAGGCAGAAACTTCCTATCCAAAGGTAATGTAAGGGGAGTCAATAAAACCCTAGTAAAAAGTTCTCTCTTAAAATCAACTCGTAGGAGACATTTGACCACTTTGTTGCAGACAACTTTAGAAAACCTTGTGGGAAAAGGAGAAATTGCTCGTAACCGTAGGAGACATTTGACCACTTTGTTGCAAACAACTTTAGAAAACCTTGTGGAGAAAGGAAAAATTGCTTGTAATGAGCAATTTTTCCTTTTCCCACAAGGTTTTCTGCTCTATCTGAAGAATATTTTTCAATTTCATCACATTTTGAAATGTCGTCTGCAAACTCTTTCAATTTGGGACAGTCGAAAATTTGTTGTTGGGGAAAATGTTTAATCAACTCAAACGAGACATTTTCATGCAGCACTTTAACTGGTTAACTAATAAATGGGATACAGGATATTTTAACTCATAAATAATCAACCACATTTGAAACTATTGCAACAACTTCTCCTTTTATAGAAATGTTTTATAATACCGTCTGTTGCAAATAGAATTCAAAGAAGCAGATGTTTTAGGGACAGTGTGAATGGAAAAGGGTGAATAAATGCCTCAGCTAGGAGCCTAAGGACATCGATGGACCATTCAATTGAAAATCAATGATTAATCAATAGAAAACATGCACATTGACTGCTAGGAGAAATCCACACAGGCAGGTTAATTTCCCCAACACCTTATCATCATGAGATCTATCTGACACTTGCATTCTTTGTATACCTAGTCACCATAGTAACAAATGTGTGACCAATGCCTCCTTTTCAAACAAAATTCAATTGTACAAAAATATCCCATCGCGCTAGAGAGAAATATAAATGTTTTCTTTGAAGGTCTTGAGAAGGGACAGTTAATAAGTCATTTGCATAGTAGAGTGCTTCAAAACTTCTTCCGTGAAACCTGTTTTGTGGGTACTCATAAGAATTTTTCTAGAGGAGATATGTCTCATGAGTTGATCTATTTTTTTTTCCAAATATTTATACAGGGAATAAAGGTCATTGATTAAATGTGTATTCACTGAAATTGTAAAAAAAGAAGAAAATTAAATGTCCCCCTTAGTCAACAATAATTTCTATCCATTAAGACCATTTCTGCTAAACTTAACATCTATTTTAAGAGTTGTCCATTATATCTTTAGAGTAAAATAATACAATAAATGCCCTTAACCAATTATTTCATAAACTGCATCATACGTACACACTTTGACACAATCTCTGCAAACAAAATATTACAAAGCAAGCCTGACAAAAGCTGAAAATGATTTAAATGAGTTATTTCTTTATTTCCCACCATGCTTTCTTCCTTTTTCTACAAGGAAACTTTAATTTTCGATACTTTATAACTGTTACCTGATTATGAGTTTCGTGTCTGTGAATGTGGAATCTTTTTCTGTATTTGACCGTTTAATGGTTATTATAGTCAATTTTAGTAGTTTCACATAACTCTTAAGGACAAGCTAGGCAATACAAACGATTGATGTTGCCACCCCAGCCAAACATGGTTTTATGGAGTAAAGGGTAGAAATTCAAATTCTCAATGGTGGGCAATCGGAAATAAACCAAAATACCATACTAGGGATAGGATAAATAAAGAAACAAGGACCTACCTCAAGGATATATCTCCATCCGTCCTCATTGAAATATTCATTGCCAAAATGGGCCTTGTATATAGCTTTTGCCTCTTGGATCTTCTCTTCGGTCACAACCTTTCCACATAACCATCTCTTTATGATATATTGAAGCCCAAAAAACACTGTTGTCGGAAATTTGCCCCCTCTACTCTCAAAATAGGAGTAAACTGTGGTTGTTTTGGGTGGATATTGCAGGTGATGGGTGATCTAAAAGTAAATATAAAGGATGTTAAAAAATTTGAGAAATGGGAAACCATGACTCACAGCATGTGAGAAAACTGCTCTTAGGCTATATACTTTTATACTTGGTTCATTGATCTTAAAATCACAAGATCAGATCTATATATCTATGTTTTAGCAGCAAATATTTCACAATACATGTATTAGTCTTATCATCGATGAAGGAAGACCCTATTGCTGTAAACTTAACCCTTCAAGCCTAAAAAATGTCAAAATAGAACTACCAACCTTCAGTCGCTACAGATCAGGAAACAGATTTCATGAAAATCTGAACTGGTCAAAGCCAGGACTCAAACTCACACAACAAAGGGGTATGTTTACCAAGCATGGACCTTGTTAGTCACACTTGCCAAATAATCATTCTTATTCAGTATTCTTTCAGCCAACTCCTGCAATACCTTTTAATCAGCTTAAGTCTTTTTGAGTCATTATCTTCCATAGAGGGTTTATGGGTTTAAATCCTTTTTGAGAAGAGAGTTCATCTTTGTGACCTATTATTTATTACCATTCATTGCAATACCAAAAGAATCAAGGAAGATGCATCAAAAGTGATAAATATAAGTTGTAAAAGATTATACTGCAAAAAAAAATAAGACCTTTCTTTTACTAAACCTGTGTTTATCACATTTGTGCAGACACTCTGCAAAAGTAATGCAAGCTAAACTGGTCATTTCAAGGCAAGATTTCACTATCCATAGTGACGGTGAAATAAATATCTTATAACTTAATAACTTAAAAAAGCTGAAGATGTATTTAATTTTTCCCATTTAGCAATTTTCTAAAAGGCCTTTAGTGTACTTCTTTCATATAAAATGGAATTGCAAAGGAAATCTTGCTTTATCTTTTGTTTTTTTATCAAGAATAATTTGTTTATTTGTCTGCAGTTTTATATCATATGATTAAAGAAAATGAAGACATGAACTTTTAAGGTAAAAACTTATAATCCACCATTTTGAAACAGATACTTATGTCAGATTACTACAGTTGTTCTCAGTATACATCAGTCATGACAGGAACTAGTTTGTGTTAATTAAGCTCAGACAGCTTCCGCGAAAAACAAGAACACAGAAGTTCTAATTCCATTCTGCGATCAAATAAATGAAGGCATCTATGGAATCGAATGGGATTTATTTTTTGGAGGAAAAATATCTGGAGGGGAAGACGCCGTTTAACAGCATCTATGTAATAGATGCTGTTAAACGGTGTCTTTCCCTCCAGATTTTTTTCCTCCAAAAAATAAATCCCGTTCGATTCCATACGGAAAAAAGGCCTGATAATAATAAGTTTATGAGTCAGCCTCAGAATAATCTCAACATCTTTCAATGTGCTTTAATACTGATAATAACCATGTTTCTCTTTGGCTTTGATGTGCTTTTATACTGATAATAACCATGTTTCTCTTTGGCTTTCATGTGCTTTAATACTGATAATTAATAACCATGTTTTTCTTTGGCTTTAATGTGCTTTAATACTGATAATAATCATGTTTCTCTTTGGCTGTAATGTGCTTTAATACTGATAATAACCATGTTTCTCTTTGGCTTTCATGTGCTTTAATATTGATAATAACCATGTTTCTCTTTGGCTTTTATGTGCTTTAATACTGATAATTAATAACCATGTTTCTCTTTGGCTTTCATGTGCTTTAATACTGATAATAACCATGTTTCTCTTTGGCTTTTATGTGCTTTAATACTGATAATTAATAACCATGTTTCTCTTTGGCTTTCATGTGCTTTAATACTGATAATAACCATGTTTCTCTTTGGCTGTAATGTGCTTTAATACTGATAATAACAATGTTTCTCTTTGGCTGTAATGTGCTTTAATACTGATAATAACCATGTTTCTCTTTGGCTGTAATGTGCTTTAATACTGATAATAACCATGTTTCTCTTTGGCTTTCATGTGCTTTAATACTGATAATAACCATGTTTCTCTTTGGCTTTAATGTGCTTTAATACTGATAATTAATAACCATGTTTCTCTTTGGCTTTCATGTGCTTTAATACTGATAATAACCATGTTTCTCTTTGGCTGTAATGTGCTTTAATACTGATAATTAATAACCATGTTTCTCTTTGGCTTTCATGTGCTTTAATACTGATAATAACCATGTTTCTCTTTGGCTTTCATGTGCTTTAATACTGATAATAACCATGTTTCTCTTTGGCTGTAATGTGCTTTAATACTGATAATAACCATGTTTCTCTTTGGCTGTAATGTGCTTTAATACTGATAATAACCATGTTTCTCTTTGGCTTTAATGTGCTTTAATACTGATAATTAATAATCATGTTTCTCTTTGGCTTTAATACTGATAATAACCATGTTTCTCTTTGGCTTATCTAACAGTATTCAGTGGGTTTTTTTATGAAATATTCGGTGTTATCAACCCATTCCCCCATCTCTAGAGTATATATATTTCCCCCAAATATTTAAAAAATTCCCCTCTTGGAAGCATTATTCAATTTAATCATGAAATGTTGAACTTTAAACATGAACATAACATGATGATGAAGAAAAGAGTTGGAATAATGTTTTCTCTCTATGTATGATGAATTATAGTGTTAAAATTTGATTTTGTAGTATCTTGCTAAGCATAGAAATTTAGAAATTTCCCCATTTTCCCCTTTATGCGCATATTTTCCACCTTCATGGGACCTGACCCCCTTCCCCCAAAAGCAAAAAAACAAACAACACTGGTATTGCACAGCTTGAAAACATGTCTCTTGCCAATCAACACCACTATTGAGAAACTAAACCTGATGTTGTCATATCTGAGAGCTATGCTTAAAGTTATGCCAACTGCCACAGATCAAGGGAATTTGCTTAGAACATTGGTTGAAAGGGTTGACTTGTTCTTGGTTTGAGTCACACTGCTGATTTCATAACAGTATCCCTTAGCAAGAAATTTCACAGCCCAACCCAGTATAGTCAAACTAATTTGACGCCATCAGGAAATATTGTGAAATTTTTGCATTAGGCAATATCTCCTGTTATGCCAAACTTTCAAACCTTTCATTAAATGGTGGCCACTTGCGACGAAATATTTGTCGCAATGTTCATACACTGATTTTTTCCATGAAAAACTTAGAATATCAACTGGTCATTATTCAGTTTTAAATCAATCCCTTTTTAATCGTTACTTACCCGTAACATATGGATATTCTGCATATGTACTTTGTAAAAACAGTTTAATCGACACTAGGTGACAATTTCATGCTCCCGATAAATTACCTTCGTGAATGCACATTAGAGTGTGAAAAACCTATTGTAGCGATTATTTTATTGTTTAACGGCAATTGATGCAATTATTTGGTGGTATGTAAGTTTATTTTTCATATCTTGTCTTATCAATTGACTTTGAATGGCCATTTTGTGCATTAAATCCAGAAATGGAAAGTCCACCACTATTCTGATCCTTCGATATTTCGATGTTAGATTGCTCCATCAGAAAATAAAAGGCAGTCTTCACTTTAAATCATTTTGACTATAACCTGGTGTAACGAACCGAGCAAATGAACCTCTCAAAGACCAAACACATCCGATCAGTAAACAAGAGGACCCTGAGGGTCCTGGATCGCTCATCTGACACTTGTAAAGTGTTGGTTACAACAATGTTACACATGAGTAATGGACAAGATTTGTCTAAATTTGACAGTGATCTATTTTTGACCCCAAGTTACTCATAAACTGACTTGGTTGAGATATAACAGATTGATCATTTTGAGCAAGTTTGATCAAATTGGGCTGAAAATGTAGCTTTCATTGCTTCTAGACTGTAAACAAGGTTTTTCAAAGATTTGACCTAGTGACCTACTTTTTGACCCCACACTACCCATGTTCAAACTCGATCAAGATACCATCAAGGTTAACAGTCTGAGCAAGTTTTATCAAGATTGGTCACAAAATGTGACTTCTAGAGTGTAAACGAGATTTTTCAAAGATTTGACCTAGTGACCTACTTTTTGACCCCACACCAACCATGGTCAAGCTCTATTGAGATATCATCAAGGTTATTATCCTGAGCAAGTTTGATCACGATTAGGCAGAAAATGTGGCTTCTAGAGTGTACAAAAGATTTTACTAAGATTTGACCTAGTGACCTACTTTTTGACCCCACCCCACCCATGATCGAACTTGATCGAGATATCATCAAGGTTAATATCCTGAGCAAGTATCAGGAAGAATGGGCCAAAAATGTGGCTTCAAGAGTGTAAACGTTGAAATTGTTGACGACGCACGCACGACAGACGACGGACATTCGAGTATCCTAAAAGCTCACCCTGAGCAGAGCTCAGGTGAGCTCTAAAAAAACACTGTCGTTCACTGAGCGGTTGTATTGTCTTTATATATATATATACCAGCATGTTCTCTCAAACAATGCATTAGGTTCATAATTTGCATAAACATTCAATGAACGTTACACTACACTGGTACTTGTGGATCCAAGGAAAATTGTGGCATGATTTATAAAAAATATTGTTGACAGGGTGTTAAACCCAATACATCCTCAAAATACTTATTGTGATGCCTTAAAGCCATACTTGCGCTCATTTACACTTAAATTGTGAAAGTTGTAGAATAATTGAAAATTAACTTAAAAGTACTTTAAATTCTCTTTTACTGAGGAATTGAGACTGTACATAACACATTCACATTCAAGATGCTTTTAAAAGAGTGAATACTATAAGGTTTGTTTACAATTAGCGATAAAACTAGGTCAGCTGAGAAACATTAGGAACCAATATTACCCAACAAGTTCTCCATTTTGAATGTTCATGTTGTTAATATTAGATAAATGACAGTATTTTTATGTGTTTCACATGATTTTTCTAACCAGGTGATCGCCACTAATTAATCCAAGTGCTCCTTGCTATATTAGATGTTACTCGAATGTAAACAATGAAGTTAAATTGGTGGGCACCAATTTGTAAAAAAAACTCTTTGAAAAATAGATCATAAATAGTGCAGGCTTTGAATGGTCATAATAAGCCTGAGTTGGGTTTTTTTGCTATGCTTTAACATATTCTATCATAATTTATAACTCATATTACCCAGTTTTGCAGTTTTTCTGAGCACTAGTATGCTTTTAAAGTTAAATTCGACAAAATAATTGATTTAATTCTTGTTTCATGTTTTATATTAATAATTCTAAATCAAAATCTTCAAATATTGTCAGAAATAATTTTCAGGAAATCTGGATCAAGTATTTCTTTCGTTTCCATCCTTAATCAAAAACGAAAGTAGATTTTTCGAAAATACATTTTAAAGGCTACATACTTCCTGGTTCAGAAAAAGGAATTGAATTTGTATATACCAAAGAATCAATCTGAATACAATTAATCTATTTTAAGTCGGTCGAAGTTCAATCAATTACATCGAATCACCAGAGCTTATCGTAAATTGCTAACTGGACACAACATGATATCCCGAGACTTGTCCGAAATCGGCAATTATTCGAGTCCGTGTCAATGCAAGTTCCATAGACTTCGACGTTAAGTCTTTCTCAGACAAGAAAAAAGGTATTTTAATTATGTAACTGTAAACCTGCCATACAATCAAACAAGGTCGAACTTACCTTGTATGAGTCCGTTACAAGTAGTAAATTGTCAGTTCCTCCTGCATTGTACGCCATTTTGAACGCTTTTTACAGGTGGTTGTGACGTCATAGCAACGATTCATGTGTGTGTGGGGGTATTTTCAAAGCGCTGAAGGTACTGTTAAAGTTTTTGATGGGTCTTTTCCACAAAGGTGTAATTATATTGAGATGATAAACCATATGCTCGAAGCTATATAGCTTCTCAGTCTAGGCTTACATTCCCTTTCAAATTGATAGTTCAATGGATTTACAGTCAACTTGGCAAAGTGAGGTTATATATTTATCAAGGAGTCAATGCATGTCATATCACAAGTAAAAGTTTAACCTTATTTATTTATTTTACATCAATTGTGAAAGAAATTCTTATAATTTAGATTAATCATTCTTGTTTCTGCATATGGACATTACCTTCGTAGAATCCTTGCTATGAACCACTGTGCATACCAGCAAATCCTTGTTACCTTTCTCCAACTTGAAATACAGGGGTCATGAGTTCAAGACCATCTTAAACCAATGTTCTTTCTAACCTTTCAAGAAATCAATGCAAAAATATTTGTTCATCTCTAACCAGTGATCTATTACATTCATGTAGGAAAGCAGTCAAATGCTCAGAAAAAAAAAAATGTGTGTAGTTCTTGTGAGAAAATAGTACCAAGAGCATTGCCATGATAAGCCTGAAATACTGTTGAAATGGCATCAAACCCAATCAAAACCAAATCCAATAAATTTGACACGATATGGCACAGAGAAATATATAGTGTATCTGAACTTCTGATAGTTGCAAACAATATCAAGATATTGGTATGTTATTGGTATCTTGAATACCTGCAATTGGTTGAACATATTGTTTTCTTGAATATCTGTCAGTCTAAAGGCATTAGTTATTAACTAGAGTTTCTGTCTGCTCATGCTTTCATTTGAATGAGTTAAAAAAAAACTCATCGTTTGGCATTCAGACTAAATCTTAAGTGATTAAATAATGATTGAAACCTTCGGCTAATGGCTTAGAAACATTTATTTCAACAGCTTAATAAACCACAACAGTCGATGGAAGGTACATGTCAGAAGATAATTATATTTTGCAAAGAAGGCAAGCAAATACAATTTATCAGAATATTATTTAAACCAAACCTCCATATTGGAATACATGACTGGTTCAAATGAAAGTAACAGCAGACAACATAAAACAGTGATTAAAAACTCAATATTCTTCATGATCTTGGCACGATACCATGTTTGTTAGAGCCAATTCATTCTTTTGCCAGTGTGTTTTTCTGTATTATCTGCGCACATTTTTTTCTTACTTGAAGCAGACAAATTTAGCAAAGCTTTGTAAACATGTAAAAAACCTTTCAGTTCTTCTGTTGTGATAAGTGAATAGATTGAAAAGCATTGTTGCAAAAGGAGAAATTGCTTGCGACAAACAATTTCTCCTTTGGCCAGGATGCTTTCTGTGCAAGACACAGAAATGTGGGGTAAGGTTGTAATGTGTTCAGTCTACAGAAGCAGATGGAATACTTGAGATTAAAAACTCAAGTTCTCTTGGACATATTTTGTGAGAAAGGAATGAATAAACGGGGCTATAAGGAGCACCCACTGCTATAGAAAAGAAATGGACAGCCAAAAACTTTAACTGTGGACTATACTTGGGCAGGAAGACATAATGGGGATATCCTAGCCTTGAACTAGTAGGTTACCATGCAAGTCATATTTCACTGAAAAGTTCTCAAAAATGGCAATAAAATCGTCTAGAAATAGAAAAGACAGTCTTCTAAGGGCAGCCAAAATTATTCTGTCGTCAAGCAGGATTAAACTGAATAAATGAAAGATCATCTCTAATCAATTTTTTTTATTGATAAATGTCAATTACAAAAAAGTGAACATCTTCAATCTTATCACGGCATAAAATCATGATTAAAAAATAAAATTAAAGTTCACATCTATTGGCAACAATTAAAACGAAGATGACAAACAAAACAAATTCAAATCAATTTGAGAAAATGAGACTGCTTATTTTGAGCAAAATCGTTTCCCATCATGTTTCAAAGGCATTTAAAGAAGTTTTCATTAAGGAAAGAATCGACTTATACTTTCATATGGAATTTTGTAACAAGTTCAAATTGAAAGGAAAAGCAGTGCTTATTTCATAGTATTTCCTTGTATTGCTGATAATAAAAAAAACCCATAAGACTAGTACAAATAGTCTGAATTTGTGCTTCAGAAATATTTCATCATTCTTTGTCACAATGGTATCTTAAACCTTCTGTTTTTAATGCATATACATACCAGGAAGAGGGTTATACAACAATAAAAGCCTAGTGGCTGCAATGTGATGCTAAATATTCATCATTTACATTTACATAAGAGCATTGCAGAATGGACATTTACATAAAAGATGCTCAACATTGCAGAATTTCTACATGTTTTCAGTCAATCATACTTGGCAATATGACCAGCAATGAATTTACTATCTACAGTGCAATTTCATCTTTATAACAAGCTTATTTAAAAAAACCAATTACATAAACCTTGTATAGCATACTTAACCCTTTGAATGCTGGGTAATTTTCTAAGAATAGAATTTTGTGTCATCTGCTTTCCAAAACCTTAAGCATCTGCTTAATTCTGTTTAGGAAAGATACTCAAAGTAGCAAACAGGTAATATGGCAGGCCAGATGCCAATTTTCTTGGCGGCTGACCTGCAATCTAACCTGTTTGCATAAGCATGAAGTCGGTTCAGGCACTATAAGGGTTAACATTGCAGCTGATCCAACTTCAAAGCATCAGTAAATGATACATGGACACTACGGAATAACATTTTCCATATGAGATTTACTTTAAAAATATGTGACCAACACAAAAATATCCTTTGTTTGTTTAATATATTGATCGATGTTCTATTAACTCCTTGGGGTTTATTTGGCTTTCTATACTGACCAACTACATTTATATTTACCTGGGGTCCTGGCCCATGTGTATACCACACACTAGGTCCAAGTGTCACAGAAATTTTACTCAAAACAATTGTGTTCGGTTATTTCGAAGTATTCCAAATGAAAATAAATCGAGCGGACTGTAACAAAAGTACCCCTCATATGAAACTCTTGGCCACAAACCTATTACGAGGGAAACAAGATCCGTCCACATAAGACAGCATGCTTGACAATGCGATTATAAAGGAGAAAGGTAAAGGTCAGTGAAATATAATTTGTTTTGAAAATATGAGGATGTAAACAAAACTTAAAGTAAGATATTCTAAAAACAGAAATAATGTGCTTCAAGTCAATAGCAGAGTTATTGCACTTGGTCAGTAACCTAACATTATGACCATTCAGTCCACTCCCTTAAGTGGTTTATAAAAAACAAAAGGTATGAAACTTGGTCAGAAACCTTACATTATGACGATATTTCTTTTTTGTGCTATTGAGCGGAAAATATCAGGAAAAAAGGAGAAATCCTTGTCACAGGTATTAACTCCTTCTGTCAGAGTTGTTTCCTTTGGTCGTTGCTGCACTTATTATTTAATTACTATGAGGTATGCTATCGTTCCAAAATGTCACATTCTACACCATCTGTTAAGAAGACTTTAGATATAATTGTGGCAAAATGCCCAATATATGCAACGCGTTCTTTTTCTACAAGGTTTTTACCCAAAATGAGAGAAAATGTTACTTTTTATCCCATATAATAAATGTCTCCTGTCACTTTCATTTAGAAATAAATGGGGAAAAAATACTCATTATCAAAATTCATTTTTCAAACTCTAACATTGTTGTCTGCTGTTGCTTTCAAATTGGACTGTTGCCAATTCCCATTTCCTGTTTGAAATGATATACGCAGGAGAACTCTATAAACATATTAAACAAATGATCATAATCACATACTTACAAATGACTAAAAAGTGTCACAAGTCAGAAAGCTTAATGTTTTCCAATTGGCCCATTAACCCTTTACCAAATGCCCAATTTCCGACTCTCCCAAAGTGATAGTTTCCAGATGACATTTCAAAATGTGATAAAATTGAAAAAAGACCTTCTGATAGAGTAGAAAACATTGTGGGAATGAGCAATTCCTCCTCTCCCAACCATGTTTTCCTGAGTCATCTGCAACAAACTAGTCAAACGTCGTTGTTGATCTCATCTCGATCTAACCTGTTTGCATAAGCATGAAGTCTGTTCCAGCGCTGTAAGGGTTAAAGTAAAGTACATTTATGGCAGATGTTTAATTATCTATACAGTATCAAATACTCTGGATAGTACTGATTCTTATCAAAGACGCAATAAATGGTAGGACTTATCACATTGTTCACAACAGAATCGTACATTCCTTTCTTATAATTGTTTGGGTCCACCTCTGGAGGGCGTTTAAGCCCTGGTTGCCCGAGACAAGTTCGGCCGATTAAAACCTTCGCAACAAACATCACTTTAAGACCATCATCGTCCTCAGATGCGTAAAGGTCAGAGTACTTGGCTGTGGTAGCGAAGTAGGTCCCATCCCCGTAGAGAGCTCCCACTCGGGAACCGGCAATGCGGAAGTCGAAATTGTCGTTGGCAATAATTTCGACAATCTCGGGTTTTGTTCCGTGGTACAGGTGAAGCTCATTAGCACAACCCTGGCCATACTTCTTCTCCAGCTCTCTCTTCTTCCTGATAATGTCACAAAATAAAAAAAAGTCCAAGTCATTAATCCATCATTAAAGAGACTCCCTCAGAGGTGTGTGCTTTGGAAGTAAATAGATGTTAAAAAATTGATATTCACAATCCTAGTCACTAAACCAAAGACCTTTTTTCAATTTCTTTACTTATAAGTTGCTAAAACCCTGTGTTTTCGTAAATTAATGTGAAGTTGGCCTTCACACCTGTCTATTCTCATTTAGGAAAGCCGTTTTATAAATAAACTGGGGTATTCATTCTCGGGTGCCTTGTTATCATGTGACATCTAAAAATAACAAAATACATGGCAACAACAACAACATAGTAGCAAAGCCATGTCAAGATGATATAAAAAAAACATCTTTCACACTAAGTTAAGATCGTTGTTTACAAAATAAACATGTTTAAATAGTCTGCAATATCTGCGATTTTGATGTTATTTTTCTATTCTCTACAGCCATCAGCAGGGCTGGGAATCTGTCAATGATCTAGCTCTACATTACTTTAGAAAATATTATCCATGAATGGAGATGTTTCTGTAGCTCACATTTAACTCACAAGTCAATAAAGTATTTATTCTACTCACAAAGTGTAGTGTTCCCAAAGAAGCGGATTTTGTATCCGTTTCATAACCTCTATCTTGGCGTGAGGAAGTGTCTTCTCGAAGTGTTTTTCCACCTCCTTAAACTCCTCTTTTTGCATAACATCTGTCTGATTCAACTCAACCATTTCCATTTCTACCCCTGTCATCTCTTTCCAATGGATCGGCAGTCGAACACCGCCCATCGATTTAGCCGGGGCCGCTTTGTAAGCAGCTGTCAACCTGGTGAGATAAACATTTCAACATCTTGAAGGTGAATTTGTACATATTTGCATCTTATAGCTTGAATTTTATATATCTGTTCTCTGTTAAAACCTTTCTAATTGGAATACACCCAAAATCCAATATGATGGAAAAGGGTAAAAGAAAGTATATGTTGAGGTTTTTTATACATCCCTGTTTTTTGTTTTAAGGGTAAATCTTATTTAAGAATTATTACAATTAAATTTTTCGACTGTAAATATACAAAGCTCTTGAGTTGTTTGTGAGAAGAATCTCATTTCAACAATGTCCTTTCTTGAAACATAAATTAAGGTTCCACTTTATTTGTTGAAAGCTGTGGGTTTGATAACTGCACCAAGCAAAATCAATTTGTTAGAGCTTTACATTGCATCAACAGCCAGTCATTTATATTGCAATACCCAATCATAGTTGAAGGAGGAAGACCCAGAGCTTAACCCTTTCCCAAACAATAACGACATTTGACCTCTTTGTTGCAGACAACTTTAGAAAACATTGTGGGAAAAGGAGAAATTGCTCTTAAATAATAACTTCTCCTTTTCCCACAATGTTTTCTGCCCTATCAGATGATTGTTTTTCAATTTCATCACTTTTTGATTCATCATCTGCAAACTCTTTCAATTCGTTATCGAAATTTTGGCGTTTGATAAAGGGTTAACTGTGCATAATGGCTGATCTAGCTAGGTAGAACCATGGGCATTCTGTAAGTCTAATGGAGGACTACCTTTTAATGAAATCCAAATCTAGCGCTTCCATGATTTGATTTCATGTAGAGAGAGGTCATGCAATTCCAAGATCTGTATTTTAACCACTTTGCCACTTTGCCATGGAGGCTCAAACACCATATCAAGTTCCCTTCATAGAACTACTGATAATCCGAACAGTATTAAACTTAAAAAATCTAATTCTGGAACAATTGGAAGTAGTTATTTTTATCCAATTAAAAATCCCCATAAAGCTTTAAATCGCTCTTTGAGAATGTGTTCTTGTGTACTTAAAAAGGCATTTACAGTAAATCTTGTTAAACCCATTACCAAACTCTAACGAAATTTGACCAGTTTGTTGCAGATGACTCTTAATGAGCAATTTCTCCCTTTCCCACAATGTGTTCTGCTCTATCAGACGGTTGTTTTTCAATTTCATCACATTTTGAAATGTCATCTGCAAACTCTTTCAACTTGGGACAGTAGAAAAGGTGTTTGGTAAAGGGTTAAAGCAAACATAGTTCAAGGAAACAAAATAGTGATAAATAAGACAACTTACAGCTAAATACAGACTCCAATCAATCAGAAAGGAGCTTTTTCAATGACTAGTGTCCTGTATTTAGTTAGTGTTAGACTAAAATCCATTTGATGATCTGTTTAAAAGTGTTGCTTAAACTTAAAATTAACATAATTTCATAATGTCTCCTCCAATCTTTAACTGGCCTAATATCCTCCAATCTTTAACTGGCCTAATATTTAAGTTCATTTTATTCCCACATAAAGGGCAACCATAATTCATCAGTTCTATTAATTGGATTTCGATGGTTTTAAAATATCTGTCAAGAGTTTGAGCATTTGGGTCAACAATTAAGTTGAAACAAATGAGTTTCTTTTATTCAAACATGTTTTAAATGGAAATATGCAAATAATATTACAAGTTACCCCTTAACCCTTTACCAAACACCAAATATTCGACTGTCCCAAATTGAAAGAGTTTGCAGACGACATTTCCAAATGTTATGAAATTGGAAATCAATCTTCTGATAGAGCCAAAAACATTGTGGATACAGGAGAAATTGCTTGTAAAGAGCAATTTCTCCTTCTCCCACAATGTTTTCCAGAGTCGTCTGCAACAGAGAGGTTAAATGTGGTTATTGTTTGGTCATGGGTTAATTGCTCCAGAGGGTTGGTCCTGAGTGTGGGGTATTGTTTACGCTTGTCTGTACTCTAAAATGATTAAAAGTCCCAAACCCTGTTAATTGAGTATTTATGAAAGGTAATGGGTCTTTAGAAATCTACAAAAGGGAGATAATTTGTTTCAATACAACATGAGTTACTATCACTTGGACCACTTATGATGGGTCATCTCAAGGGAGGATCAATATACAGAGAACAACCTGATCTTGTGTTCTGATGGAGCTTTCTGGATGAACAGGGAAACAACCAAATAGTTTATATAGATCAGTTCCCTACTTTGTATTTCTGGATTCAGAATGCAGATTTCAGAAGAATAAAGTAAAAAACATAAGGAAAGTACATTTTCCAAAATTTTCCTTTGTGATGTAGAAGTTTAATTACATCTGGCTTAGCATAGCTTTGCAATACTGGTTGATTGTTTTTCTTTCGTTATCTTGGTCATTTTAAAACACAAATAAGCATAGACAAGAACCCATATCAAGGGTTCAATGCAAGACTATAGTAAGTGCTTCATGTTTGTGAAGCACTTACTATAGTCTTGCATTGAACCCTCGATTTTCAGTAAAGCGAATCAATCAAAAGGCTACCTTTCAATCATTTGCTTCATGTTTGGGTCCACCACAAAGTCCATGGGTGTCTCACCCTTGTTGTTCTTCTTGTAAATGTCTGCGCCCTTTTCTAACAGGAAGTAAACCATCTGGATATTCACGTCTGGATTGGAGTTCAACACTCTACGGGTCCTCTACAAAATGTCAACACCGTCTTTAACCCTTTCCCATACAACAAATTTTCGACTGTCCCAAATTGAAAGAGTTTGCAGACGACATTTCAAAATGTGATGAAATTGAACAATATTCTTCAAAAAGAACAGAAAACCTTGTGGGAAAAGAAAAAATTGCTTGTTACGAGCAATTTCTCCTTTTCACACACTGTTTTCTAAAGTCTTCTGCAACAAAATCGTCTAAAGTCGTTATTGTTTGGGAAAGGGTTAAGAGTTCAGAACCGTTTCAGAACTGAAAAATGCAGGAACGGCCCCGGCGAAGAGGACCCATATGGGACCTGTGTTGGGTAATGACTCTAAGCTAAGCTAAGAACATTCCTTTAGTAAAAGCTTCATGTTTGTCAAAGACTTAATATATGGCGAATTTTTTTCTTTCAAAATTTGGAAATGTTTCCTGTACCATAAAAATGGGGAAAGGGACAAAGTTTCATAAAACCAGGTTTACAATGTCATACAGCTTCCAGTATTACTACGTCTGTCATCATTCACCAATCTAAATAACCAGAAAAACTCTAGTCAAAAATCTATTTTACCCAAAGTGACCTTGACCTTTGACAAAGTGAAGTTTGACCCCATTAAATTAAAGTGGTCAATCAGAGGTACCTATATACCAAATATGGAAGGAATATGTAAAAGAATATGGGCCCTTTGATATAATATAGAAACAAATAATTTTTGCCAAAGTAACCTTGACCTTGACCAATTAAAAAATTACTGTTAGATATATGTCTGGGCACTTGGTAACAATCATAATGTAGAAGTTTCATAAAAATTCATTTATTTTAAGCAACAGTGACCTTTACAAAAGTGACCTTTAACCATATCAAAATGAAGAGGTCAATCAGAGCTACCTACATATCACATATTGAAGACATTGGTAAAAAAATAAGGGACCCTATGAAGAAATGTAGACAAAATATATCTTTAGCTTAAGTGAACTTGACCCAATAAAAATATTGCGTGTTTTGCATCAGGGCACTTATCATAATGTGAAAGTTTCATTAAAATCAGTTGAAGAGTGAAAGAGGAGTTGCAGTCTGGACGATTTCTAAAATTCAATCTATTTTTAGCAAAAGTGACCTGGAACTTAGGCCAAACGGCATGCCTGCCGATAGCAAATCTTTATCCAGAATTTTCCTTCTTGGTATAAAAATGGCACTATTTTCTCTATCATTTGGAATTTTCTAGAAATAACTGAATTTATACTGGTGTTTGTTTTTTTACTTGAGGAAGCTGTTGGTGATTGTTTATGCTTCTTTTTGTAGTGTTTGCTGTTAATTTGAGACATATTTTCTATCAACTGAATCATTTTACAGTCATTTTGGGAATTTGTATTAGAAAATTAGAAAGAGAACGGTCATTTATTACATTTAGGAACATGTCTGTTTTACGGTACCAAACATAATTATAAGGAATAAAATTGCTGCTATGGTATTGATTTGAACTATCCAAATCCTCTCTTTAAGGCACCTGCAGCAGAAGATATAAGAAACATCACAGCACTGTAACAAAAAGACAAATCACTTATGACAAACAAGTTTTGCTTATGGTACAATCATTTCTATTTCTTAAAGGCATCATTAAAGAATAGAAATACTTGTTGGAAAAAGGAGATATAACTTGTATAATGATGGTAATTGACCTGACTCGAGTCTTTAAAAGGGGTTAGGCTTAAGCCATTAACATAACAATATTTGACCACTTTGTTGCAGACGACTCTTAAAAAAACATGGTGGGAAAGGTGAAAATGACAAATTTGTCCTTTTCCCACAATGTTTTCTGCCCTATCAGAAGATTTTTTTCAATTTCATCACATCTTGAAATGTCCTCTGCAAACTCTTTCAATTTGGGACAGATGAAAATTTGGCATTTGGTAAACAGTTAACAATACTTACAGAGAGGTTTGGCTTCTTCTGTGAATAATGCAGAGGGGTGTCACCTTCTTTGTCTTGGGCATTGAGGTCTGCTTCTGTAGGTGAACAAACACATAATTCAATAAAACTTTAACCTTTCCTCTTATTTTAGCACTACAGGAGCAGATGTCTACTTTTGTAGATGAATATATAAAGAACTTAACACATTAAGTGCTGGAAC
The DNA here is from genome assembly GCA_947846245.1 of Cerastoderma edule. NCBI lineage: Eukaryota > Metazoa > Mollusca > Bivalvia > Cardiida > Cardiidae > Cerastoderma > Cerastoderma edule. The sequence continues at coordinate 33,121,297 of OX401413.1, read as the reverse complement.
CAATTTCATGCGGCTTTTCTTTTTTTAGTGGTTGACCTTTTCTCCTTTATTCATTGTTTCAAAAAATGTTCTCTGTTTGATTTTGTGTTCTTAAAAGGTTTTAATTTGGAGAAATAGTTTAAAATACGATCCATTTCAAATAATAAAAGGTCCATTTTTCAGCCTATATCTCTTTTAGTTAGTCGTAAAATCAGTTATCTTTATCAAAATGATGGTACCGAGTGCCAGTCCAATGTGTAAAGTCGTCTGACGAGGTCCATTAGACTGGTTCTCTGATACATATTCTAAAACCCTGTATTTTATAAGATAATCGACGAGATGACAGTCAATCAATTTGACAAATGAAAAACGTCTGCAGGTGCCCGTATAATCTCAACTGTCGAATCACCTTTGTATTGTTAAAATACAGACCTCTCAATTTATTCCCTTTAACATTTATTTTTAACTGCTTTAGCATTGATTGTATATACTTGTCTACAATTTAATAATAAGTTATGTATGCAGTGATTAAGTCTCAGGTCCAGCGCCTACGAATTCCATTTTGATCGATGAAAATAACGAAATAAAACTGTAGCTGTTACGGTCTTAGTGCCGATCAAAATGCGGTTTTCAGCCTTTAATCAGAATTATCGTCAATCTTTCCTTTAAATCACTCAATTACTTTCGGAAAAGAAACAGTTCAAAATCAGAAAATATATATACAGATGCTTTTTAGGTTTTATTGACAAAAATAAAAAGGTAATTACCAAAAACGGTTTGATCTTTTTCCATTCGTCCCATATTACGTTTGTACCGTACATTTAAGTATAAGTCACTTAGCTTGATAGTATCAACAACAAGCCTAAATGTGATGCGAAGTATGTGTTAAAAAAATGACAGTAGTAAGACATCTGTAAAATGTGAAGATGTGGTCTTTGTGTAGTTCTAACTAGGTCAGCATAGAATGTCCCACGTCCTGCTCTTTCTTAAAGTTGTTATATGTAATACAATGTAGTTTGTTTTGGCATAGGTCAAATGTGTCTTCTGTACTAAGTTGGTGCACATCACTTTACTTGATGACACATTCTAAAAGGCTTGGATTGATTAGTGATAATACTCACTTAAAAGTTGTAGTGTGTTATCATAGCTGTCTCAAAGAAATGAAGTTATAAGTAATAAGTAGACAGTTTGTTTATTGCTTTTCTTTTGCTATGGTTTCAACTAACCAATAATGCAATTGAAATATTGTCTTCATATCTTATTAATGCTGCCTGTATTTATTTCGTTGTTCTTTAGAATGAAAGATTATTGCCTTTTTCCCCCATATTATGCCATGTTGATATATATTAATAACATTCTTAACCCATTACCAAACAATGATGACATTTAACCACTTTGTTGCAGACGACTCTGGAAAATATTGTGGGAAAAGGAGAAATTCCTGGCTAAGAGCAATTTCTCCTTTTCCCGCAAGGTTTGCTGCTCTATCTGAAGAATATTTTACAATTTCATCACTTTTTAAAATGTCGTTTGCAAACTCTTTCAATTTGGGACAGTCGAAAATTTGTCGTTTGGGTTAAGGGTTAAAAGACATATCTAATTAGTTATCTTTAGAAATTTGCCATACATTTTTTACCTTTTCCTTAGTACTTTGTCAATATTGAAAAAAAAAAACTCATCATATGGTACATTTAAGGTTATGATTAAATTGATTGTTTTATATATAAAAAGAAAAGGGTATCATGTGTTAATAATAATGGGAGAAATGTGCTTCTTTATAAGGATTTTCTTCTCCCATCACAATCATTTCCCAAACTGTCATATAAATGACAGGTTTAAGGTTTATCGGTTTAATCATTGTTGGTAGACATTTAAACAAAAGGAACACTGGTACAGTTTCCATGACCATTTACATTGTGTAGGCTTTTTTTGTATATGAGATTATAAGAATAATCCAATTTGTAAACTTAAACTGACGACAATTACAATGTATCACAAATGAGACAGAAATTATTTGTATTGAACATTTTTTTCTTCTTCCTCCTTAATAGATTCTAGCTTTTGCTGCAAGAGTATTACCATGTGTTTGTTTGACATCGGTGTTCAAATTCAATACCATTAAACAAGCAGTTTTCAATACATACTTTGTGTTGGCAAAAATTGAAACAATTAAAGACAACTTTCATAAAAGTTTAGAAATACTCAATTTCTATATAATTATGGGTTTGCAGGTTAAATTCTTCTGTTGCATATTTCTTAACCCATTTGATCCTATTGGAATAAGATAATTCTCAAAATTGAAAACACCTGTACAAAATTAATATTGTGAAATTTGGAAGAAGTCAAAGTGATAAACGGTAAAGAAAAGTATCAAAAGTCATATATATTTTGGTTTGTTACAATGTCTTAAAAGTTTCTGGTTTCAGAAGCTTTAAAACAATTAAAATAACGAAATTTATTAAAGCATGAAAGCAAGATTATAAGAAATAGTTTCTTATTAAAAAGCAGCGCCTGTCTAAGGCTCCTCCAACATATGTTGACTAGATCTGATTGTCTTTCATCAGGAGTCGTTTCAGATGAATTTTTTCTACTTTTGGTGAAACAGGCAGCCACAAAACTATTTTTAAACTTTGTGACAGCTATTCCCTCGGCAATTGTTTTCATTAGCCGAGTAACAGGCTCTTTCTAATGAGTTTGAATGACGAGATATGTTCGCACGTATTATAAATAAATTTCTATTCTTTTCTGTTAATGTTAAGGGCAGACCATAGATGAGCAACCCTTGGTTCACTATCATTACTACCCAATATTATGAGGTAAACCATGTCTTATCCCATCAATTTAATCAACTGGTGTTTAAATGTATATTGTGTGGGACATTGCAAAAAAAAAATGATATTGTAAATGCCAAGTAAAACCCAAATATGTTTACCATTCTTCACTAGTTATCAATCATTAAAATGTTGTTTCTTTCAATTTTCTATTTCCTGGGATGTCTATGGGTTAATGTACATGTATGAATATGTATTATGTATATGGGTTTAACATTTCATAAACAATATTTCAGTGCATTTACAATATTTCAGTTACGGGTATGTTCCAAGGCCCAACTCCTAATGATGGAGTAAGACCCAAAACTTAACTGCCCAAAGGTTGATTAAGCTGAGTAGAACCATCAGCATTCCATAAGTAAGTCGAGTCTATTTCATTCAACATATTTTCTATGTCACTGTAAATTTCACAGCCCATTTCACCATACATACCATTCTATATGTCACCACTCAGCTCCTGATTACGTCATTGTATATGCTTATTATGAGGTATTCGCGATATTCATGCGCCATTACATGATTACTATGTGATATTCTCAAGCATATTCTGCGACCCATGTTTATGTCATTCTAAATGACAAAATTCATGTCACTGTATAATGACAATCTTTATGTCAGTCAACTTGCATACCAGTCCATTTCGCTGTTTGTGTGTGTAGATTAACTGTGTGTGCTTTTCTTATCATGTGACTTAACTCGTCACTCCGGATGTAATTGCTTAAAAATCCAAATGTTGTCACAGAGAGTTTGGACACACATGGAGACAGGCCATATGACTTGATCTTCTGGTTACCGCTCTACTAAACATTTTATTCTAAAGATATATGTAACTTCAAAACAACATTCTGTTAAGTGTAAAACCTTACTTTTATCCACCAGTACATCTACAATACGTTTATGGGCCTGAGCAACAGCAATGTGTAAAGGTGTTCGGTCCTGGGAGTCTTTAGAATTTGGGTTGGCATGACCCTGAAAAGAAGAGGAAATAACTTTGTCATCCTGAACTTGTACCCATTGTGGACGACAATTCAATTCAATTTCAAATATTTCATTGTACATAGGTCACTGGCCCTCAAACACACATTAAAAACAATTACATAATACATACATAACAAAAGTGATGTCATCTTATTTGGAAACAATAGATAAAATCAAAGGGTTTTTTTTTTTGCATTGCATAGAAAATGAACATAGACAGATTTCTAACAATAGACTTATCCATACTTGCCATCAGAACATAAAAACTTATTTAGAAAGGGATGAGAGTAAAACTTTTTAGGGATGAATTTTTGACGCAGATCTTTATATATAAAGGAAAAAAATAAAATGAAATGAAACTCGCACTCCATAGTATCTGAGCAGTATCAACCAAATCTTTGTTCTTTATCTATACCTAGATGTCGCCCCTATTCAATCATCAGACAATGGTGCAGTGGTAAAATGTCGACCTCTGGTAAGCGACTCAATGAGAATGTTTCGACTAAACTACAAAGTGGTGTCAGCGAAGAAATGTGTACCTGTATATATGTACACAGTAAAATTGAGGAGGTCACTGCACCTATTAATGTGCATCATAATTCTTGCAAGTATTGCACAGTATTCTCATCACAACATAATGCATTGCTTTGACAATTTTAACCCTTAAAGTAGTGGAATCAACTTCATGCTCATGCAAATAGGTAAGATCCAGGCCAGCAGCCAAGTAAATTGGCAGCTGGCCTGTGATCTAACCTGTTTGCTAATCTAAATATCTAAATTTCTTCATCTAAATTAAGCAAATATTTTGGAAAGCAGACGACACAAAAATATATTTTCAGAAAATTACCCAGCATTCTAAAGGTTAAGGTCCAACTTTATAAAGTGAAACTGGGTTCTTACCAGGTCTAGTAATAAGCTAGTGATTTCTACAAAGTCGTTGGCACTAGCTATATGGAGCGCTGTAAATCCACCGTCAACAGTATGGTCTACTATAGATCTGTCCTTTTCAAGAATTAACTTGACTGCACTGCAAGAGGATATCATACTGGTGTTAACATATTGATGCAGCAGTAATTCAAAAAAATCAGGTTACAATAAATATTGATCAACATTAAAAGATTGGGATATGGATAGTTGACGAAGGTTGATAAGCATGTTGTCTTAAGAGCCTAGACCAAAGCCTTAACCCTTTACCAAAAGCCAAATTTTTGACTGTCTTAAATTGAAAGAGTTTGCAGATGACATTTCAAAATGTGATGAAATAGAAAACTAATCTTCAGATAGGGCAGAAACATTGTGGGATAATGAGAAATTACTCGTTAAGAGCAATTTCTCCTTTTCCCACAATGTTTTCCAAAGTTGTCTGCAACAAACTGGTCAAAAGCTGTTATTGCTTGGTAATGCGTTTATGCTGTATAACAAAGACCAAGGCTTTTGACAGAGACAAACTGATTACCACATATATTGGCAAAAAACAAAATGCTCCAGTCAATCCGCAAAAAAAGACAAAACGGACTACAAATTACACACCTTTTGTTATCTTCAACGGCTACACATCAGTTTTTTACTGATTTTGATGAGATACTCCTGTAATCTACACCCATACTATCACACTCTGAGATAAACACTTTACCCCAAGATCACAGAAACCAAAAAAAGAAAAAAGAAAATGATACACACCCTCTTTGATCTTTGATCGTGGCCCATTGAAGTACATTGAACTGTTTGTTGTTTTTGATGGTGTATTTGGCAGTGTTTGAGTTTAGTACCACGGTGGATAACTGTGGCTGACTGTCCTTCTGTTCAACAGCATCATGCATAGCTGTATCTCCATCATTATTCTGAATGTAAGATGAAAGTATTTCATTAGCACCTAGAATGCTAGGTAATTTTCTAAAAATAGATTTGTGTGTGGTCTGCTTTCAAAATCCTTAAATATCTGCATGATTATGATGAGGAAAGATACCCAGAGTAGCACACAGGTTAGATCAAAGGCCAGTCGCCAATTTTCTTGGAGGCTGGCCTGGATCTAACATGTTTGCATAAGCATGAGGTTGGTTCCAGCAATATAAGGGTTAACCCGTTCTTTGCCAAAGCATGTGAATTACTGTTGGAAACGGCATTAAACCCAAATTCAATCATCCAAACTTTTTTACTCACATGCAGTTTTAGGTCCAGTATAATGCAGGAAAAAACAGAATGCCATCCAACCCACTCTATTAAACAAGATTTTGTTGTTGATCATATTTGAAGACAACTTCAATAGAAATGCATCATACTTTGCAAGGTCTCCATGATAGTTCATAATGCGAGAAGAAAAAAGTTGTTTGTTTCAGAGAGCAATCAGACATCCTCCCTTTAACCCTTTGTGATGAAGCAATTGAAAGAGCTTAAAAAGGGTTGTGTATATGTGTCGTCTGTGGTTGCTTTCAACTTAGAACAGTCATTCAATTTATTACGTGGAATTAATTAAAAACAACTTTCACAAAGGCTAACATTGGCATTGTGTATGACGAAGTACTGGTATGAGCCTTATAAGGGTTGTGTATAGGTGCCATCTACACTTTTTGACAAGTTACATAGTTCAATGTGGGAGATTTCGTTGAGAAATAACTTACACAAAGGCTAACATTGGCGTTGTTTATGATGAGATACTGGACAGAATCTATGCAGGGATGGTTGACAGCAATGATGAGAGGGGTGATTCCATTCTTGTTCTGCACATTTGGATCCGCCGCATTCTGTAGCAACTCCTGTATACAATCAGGCTGCTTACTACAACACAAACAGTTACACAACAGTTACAGCTGCTTTCTACAACACAAACAGTTACACAAAAGTTACAGCTGCTTTCTTCAACACAAACAGTTACACAACAGTTACAGCTGCTTTCTACAACACAAACAGTTACACAACAATTACAGCTGCTTTCTACAACACAAACAGTTACACAATGATTACAGCTGCTTACTACAACACAAACAGTTACACAATGATTAGAGCTGCTTTCTACAACACAAACAGTTACACAACAGTTACAGCGGCTTTCTACAACACAAACAGTTACACAACAGTTACAGCTGCTTTCTACAACACAGTTACACAACAGTTACAGCTACTTTCTACAACACAGTTACACAACGATTACAGCTGCTTTCTACAATACAAACAGTTACACAACAGTTACAGCTACTTTCTACAACACAAACAGTTACACAACGATTACAGCTGCTTTCTACAACACAAACAGTTACACAACGGTTACATATTATTCAATTCTTGTCCTTTGAGTGAAATCATTTTGAAATTTTTCATGAACACTTAAAGTCAATTTGAGCAAAAGTTTAAAAACTCTTTGCTGAATCACTAGAAAATGGTTAGGGTCAATACTATGATTTGTAGCCACTTTTGAAAATTGTTAAAAATCTTTCAACAAATAATGTATAAAGGCAGATATTTCTTTGAATAGGGTATTGTTTTCTCATTTATAGTCCAAACATTCTAATTGTTGCGTAGTATTGCAGGAGAGCTATAGAGATTCACATCTTCATTTTCAAAATTTCATAACATTCTATGTTTAGTCTAAAAGGAGAAATTTTCAATATAAATCGATTTTAAATGCTTAATTGTACAGCCACTTTGATTATTGATTTCAAAAGTGAACTTCTAATCAAATTCATATATCAAAAGTTTAATGCAACACTTTTTTAAATCCTTCCAATCTCTTACTACAGTCTTCGATCAAACCCTCAATATTCGAACTATGTTACTTGCCCTTTACCAAACGCCAAATTTTCGAATTGAAAGAGTTTGCAGACAACATTTCAAAATGTGATGAAATTGAAAAATAATCTTCTGATAGGGCAGAAAACATTGTGGGAAGAGGAGAAATTACTCGTTAAGAGCAATTTCTCCTTTCTCCACAATGTTTTCCAGAGTTGTCTGCAACAAACTGGTCAAATGTTGTTATTGTTTGGTAAAGGGTTTAAGAAGGTTACTATTTGAAACCCTTACCCAAATGATGCATAGTGTAAGGGAGTGTCACCTTCGTCATCTGTTTCTTCCATATTTGCCCCTTTATCAATGATGAACGATACCAGATCCTTGTAACCTTCATGACATGCCATATGTAGGATTGTTCTGCCCTCCATTTTATAATTTACCTAAACATCAGATGGAACATTTCATTAACCCTTATAGTGCTGGAACCGACTTCATGCTTATGCAAACATATTACATCTAGGCCAGCCGCCAAGTAAATTGGTGGCTGGCCTGTTATATAACCCATTTGCAATTCTGAGTATCTTTCCTTATCAAAATTAATCAAATATTTAAGGTTTTGGAAAGATGACACAAAAAATATATTTTTATAAAATGACCAAGCATTCTAAGGGTATCATGTCTAGATTTTGTTTGGCATTGAGGTTTTATGCCTTTTAAAAAGTATTTCATTCAGATAGTCACTAACAATGTATCATTCCACACTCCGCCCCTGGGAACCGCTTTACTTAACAACTTAAGGAAAATATATATACTTATAAACATGGAAGTACACTACTGCAATGTGGCACGTCATTGGAAGCATCATTGGAGAGACAATTCCAACAATGTGTTACTTTGCAATAACGCTAAACCCAATATTGAAATAAGAGAGAACACTGTTTTGAACTTAAAACATATTTTTAGCATAAAATGTTTAGTATTTCCACACTAGTACTGTACAAAATTCTTTTCATGTCACTGATCGCTTCCTTAGATGAACATAATTGATCAGTGACAACATTCAACAGAATCATATTACATGCAATAATCAACACAATCTTATTATCATTTAATAGTACTTCAACCTTTTCACTACCTTTAGAAAAAAAAAGAAGTTCAAAAAGGCATTTTTTCATTTTTCTTTTTTTATTTGAAAATGATCAAAAACAATTACCAAGTTTGAATTCTTCTCTACGTATGCTTTGACAGTCTTTAGGTCTGCCTGGTTAAGAGCTTCAAACATTTTCTTCCCAGCATCAGTATCTTGATTCTTCATGACAGATTTTACATAGGATCCAATCTTCTGGGAAAACACTGAAAACATACAAACACTTTTATCAACAGATTCCCCAATATGAAAAATTGGAATGGTCCACACCGAAAGCAACAGCAGACGGCAAGAGCTGTCCATAAGACAGCATGCTTGACTATTTAATACTGTCGGAGAGGGGTATAAGTCAGTGAAATATTATTTGCTTCTAAAATATGAGTGTGCACGCAATGTTTCCTTACAAAATTTGTTGAGAAACGAACATGTAGACAAAACAATTCAAAACAAATGCATAGTTTACTTGAATTCAAAACAAAAGATATGAAACTTGGTCAGGGACTTAACATATTGACACTTAACACATGTGTGCAGTATAAACCCATTCCATACAGTGGTTCATGAGATACAAACTTGTATGTTAAAATTTTACTAAAGTGTGATGCGGACAGCAATGTCAAAGTGAATAGTATAGCTCTCCTTATTCTTTGAAAAGTCGAGCTTAAAATGCAACATTGCTCTAACAGCTGTTTATCCTTATTTGCCCTCTTCCAACTGAAAACCCTCATAGTGATCTAATAAGGTTTGTAAATACTAGAATGAATAAATGTTTTTTTAAGGCGCATCGATAGCTTTGGCCATTTGGAACCCATTATGATGATATGAATAAACATAAACATCTATTGATTTATTTAAAGGCTAAATTGTTTTGGTATATGAAAAATAAAAAGAATTTGTAATGACTGAGTGACAGTTAGTAGATAATTTGTAATGAGTTAATGATAGTAAATGAATAACTCATAATGAATAAACCCATGGGTGAAAACCTGAAATGTGTAGTTCATTACCCTGAAAAGGTATGTTTGCTGTTTGCTTTAGCATTATAAAGGAAAAGAAGGTCTCAAAACCTGAAATTCAGGAATAATCCTGAACACTTTCATCCATGTAAATCTGCCGAAAGAAAATAACACCAACCCTCTAATTGCTGCTTGTCCTTGTTATTACATCGCTCTCTCGTAGTCCGGCCAGGAACACAGTCGCCCTCTGGTGCCAGACTTGTGTAAAAGTCTGATGACCCGGCTACTTCGTCTTCAGCCTCGTCCTCATTCTCGCTCTGAGGGTCGGGCATGGCCGGGGCTTTTCTGGCTTCTCTGGGATCATCAACGGGATCACACAGCGCTGAACTGAATACAAAAGTCATGTCCTGCACCAAAACAACCATGTCTCCGTCTTCCTGTATTCTCAGTACACGGCCAAGTTGTCCGCATGCCTGGGAAATAATAACTGTGTAGTCAATAAACCATTTCCAAAATATAAGAAATGAAAATAAAGAAATTAACCCATTACCAAATAACAACATTATTTAACCAGTTTGTTGCAGACAACGAAAATTAATGTGGGTATAAAAGAGCGATTTCTCCACTTCCCATGCTTTCTGTCCTATCAGAAGATAATTTTGCAATTTCATCACATTTGGAAATGTCGGCTGCAAACTCGAAAATTTGGCGCTTGGTAAAGGGTTAACAAACAAAAGTTTTGCCAAAAGATTTGCTTGGGCTATTTACCCAACTGGCATCATGTACTTAGGTGCCTTCTTGAGCACACCATATCAACACTATATTTGAAACGTCATTAAAAGATATGCAACACGTTTAGTTTGCATATATACAAGGATATCACAAAACAGCAAAATAAAAAAAAATACATAAATGAGGTAAATTGCTTAAAAAGCACCAAACTTTAAAAATTACAAATGATGTAATTTCTTTAATAAATTACTTTGAATATTGTTATTATGTGAGTAACTATAAGTTACAAAGTTAATAATTTGTCAGCTTCTATATTATAAGGTACATGAACAATTGTTGTTGTAACATGTTGAATATGCATAGTTCGGATTCAACACACCAACCATCTGTTTTTCATTTCTACATACATTTTTCATGTCTGGACTATAACCCCCATGTCCTTCCTGCAACTTTTTCAGCTTTTTAACATCGTCGATGATCTTCACAGCTCCACCCTGGTGGAATCCACTTTTCTGAAAAGGGAAATTCCGCGTAAGGAATTCGGTAGGATTTCTTTTTCTTCTTTTATAAGATAATTTCTTACATTGCATCATTTATTTATTGGGATTTTAATTTGACAATGCCAGGTTCACAAGTGGAGGGATCAATGCAAGACTATAGAAAGTGCTTCACAAATATAAAGCACTTACTATAGTCTTGCATTGAACCCTCGAAGTGATATTGAAAGAACCCCAGTTTAAGAACCCATATGGGCTAATTATGAGCATTTTCTCAATTTATCGGAGTGTTTCTTTTGGTTTCCAGTTGAATCTTTGTTTGTTTGTTTGTATAGTGTTTAATGGAGTGTCAACAATGTTACAGCTTTCCAGGATTCACCAGTACTAGGCTAGGGCTCTGAAGTGAACTGCCAAAGACCACTTCAACGAAACCAGATGTATCTTTGGGCTCAAACCTGGGATCCCCCACTGGGCCACGAAGTTAAATCTGAAGGACAGAAAGTCAATATAGTGAAAGGGGTAAGGTATTAGTTTGTACAAGTCTATAAAAATTATTCAAGAGAGCCGATTGTAAGAAAACTCTTCCTCTTCAGGGCTTTTTTACTTTATATAACAGACTCCCATAAAAGGCACCTTCCCAATTTGAAATTTCTTTAAAATCATGCAGTTTTCCCAAAAATTCAAAGTCATACCAGCTTTTAGGCTTGCCAATTCAGCAACTTTGGCTTTAAAGTTTCCCAAATTCAACAGGCTTGGACCTCTTCCCAATTGAAGGAAAAAAGCCCTACTCTTGTCAAAGTGTTTTCAAATGGTGTCTCTTCTAGCCAAAAATCTAGAAGAAGTCACCGAAACATTCACACAAGAACCATGTGCTTCTAAAAGGTTTTTTTCACAGCATACTCCCTCCTAGGAAAACTCCCATCAAAAGCATTAAGTTTTATTTTTAAAAAAGACAAAAGCTTACCCTAAACAAAGCTTCTGTACATAGGATATGCATATTCCCATCTTGGTACTGTACCCGGGCTACTGCCGAATTGTACATGATTTCTTGAATTGTTCCTGTTTCTTTGATACACTGAAAGTAGAATAAACCCTCTTTTTGTCGCTTTTCTTGCACTATACAATGTTGTCTAATACCATTTCCGTGTCAACACTGCTTATGCCATTTGATATAACTGCATCGCCATATAATGCAATTCTATAAACATATGGCTAATTAATTCATGAAAGCCAATGATAAAATAGAAATTCAGATCAATACGTAAAAACAGTTGTTGTCTTAAAATGATTCATTGAATGAATTTTTGTTCATTAGAGCAAAACTCCAAACAGACAGAAGAGTATAATGAATAAATATTTTTACAAGCAATGGGATAATCATTTCAAAAGGTTTTTTATTCAAGATAAGATAGTACTCACAGAAAAATGAAAAATAAACATTTTATAAATTTACAAATTTTAATTACAATGCAATTTTAGTATCTTTTTATTGTTTTAACACAAACCAACTTGAATCCTTTACTGAGGTAACCTTAACCTGTTGGGTACTGCATAAGTTTTTAAGAAAATTTCGAATAGTATGCTTTCCTATTTCCTAGGCCTATTTAATATCTGATTTTTCCTACTTATGGTTTCTATATACGATGAAATGCTATAGGAAATTTCTGTATTTCATATCCGAATAGTACTATACTGTTTCTATTAAAATGAACTGTTCTGTATATTGTTAATCATTTAGCATATGCATCTGTTTTTCTGCCAAGCAACGTAACGTTATCTCATGATGTCACATCTGTTGTTTATATTTAAATTTATTATCCTGATGAATGCCGAAATGTTGAAATAACATTAGCATGACTTGACAAAAATGTGTTGTTGTTGTTGTTGATTTTTTTCAAACAAAAACCTATGCTTGAAATTCGACTCCTGTCATTGCTTTCCATGTGGACAGGCCAGACCCCAAATTGCAAGTGAATGGGTTAACCCTTATAGTGGTGGAATGGACTTCATACATATATACAAACAGGTTAGATCCAGGTCAGCCGCCAAGTTAATTGGCGGCTGACCTGTGATCTAACCTGTTTGATAGTCTAGGTATCTTTCCCCATCAAAAAAAGGCAGATGTTTAAGGTCTTTGAAAGCAAACAACACAAGAAACTATCTTTAGAAAATTGCCCATCATTCTAAAAGTTTATACCTGCTTCATGTCCTCTGACCATCCACCAGGTATGTTGGCTTTCTTCTGAACATCTTTAAAGCTTTGAAGGTCCATGTTAACAGTTACTTTATCTCCAATCTTCAAACGGATGATTCCTGTTAAAGAAAAGAAAAGCTCTCTGCCACTACAACAAAAAAAAGTAAAGATCTAAAGACTGTTTTTTGCTCAATATGAATCAAGAACCAAACATCTAAACAGTTTTTTTTCAGGCTAAGTCTTTCGCGGGTTTCTAGGGTCCTTAGCCAAGCCCTTGGTAAAAGAATAATTATTATGAGCCATGAAAAGGTGAACTACATGCATTCCTGCAATCAAGCTGAGAATTTCTTTTAAAAAAAATAGCTAAAAGAAAAGCATTTGTTGCTTAGCAACTAGTGAAAGATAATCCATGTCATTTCCTCATACCCTTGTTAATGAAGAATTTGGCAATAAAAAAACCCACCTTTGCGTTTATCCCCTTACCAAACAATAACAACATTTGACCAGTCTGTTGCAGACGACTCTGGAAAACATTGTGGGAAAAGAAGAAATTTCCCTCAATGTTTTCTGGCCTATCAGAAGTTTTTTTTTTAATTCCATCACATTTTGAAATGACGTCTGCAAACTATCAATTTGGGTCGGTCGAAAATTTGGCATTTGATAAAGGGTTATTGGCAGAGCTCTGAAACCATTTTCACTCACCGACAAGCGGCAGATGGTCCACATATGCGTTTCCCCCAACACTGGTCTTGTAGGCAACCACATCCACATATCCACCAGCGCCGAGTCTGTATTCCTCTACGTCGTTGCTGATGTCCCATTTTACCCTTACCCAGCCATTTGCAACCCCGTCCTTCTCCGGAACAAAAGCCATCACTGTTCCCTTATTGGTGTCGCCCCCTTGATAGATTTATAATTAATTAAGTCGTTATCATTTATCTCACCTAATATCATTACAGATGGTTTTCAATTGAGCAATAATTAGGTAAACTCTGCTTTTAATTTGCAAATTCTCCTTTTAACGTGCCTGCAGCAAAACGGGAGTATTTTCCCTTGTGGTTTCTTCATCATGAAAGCATAATTATCCATTGACTATAATCAGGCCTTGTTGCCTTCATTTAGGTTCCTTATTCAATCAATATACTTCATTCTGATCAAAAAGTTTGACAATGGTAGCATGACCAATACTGAAATTGTTTAAGGATTAACAGGTTACATATTGAGGGTTCAGTGCTTCATGTTCATGCTTACTACAGTCTTGCATTGAACCCTCTAAATGGAAAAGTTGCTTTTTAGTAGCTTTGAAGTGGAGCTTGAATGTAAAAAGTATGACTGTTCAGTGGGTTCCAGAAACAACACTTACTAACATCTAGATAAAATGTTTGAAATGTAACAAATACAGCTAACCAACGTCATATGTGACTTCCAAACATCAAAACTGCTCGTACTTTCTTTATGTGTGTGTGTGTCCAACTTACAACAAAAGAATCTATGGTTTAATCACATGAGATAAAATGAATATTTTGGCACTTAAACAAAATCAAGCTTTTGTTTTTCTACTGAAAAAGAACAAATACTACATATTGGCTCAAATATTCAAAATAGCAGATAAACTGTAAAGGCATAGTTCATACAGTTCAAGTAAAATTTGATTGTGCTATAAATAGAATCTTACATTTGTGGTTGTTCTGTATTGAATCTATTAAACTCATCATCTAAATAAAAACAAAAACTCTGGAGGCCTCATTTTTATTTGTAATGATGTGACATGTTTAACCTATTACCAAACAATAATGACATTGACCACTTTCTTGCAGACGAATCTGGAAAACATTGTTGGAAAAGAAATTGCTTGTAACAAGCAATTTTTCCATTTCCCACAATGTTTTCAGCCCTATCAGAAGATTATTTTCCAATTTCATCACATTTTGAAATGTCGTCTGCAAACTCTTTCAATTAGGAACATTCAATTATTTGGTGTTTGGTAAGGGGTTAATACGTTGAACACACAATAGCCAATCATGCAAGATGTCATGTTTATTACCATCCCTGTTAGGGTAGTTCCAATGGGGTCCTCTGATAATTTCGGATTTTTCAAACACTCCTTTCACCTTATACTTCCTGCTTACGTTCCTGGCTGGGAGATTTACCCTATAAACATTGGATCAGAGAGTTTCATTTAGACCAGTCTTCAACAAGTTATAAGGGTCTTTACATCACATCGAAATCATATCAGTTATGTCGCGATACCAGACTTTTAATAATGGAGGAAGACCCTATACTCAACAGGCTGGTCAAGCCAGGTAGAACCATCTGCATTCAAAAAGTTAGTCGAGAAGCTAACTTTCATGACGATCCAAATGAGGTCACAGGGATTTGCACCCATGGGGAAATGGGCCATGTGATTTCAAGTTCTGTACTCTTACCATTAGGCAAATAAGGCCTCTGCGTTTAGCAAGACTCTTAAGTAGACACTAAGATCAAGAAACATTGTTAAGAAATAGAGAAATTGCTCCTTTTACTACAATCAATTTAAATCTCTAGCACAGGCTTGGGAATTGTTTGGTTAAGAGATTTTTCATACAGATTCACACAATTTCAACCTGGCTGATTTTTCATATTCTAAAATCCCGTTATTGAAGACACTTGTTTGAGTTGTTCTGTTGCTTCATTCTTATTATATGAAGCACTATATACGACTCAGGACACTTCTCAATATTACTGAGAAATTGTTGAAGGTGTTGTTCAACCAAGATAACAGGCAAATTGAACCAAAGCCTTGCAGAATGAGTAACACTTACTGCTGTGACGTATCTGTGTCAAATCTGAGGAAGCAGTGAGAAAGGTCATGGGCGTCATTCATGTAACATTTGGAACATAAATCCTTTTTACAGCAATCACAATGATATCGTACACCGAGGATTGGATTTTGTGCGCATTGGCTGCACTTTTTATTCTGATGGGTGATACCTAGAAGAAAACAAATAATTATTTATTTTACTTTTCTTCTGTTGCTTTGTATAATAATTGTTTATTATACGTAAACATGCTTATAAGCAATTGTAGCAGAAATCATAAGAATTATTGAGAAAAGCATATGCTTATAACCAACAATGCCTTCTTTTGCGAAAATATCTTTTACATTGAAAATGCTGACTTTTCTTCCTCTAACCACGACCTGCAACAAAATATCATTATGAGAGAAACAGTTTACTTCATAAATTTCAACTGGTCTCGCACCTCTTACGGAGTACTTCCGGGTCGTAGTACTCAAAAGTAGTCCCATTTAGAAATTTTGAGTTTCGACTTCTGGTGTATAGTTTTGCTGGTAAGAGATGAAGTGGTAGAACACTGATGTGTTTCCTTTATAGATTATAGTCCTGCAATGCTCCCAAAGTTTGTTTTGATTGCTTATTGCAGGACTATTTGTTTGGGATGCATGAACACAAATGCCGGTACCTCGGCTAGATTTCACAGCTAGTGCACTGATTATTGGAGGGTACTAATACACTTTGCTCTGTAGAAAAAAATGAGATGATTGAGGTGTCCATTTTATTACAGTTTCTGAGAGTTAAATGGCCAAACTTGATGTTCCTGTATATAGCTAAGCGTAAAAAACACTATTCTTCACTCAACAGTCTTGAAAATGCCTGATTTAACATTGGAGTCAATGGGAATTCAAGATCTCAAAAGTAACAAGTGTATGACCAACTGTCAAAGTCAACCAATTAATCAACAAAGAAATCAGTATATCAATTAGAATGTAAGAGAAATCAAGAGAATTGTATGTACAGGGATGGCAAAATCAATTGTTTGTATTAGAATAAAACAATAAGCATTATTAATGGACAGGTGAGTTTTTTGGCATTTACACACAAGTAAATCAAAATCAGATTCATCCAGCCTGATATTATTCATTTACTTACCAACTTGCTGTATATCAAAAGCCCGCAACTCGTATTGACCAGAATACCCAGACTTGTAGCTCCTCTCCAGGCCTGTGTCCCAAACAACATTCACTTTGTTATCAACAGCAAGCTTCGGGACGTAACTCAGCGTACCCAGATCAACAATATTGGCATCCTTGACCGTTTGCTTCCAGTCCGGCCCTCTGACAACTCGTATTCCAGGCTTCATCCATACCGGCCACTGACTCCCAGAAGAGGCCTGAACAATGAAACCAGACAAAATACCATCATCATCATAATTTGATGGTTCAGTGCAATACTATAGTAAGTGCTTCACAAACGTGAAGCACTTAATTATAGTATTTCACTGAACCCTTGATATCGGAATTTATCACAAAACTGTTGAAAAGGTCTTTCAGATATTGTGAATTGGGCGCTCTTTTCAAGGCATAAGAATAAATCCTCCCCAGCCGCCAGAGGAAACTTGGCTAGCTTAAAAAACGATATAGTGTATGATGACCTAACAATATTTGGGGGTACTAAGGAAAAGCCATTATATCAGCAAAAACCACAAACTTCAAAAATTGCATCCTTTGTCAGAACAATGTTTGATTGGAACAAACTAGAAGACTGTGTGGTAAACTCAGATTTGGTGAGAGACTTTACTAACAGACTGGCTCTTTTGGACTAAATGCTCGACCCACCGTGACGTTCAAACATAAAAACCATACTTACAGTCAAAACTACAGGAAACCCATACTTACAGTCAAAACTACAGGAAACCCATACTTACAGTCAAAACTACAGGAAACCCATACTTACAGAAGACAGGGTTGTCATCAATGTTTGGAGTAATGAAGAGGCCAATTTTTTAATTTGAGCAGTTCAATGAAGCAAACACCAAACAAAACATTAGGTGTTACTTATTACCACCTATCATATTTTTTGTTGTTTGAGCAAAAAAGAGTCTTCTGAAGTGGTCAAATTGGCCGGCGGCCCAGCTTTCAATGACAACCCTGGTTCACAATAACATTAGTCCAGATAACTGGTCTCGAAGGCTATTGCTATTTTGAATGACTGTAGCAAAGCACGATAAATGTCCAAATGATGAAAAAAGCTTCGTTCACGGATCATTATTGAGACTAACCATAACATGTTATAAAAATAAAGCTTACGATGAACGTTTTTGTGTCAATTTCTATTTAGGCCAATTCAAAAATGCAGAGACATAGATAACAGAGATTTGCAACTCCTTCTTTACCTATAGCCGGTTTCTGCGATATCTCGCATGACGCGTTATTTAGCGAGACCTTTCGAGATCTGTCTATCGACGCCATTTTCAACTAAACACGAAATAGGCAACACAAATATTAGCGTGTTTTAAGTCATAATTATTTTCTTACCGAATTTACTATATTGTTATTGTTAGAAAGTTTCTTCATCCAACAAGACCAATCAGCAAGCAATTATCAAAGAAATAAACATGGCAAACTGCGACAAACTTGATTGAATTGTTCGCAATTTCGTGGTTGGGTGCGATAAACGTGATAATTGGTAGTTTTAGATTCAAACTGTTCTAAAGGAGGGTTTTTCAAACATTTCCAATTCAAGTCCATTTTAAAGAAAGGGTTTGTTTTTCTACATTTCCAAATTTTCAGTTTGATATTCCTTGTCATTTAGAAGTTATTCCGTACTGAATATGTCCCTTTTATGACCCTAATAAGTTTAACAATCTTGATTTACAAGCAAAAATTAACAAAGTTGTACACAATAAAACTAAAAAACTATGCACTGGATCATATCATACTTGACATTTTCCTGAAGTGTTATTTTTGTTTTATGGTTGCCCGCATTTTTATAGTAATCTTTGCTTTCATAACGAAGTTATGCCAGGTTTACTTAACCACACAAGTATGATCATGATTTGGGCCATTTTATTTTCAAACAAAATATTTCATACTTGTACAAAGTAAAATGTTTTAATGGAGGTTTATTCAAATATTTCTGATTTATGTCCATCTTAATGGGATAATATGATTTTGTTGATTTCCAAATTTTCAGTTTGATCTTCTTTGTCATTTAGAAGTTATTGCATACTAAATATATCCCATTTACTACCTTAATGAGTTCAGCCATCTTGATTTCCAACCAAAAATTAACAAAGTTGTACACAGTAAAACTAAAGGGTCCTGGATCGCTCACCTGACACTTGTAAAGTGTTGGTTACAACAATGTTACACATGAGTAATGGACAAGATTTGTCTAAATTTGACAGTGATCTACTTTTGACCCCAAGTTACTCATAAACTGACTTGGTTGAGATATAACAGGTTGATCATTTTGAGCAAGTTTGATCAAATTGGGCTGAAAATGTAGCTTTCAGAGTGTAAACGGGTGGTTTCTAAGATTTGACTTTGTGAACTACTTTTTGATTCCATTCCACCCATGATCAAAGTTAATCAAGATATTATCAAGGTTAACATTTTGAGCAAGTTTGATCAGCACTCTGGATGTCTTAAAAAATTAAGCTGTAGACCTCTTCGATATACATTGTACAAACAGTGTTGCCTTTAGAATGTTAACAAGATTTATCAAACTTACGCAAATATTCTAAGAAACTTTGAAGGGTAAGAGAAAGCGAGTTCCAGACAGATTGGGTTGAATTTTTTACCATCATATTGTAAACTATAGTAATTTATGATGTGACATAGTGACCATTATTCTAAACCCATCCCATCTTCTATGATCTATATCGACCCACATATCATCAAGAAAACATATGCCATTTTGAAGCAGAACTGACCTACTTTTTGACTCCACCTAACCATGATCGAAGTTGATCAATATATCATCAAGGTAAACATCCTGACATGTGGCTTCTAATGTGTAAACCAGATTTTAAAAGAGTGGACCTAGTGAACTTTTTACCCTACCCCACCCATGATCAAATTCGGTCAAGATATCATCAAGGTAATATTTCTCTAGTGACCTACTTTTTGACCCCACACCACACATGATCGAACTCTATTGAAATATCATCAAGGTTATCATTCTAAGCAAGTTTGATCAAGATTGGGTCGAAAATGTGGCTTCTAGAGTGTGAACAAGATTTTCTAAGATTTGACCTAGTAACCTACTTTTTACCCCAGCCCACCCATGATCACACTCGATCGAGATATCGTCATTGTTATCATCCTCAGTAAGTTTGATAAAGAATGGGCCTTAAATGTGGCTCCCAGAGTGTAAACAAGATTTTTCTAAGATTTGACCTAGTGACCTACTTTTTGACCCAACACTACCCATGATCGAACTTAATCAAGATACCATCAAGGTTAACAGTCTGAGCAAGTTTTATCAAGATTGGGCAGAAAATGTGACCTCTAGAGTGTAAACAAGATTTTCCAAAGATTTGACCTAGTGACCTACTTTTTGACCCCGCACTACCCATGATCAAACTCTATCGAGATAGAGATATCATCAAGTTTAACATTCTGAGCAAGTTCTATCAAGATTGGGCAGAAAATGTGGCTTCTAGAATGTAAACAAGATTTTTCTAAGATTTGACCTAGTGACCTACTTTTTGACCCCACACTACCCACATTCAAACTTGATCAAGATAACATCAAGGTTAACAGTCTGAGCAAGTTTTATCAAAATTGGTCCGAAAATGTGACTTCTAGAGTGTAAACAAGATTTTTCAAAGATTTGTGTGCGGAAAATGTGGCTTCTAGACTGCAAACAAGGTTTTTCAAAGATTTGACCTAGTGACCTACTTTTTGACCCCGCACCAACCATGATCAAACTCTATTGAGATATCATCAAGGTTATTATCCTGAGCAAGTTTTATCAAGATTGGGCAGAAATTGTGGCTTCTAGAGTGTAAACAAGAATTTACTAAGATTTGACCTAGTGACCTACTTTTTGACCCCACCCCACCCATGATCGAACTCGATCGAGATATCATCAAGGTAAACATCCTGAGCAAGTATCAGGAAGAATGGGCCAAAAATGTGGCTTCTAGAGTGTAAACAAGATTTTACTAAGATTTGACCTAGTGATCTACTTTTTGACCCCAACCCACCCATGATATAACTCGATCGAATGGGCCAAAAATGTGACTTCTAGTGTGTAAACGATGTAATTGTTGACGACGCACGCACGCACACACGCACACACGACAGACGACGGACATTCAAGTATCCTAAAAGCTCACCCTGAGCAGAGCTCAGGTGAGCTAAAAACTATGCACTGGATCATATCATACTTGACATTTTCCTGAGTGTTATTTTTGTTTTATGGTTGCCCGCATTTTTAAAGTAATCTTTGCAACCATAACAAAGTTATGCCAGGTTTACTTAACCACACAAGTATGATCATGATTTCTGCCATTTTATTTTCAACCAAAATATTTCATACTTGTACAAAGTAAAATGTTAAATGGAGGTTTATTCAAACATTTCTGATTTATGTCCATTCTATTGGGATATATAATATATGATGTTGTCAATTTCCAAATTTTCAGTTTTTATGGTAATCTTCGCTTCCATAACGAAGTTATATCAGGTTTACTGAACCACACATGCATGATCATGATTTCGGCCATTTTATTTTCAACCAAAATATTTCATACTTGTACAAAGTAAAATGTTTTAACAGAGGATTATTCGAACATATCTGATTTATGTCCACTTTAATGGGATAATATGATTTTGTTGATTTCCAAATTTTTAGTCTGATATTTTTTGTCATTTAGAAGTTATTGCGTACTAAATATGTCCCATTTACTACCTAATGAGTTCAGCCATCTTGATTTCCAACAAATATAACAAAGTTGTAGCAAGTAAAACTAAAAAACTATGCATTGGATCATATCATACTTGACATTTTCCTGAAGTGTTATTTTTGTTTTATGGTTACCTGCTTTTTTATGGTGATTGTCGTGTTTATAACGAAGTTATGCCAGGTTTACTTTACCACACAAGCATAATCATAATTTCAGCCATTTTATTTTCAATCAAAATCTTTCATTTTTGCATCAATTAAAACTTAAATTGTGTCACTTGGATTTTATAAAACGTGTTATTACTGAAAACGTCTGAATGAGTTTGAATTGATCCCGTATTAAATGCTGACTAAGTTCTATAGTTTCCCGTATTTTCAAAGTGATATTCCTATATAAGAAGAAGAAAATCCATTCAATTAATGGACAAAGGAGAATGGATAGATCTTCTTAATCAAAAACACAACGATATTTCCTTTTTCGTCATACTTCTTCTTAATTCCGATCGCTTGCAATTATGTCAAGTGAAATGTGTCATTTGAAGAACGAAGGGTGATAGAGTCAATCACAGTAGTGGACAATACAGGCTATGATTGTAAATTGACACCCCATAAAATATGTAGTTTGACACCCCATTCAAATTTAATGACCTTAAGCTCGGGGAAAACAAAATAGGGAGAATTTGTTCTGTTTAAAGCGTCTGTCTGGGTTTAAAAGTAGTGTGCTTTGACTTAATTTCTCGTTTTCTCGTTGAGAAATGATAATAAAAACGAAAGTGCAAGACACACTATTTGCTTTAGCTTAACATTAAAAAACGCCCACATTTCTTTTTTCTCAAATCATTTCGGTCAGCAGCATGATAAGACCAGACCCTTACGTGTTTAAGAATAATTATGTACTTATTGATTTGCAATCAATATTAGAGGAATCTTCAGTAAAAGGTGTAATGAAAAACTTTGCATGTCAGTTTTTTCTTAGTGTCCTTTCGTTTACTAAAACCACTTTTACAAAAATTCTCATCACATGCATTTTAACATCATAAAATACTTTAAATTTTCTTAAATTGAAACATTTGGCTTGAAATATTGTCATGATGAAAAATGTGTTTTGTTTTGACAAAATTAGTACTGTAAACAGTTTTACGACACAGAATAAATGAAATGAATAGAGAACGCAATCTTTTAATATTGACAAATACTATCATGTCTTAGTGGAAAGTTCATGCTTTGGTTATTAACTGCAACTAAAAAGAGTCACTTCTTTTATTACAAAATATTATTCAAACCTTTCCTTGAAAGACATTGTTGTTATAAGTACAATTTCATGGTAATCAAGCCTGTCATTGAAAAAGAAGGCCTACTGGAACTTTTTTTGTTTTTAACATAAAATCCGTGGCAACGGATAAACAGGTACGCACTTTCCTTATCTCGCAGAACCTCGTGGCACGCGAGAGATTGCCAATAATTCCGGAGTTGCCAATCTCTGTTATCTATGTCTCTGATCAATGCTATGTAACTTTCTATGATCGGTTTAAAGGTCGTTTTCTAAAGATCTCCTTAAGGTGTTAAATGCAACATTATTAGAATTGAAAGTGAAAGTAGAAAAAGTGTGTTACTGTTATTATACTATCGCATGATCTTGTATCAAAGGCAATCACTTTTTTTCTCTAATTCAATTCCCTCTCAATCGCTTTACAAGAAATTGTAGGTAAATATACGTTTGATTCATAGCATTTCGGTAACCAAGAAAGTGAACTTTTAGTTCTAGATCAAGGAAGTAGGAAATAGAAAGCATGTTGAACCGTTGGTTGCAACAATCATGAACATAACATATTCATCTAATGATTATTATTTAAAATGAAACTCATCGACAAAATTGCCTTTCGCTGACAAATTCGTCAAAAAGCATAAATCATCAAAAGCAACGAAATTTCTTACCATATCAACGGAGTTTCTACAGCTGCGTTACTTTTCTGTGCTGTACTTTAATATACACAGTACAGCACGGCAAAGTACAGTGGTCTACTTGTTTGCAATAGCCCTTTGTTCTGATATGAATATGTTCGGAGTGCCGATAAAAAAAACAAATGAAATTATATCAAGCACCTTACATCAATGATTCGGGAAAACATAACATTTTGTAAACGAATAACTTACTCATCATTGTCAAGCAAATTCTGCTTTTTTAATAGTGTTTTCTTTTCTTTTTGTAATTTCTAAGATATCCATATATATTCTAGGATATCCCCATAAATAGCTACATGTGGATGCTCAATGTGAATGGTAAAATATGACTCTTTTGGGTAGGGGATGAAAGAAACCGTTCTTTATATACAAATAACTGCTTAAAGGCACATTTTATCGAAACTATTGAAGCATTGCACTAGAGAAAGAAACTGCTCATGTTAAGCCTATTCCCAATTGCTGATTCCGGGACCATGCTTTGTTCAGGCAGAGACATAGATAACATTATCTATGTCTCTGGTTCAGGTATGAAATAAAAACATTTACATCATTTTGGGAAAGGGGTTTCATTCTAATGCACATCGTTTGCAAATGACTAGAGGAAAACATTGTATTAAACAAATAAATCGTGTTTGGGAGTCAGACAATTCCTTCTTTTGTTACAATGTGTTCAGCTTGTTTTCGGTCCGGTTTTGTTCTCAAAGTTAAACAATTTGATTTTTTAACCCACCTTTTCCGGCATTCAAATCAACTGGTACGTTCGAGTTCCATTTTTAAAGGTTTGCTAGCGTCACAAACAATCCGAAAAACTCGGGTATTTCCGTGAGCTGAAAAAAAGGATTTCATTGGATAAATCCAATGAGTTCAGTCTTCCTGGCTCTATATCATCAGTTACGTGCAAATCGCACCTGTCGAACACAATGCAGTCAGATTGGCGTCACATATAGATATTGGGATTTTCAAATTAACGTTCATCAACCCTTATAATGCTGAGTAGTTTTCTAAAACTATATTTTTGTATCGTCTGTCTTTCAAACCCTTAAATAACTGGTTGTTTTTGATGAGGAAAGATAGGCCTACTCAGCTGAGCAAACAGACTTGCAATTGACTTGCCGGCTGGCTTGGGTCCATCCTAGTTGCATAACATATGATGCCGATTCAAGCACTATTAGGGTTAAGACCCGCACCATGTACGAAAAAAAATAAAATTATGTATTTTCTTCAGACTTTGCATATCGAAAACAGTCCTTGAGGAGAAAGATGTGAACAAAATACGGTACCGTTATCTTGTTTATTGAGGGATAACGAAATTATTTGGTAAGACACAAAAGAATAAAAAACTCATAAAGTTGCATAAATCACATATGTTAAAGCTGATGAAATCCCGTTTCCCGATCTACTTACAAATCTAAAATGACATTTTCTTAATTTATTAGAATCAGTTTGACTTTGTTGTTAGAAAGCTACTATGATAAAACGTTGGTATCAGTTTTTTTCTCTAAACAAAAATACATTTTCTTCAGTCATGCCTGCCTACGTAGCACATTCAACCAAAGTATCGTTCCTGGAAATCATCTGACTAAACTGCTAACGATTACCCGGGAAACTGTTTCTTGTTTATCAATAAGCATACCAAAATACCGCGGTATGATTTGATAAATAAAACCAATGGTCATCTAACAATGTTGGCTAGTTGTGTTTTATTGAGATGTATGGATGGTGTTTTCATGTGTTAATATGTTTTCGAAGAAAAAATGGAAGGGATAACGTTGTATGGTTGAGGAGGGCAGATAAAGAGGAACCATCATTTTCTCTTTACACATTGACCATAGTTTTACTCAGGCGCATAGCTAGCCCTTCATGAATGTTGATTCAGTATCAAGCTTGGAAATCCAGGGGCATTTTGAATTTTGAAAATAATAGTGCAATCTGGTGCATTCTATGCGATTTCCTGGTCAAATAAAATACATAAGGTGTCAAGGGTTTATACATTAAACCTTTCCCAAACGCCAAATTTTCGACTGTCCCAAATTGAAAAAGTTTGCAGACGAAATGTCAAAATTTGATGGAATTGGAAAATGATCTTCTGACAGAGTAGAAAACAATGTGGGAAAAGGAGAAATTGCTCATATTGAGCAATTTCCCCCCTTTTCCACAATATTTTCCAGAGTCGACTGCACCAAAGTGGTAAAATGTCGTTATTGTTTGGGAAAGGGTAAATGAAGTTCACCTTTGTGATTTTAAAAAAATCCTGTTTTTTTTTTTTCTTTGGTCAAAATCATGAGAATTCAGCCGCGGATTCGCGTATAGGCACGCTCCTGTGTTTTGCTGGTCATGTTTTACCAGCAAAACCATGGTCCATAAGTCAAAGGTCAAGTTTGTTCAAAGGAACGACTGAATGGTGCTTTCATGCATACAATAACAAAACATTTATGGCGATCAATTTATCTCACGAAACCAAACTTGGCGTAAAGAACCTCTTCGGTAACCGGTTTTCTAATTGGGTAACCCGTTTATACGACCGAATTTGAAGGGGGAAATTGGTGTTTCGCGTAAATGGAAAGAATTGGCGTTTAACTGAGAGCACCTGCCTGCCTAGTTGCTATGGTACCATAATTTTCGCTTCAAAATGGCGACTGAAACAGAAACACAGACAAGACAAGATGAAACAAATTCTTATTTACAAGAACACCGTGTATTAGAACTTTTCAACAATCTAACAGCATCGTTGATATTCAACAGACCAGGTACTTACTTTCTTTTCTTGAAATATTAATTTTACTCGAATGCAACATCTTGAAACATCTTATCACATTATTCACTTACAAGTGTGGAGTTAAATAATGGAAAATTTAATGACCAACAACGATGCTGTTTTTCAAACAGTATCTGTTTAATGTAGCAAAACCGAATAACATTTGCAGCTGATCTCGCAAAAAACTGGCCCTGTCTCAGTGACGAATGTCAGTTGTTACCTCTTCAATCAGTTTCCCAACCTTGATATTTCTCCCAAATCCATTGGCCTGCCTCTTGTACCGAAGGTCTCAGGTTTGAATTCCCTTAGCAGCAGTAGATGAAAGTTTCTGCATCCCTAAAAATTTCAAGGAATGAACTACACCCTGCCGCTAAAGTTAGTTGGAATTCTGTAATGTTTTGCAATATTTTAAGGCTCTACTCGGATTGTTTGTGTAGAGGGCAGTCTATTTATGTAGCTGTAAATGATGCAGATTACATCATGGTGTCTTTAGCTTGGTGTTTGATGAAGTTGACGGGATTCAAATGAATAACTTTAGATAAGAATATTTTGCTATAATAGGAACTAGGGTTTTCTTTTGAATTAATTCAATCATAAGATTTCTCTCATTAGATCTGTTTTCCTTAACTGCAGGTTATTTATTCCTTTTCTTTTAACAGCTGAGCCCAAGAAATATATGATAGAAACGCTTGAAAAACTACAGAAGGCTAAGCAGGCAAAGAGAGATGCACCTTGTTTATTTGATGATAGTAATGTTCAATCTGTGTATGGAATGTTAGATCCCACAAACAGGGGCTACATCACACTAAAACAGTATTGTGAAGGTAGGAAATATTTTGTGTAATTAATTATACCAGTATTGAGTGTTCAGAAAGTTTTGCCCCAAAAATAATGATATATTACCATACAAACTTGTACATGCAGAAAACACTTTTCCTTCTTTATTTCCTCAGATGGAAAACATTCTAAGTAGGCAGCTTGTGGATTTTCTTCAAAATTCCAAGTCTTTGATTTTGGAAAGAAATCTGCCTGTTCTTATGAGCAAGTACAATGTACCAAGTGTTACAATGTACAGAGAAGAAGTAGTTTCCTTCTGGTTTATGTTATGATACCTAAGTACAATTGATATTCTATTACTTGACATTACCTAGGGAGAGATGGTGATTAGAATCTGTCTTGTAAGCTTCACATATTGATTTCACATTCCCAGTGCAAGAAAGAATTCTTCATAATTGTAGACATCTGTAATTGTTGTTAACCCATTACCAAACAATAACCACATTTAACCACTTTATTGCTAACGACTCTGAAAAACATCGTGGGAAAAGGAGAAATTGCTCTTAAAGAGCAATTGTTCCTTCCCCCACTATCTTTTCTGCCCTATCAGAAGATTACTCTCCAACTTCATCACATTTTGAAATATCATCTGCAAACTCTTTTAATTTCGGACAGTCGAAAATTTGGAGTTTGGTAAAGGGTTAATTCACATTTAAAACCAACATTTATGTTGCTCAAGATAGGCGTGTAATGATGGCATAAACAAATCTAAAAAAATTTCACAAAACATTTATTAGCCCAGAATTGCTGCTCCCTTACTATGTAGTAGAGCAAGGTGTCAAAGAATGAAGTAAATTTCTGATTGGTTAGCATAAAGCATTGGCTTAAATTCTGGTTGGCAATGTCATATCCTCAATTCAAAATGTAGTTGAAATTATGATCGAAAAGGGAAAATCTTCTAACTAAATGCATTTAGTTTCTTACAATACTGCTAAAGCCCTGTGTTGTAGGTTCATCAAAGTGGGCATCTATAAATAATATGTAAACCATTCACAAAACCATTCATGGGTACAGCAGACAACTTTTGGAAACATCTGTTGGACCCATTACTCAATAATATCTCACATTAGAGCATCTGCTTTGGAAGCCTTCAAACACCAGTGATGAAAATATTTCTCCTGCTGAGAGTTTATCTTTTTGGTAAACTGTACTTTCTACTCAATATCATAATACAAATTTACCCTTTAATAGTACTTTGCTATTTTTTATTGGCTGTTTATGCTTTCAATCAGTCAAAATTCCAAAATTGGGGAAGGAGTTAACCCATATAGTGCCGGAACCGACTTCATGTTTATGCAAACAGGTTAGATTACATGCCAGCCCCAAAGTTAATTGGTGGCTGGCCATTGAACTAACCTGTTTGCTACTCTTAGTATATTTCCTCATCAGAATTGGGCAGATATTAAAGGTTCTTTAGAAAATTATCCAGCATTTTTAGGGTTAAGGAAAGATTTAATACTATGATTTTTCTACCTTTTCAGCCATGTTAACACTTGGAATTAAAGACTCTGATGACAAACCTGATGGTGCAGCTGATGACAGAATAACATTTGAAGTGTTT
Organism: Cerastoderma edule; assembly: GCA_947846245.1. NCBI lineage: Eukaryota > Metazoa > Mollusca > Bivalvia > Cardiida > Cardiidae > Cerastoderma > Cerastoderma edule. Next base: position 33,092,455 of record OX401413.1, on the reverse strand, counting down.
TTAAACGAAGCGTAAGTATACAAAAATCTATATGTTTATCCCTTTGTTATTAAACAGGGTCATAGAAAACTTGGATTCTTGCTTGAATGCTTTCTTTCATAATATCTCCCATTGATACATGTGCAGAGAACAGTCTAGAGACATCTATGATAAAAGGATGAATGGCTCCTGATGATCAATCCATGGCCCAGGTAGCAAACAACTCACTGTTTCTTCACCAATCTTTTACCTTGTTTACCTTGGCCCAAGATCAATTCTAGGCTGAGCCTCTCTGATCCGTAATGGATTGTTGGTTTTGGATTCCGTTTGCGGTCCATAGAAATCCGGTAAAAATATGATTGTGGAGGATTTCCACACATTGTTTAAACTGTTTTGAAAACTATTTACACTTAATGACTCTACAACACTAGCTGGAAGACTGTTCCAGGTATCTACGATCCTCTGGCTGAAGCTGAATTTTCTGACGTTTAGACAAGAATGATTCTTCTTTATTTTGAATTTGTGTCCTCTTGTGATTGTTGTATTCATGGGTAGCATTTCTTTGTTGATTTTGTCGAAGTTGTTGATAATTTTGTATGTTTCGATCATATCTGCCCTTAGTCTTCTGTACTGAAGTGATGGTAATCCAAGTGCCTTTAATCGGTCTCGGTAGCTGAGACTATGGAGTGATATAACAAGCTTTGTGGCTCTACGTTGGACGTTTTCTAATGTTATTGCTTCTTTCTTATGTATAATTGACCATACTGTACTGCCATATTCGAGATGTGGTCTTACTAGGCTTTTATAAAGTGTTAGGAACATCTCTTTATCCATGTAGGAAAATGATCTTTTTATAAGTCCAAGCATACGATTGGCTTTTAAAACTTGAGCATTTATGTTTTTGAAATTTTAAGGATTTATCTTAACCCAATACCATACAATAGCAAAGTTTTACCAGTTAGTTGCAGACAACTCTAGAACTCGTTGTGGAAAAAGAAGAAATTGCTGGTGACGAGCAATTTCTCTATTTCCCACAATGTTTTCTGCCCTATCAAAAGATTAATTTTCAATTTCATCACATTTTCAAATGTCGTCTGAAAACCCTTTCAATTTGGGACAGTTGAAAATTTGGTGCTTGGTCAAGGGTTAAAGATGTGGTACAGACTGCTGATTGTTCTTCCGGGTTAACCAGACTTGCGTCAAGTATGGATTAATGAAAGGTTGCAAGGCAGATTCCGTGGGTTTAAATCCTGTGAGAAGCAGAACTGCCTTGTGATGACCTATATAGGTATGTCAAACAACATTGGTCCCTGTGGGTGAGGTAAAGCACATGTATATAACTGTATGTATATATTTCTATCTTCAGGAGACAAGGTTTACAGAGAGCATCTGCAACTTTCATCTCTGCCTAAAACTGACACTGAAAAACCTAAACCACCATAGTCTTACAGGATAAACTGATGACATTCAGGTTTTATACAAACTTCAGATACTCGCTTCCAATGAACCAAGATACAATGTATATCCATCCACCTTTGCCAAGTTTTATCTCTATTAGGGAATATTTTTCTGGCAAACAGGCAAACAAAGTCAAATTGCCATCTTCTTTCAAGATAATGGACAATAATTATCTGTGAAAACAGATTTGATATTAACTTTGTACATCTATGGGAAAAAAAAGAGAGAAATTAAAAGAACCAAGAACACAATTGTTAAATTTGGTTTTGAATTCAATTTTTAGGATAACATGATTTAAATTACATTTATTAAGATTGTGACAAAAAAAGAAAAGACTTGTGTTTCTTTACTCTTTTTGACACAATGCATTATTTAAACCTTACCTTGATATTAAAGGATTTCTATGACTGGGCAAAGTGAATTTAAAACAGCAGACGGCACTTCAATAGCATTCATTTAAACCATTTCAACAAAAAGAAATCACTGGATACTTCTTACATCAGTAGCAGAATTTTTGTTTAAATTATTGTGAACATAGGAGAAATGGATAATCATGAGCTATTTCCCCTTTAGTCACATATTTTTCCTTTGGATTTTGGGGGAAATATCTGCTAATGATTAAAGTAGATTCTTTCAATTTTCACTGATCTGATTTATTCAAATACAATAATAAGGCAGGACTCCTTTATACAAGACAAATATGTCATTGCTAATTATCTTCTCATCTGTACATTTACTTTAATATTTGTTATGCATACATGTGTTTTGTCTTCTTCATTGATTAAAATATATCATATGTCTTTCTGTTATATTCTGTTTATGTCTGTATAACCCTTTACCCATTCAGGAATGTGTGACTCAAATTAATAAATGCCCCCCTCCATTTGTCACAATGATTTCTTTCAAAAGACACTAGATAAATACTATGTTTTTCCTGCAATATTGTCGCCTGCTGTTGGTTTCAATTTGGCACAATCACAGAATCCCACATGGAACTGTTAAAAAGAAAAGGAATATTCCTAATACATATGACATTTAAAGACTGGCTCAAACAGAATTTGGAAGCATTTTGACAATGAAATTAATTCTATAGTAACCCACCCACATCCAGCTTCCATGAACTTCCCTGTATTGAATTTTTATCGATTGATCAATTATCCCTTAAAATGCTGGAACCAACTTAATGCTTATGCCAAGTAAATTGGCAGCTGGCCTGTGATCTAACCTGTTTGCTACTCTGAGTATCATTCCTGAACAAAATTAGGCAGATATTTAAGGTTTTGGAAAGCAGACAACACAAAAATCTATATTTAGAAAATTACCCAACATTCTAACTGTCCTGCAGTCCAGGGACAGAAAAAGATTATAAACAGATGGAATGTATCTGCAGCAGGTATAAGCAATAATTTCATTGGTTGAATCTGTGCCCAAGTTGAATGCTTCTGATGCAGTGAGTATTTCAATGGAGTAATTTGGGCTTTTCAAAATCACAAAACACATACCATTTCATCGAATCTCGAGTCCATGAATCTAGATTGAACATTACGAAGGAAATGTTCCTTTCATCTAGGTACTGTTTTACTAAACAACTTGCGATCAAAATTTGCGTAAATCAAAACAGATAAACATATGGATACTATCTTAAATGTTGAAATGTGACATGTTTTTGGAAGCATCTCGGAGAGATGATTCCAATGATGTGTTACTTTGCAATATTGCTAAGCCCAATATTGAAATAAGAGGGAACTCATTCAAATTTTAAGCGTAAAATGTTAAGTAAAACAGTACCCTGGACCTCAATTCTACAAAGTAAATAGATAAGAGAGACTGAGGACTTCTAAATTCAAATTTAATGTTAAAAATATGATAGTGTACATACTTCATAACACATTTGATATTTTTTCTATAAAGGTTTCTAAGCTATATAATACACACAATATAATAAGTCATATCATTATGTTTATACTTCATTTATCTTAGACGTCATAATTTTCAAAACTATGCAACATATTGCAGAATCACATGACCACTGTTTACAATCTTATGTCCGATCAACATGGCTGCAACCAAAACCTTTGCTTTTTTCACCTGTTTTTGCCAATGATTGCCACATTGTATACTCCGCATGAGTTGACCATCAACTTTCCAGTTTTAATGGTATAAGACAACCCATGCTTTAAAACCACACTAGATCTAACACTCGGCAGAGAAATCCCAGTCAAAGACCTACTGTTTTGGACATGCATGCATGACGACTGCAATTTCTCTGCTGAGAGCTAGATGTAACACCCTTATAAAGCATGGGTTATCATATACCACCAGAACAGGCAAGTTGAAGGTCAATTCATGCAGGGCTATCATTAACAAAAGTCAGTTAAAATAGAAATTTTATCTGGGCGCAGCCATGTTGTTTGGACATAAGATCAACATTGGTCATGTGATTCCCTCGTCTGTGTGAAAGATATGACAATATTCAATATCTTTGAAAGATTATTACCTGAAAAGGTAAGAAAACTTTGTACAAAAGTGAGAAATTGAAAGTCACCATTTTCCAATAACATCATCTAAAGCTGTCATTACAAGACCAATGGCATCAAACTTTGTTCAATAGTGAGATATTAAAAAGACACCATTTCAAACAATGTCATCTAAAGCTGTTATTATAAGACCAATAGCATAATTGACATATTTGGCAGAGGGATAAATTCTCTATAAAAAAAAACCTTTGTCTATAAAGATAAAAATATATAATGTGCAAAATTAATTAACAAAGTATAAAGCCACAAACAAACCCTATTACTTGGTCATGAATAATACGCCTTTACACATATCAACCATGTTTGTATTTTCAAGGACTGACCTCTTATGCAATCTCCAATGTGGTAAACATATACAAATCAAACATCTATTCCCTATTCATAATCTGTGACTGATACTACAAAAAATACATGTATCAAATACCTTTTCTGTATGATATTTGGTAGAAACAACAGTAACTAAGGGATAAATTGCCCATTAGGAGTAATTCCTCCTTTTGAAACGGTGTTTCAGTTGCAGCAAACTATTTAAAGTCAAGAATTGTAAAATAAGAGTTAAAATATAGCAGTTTCACCTTAGTACATTTTGCCTTACATGATGAGTCAATTTTGATTTTTTCAAAATTTTACCATGGTGTCTAAAGTAAATTTGCAATAATAATGATGGTTTGAAATAATATTGTAGCATATTTTTCACAATTTAAAAGACATCCTACATTACTAAAAGGATCATCCATTGCAATTCCGTTAAAAGTCCATTAATCTTTTAAAAGGCAAAATAAATATATCATATCAAAAAGATAGTTAAAAAAATAAACATTATCTTAGGAATGTGGCCCAAACACTCTAATTAACATCAAAAATACAATAAAAACACTAAGCACATATTTATAAAAGTAATAAATGAATGGTGTTGTAAGGCGCATCTACAGCCGCTTGTTAAGGTAATTTAGAGCCCATAATGATGTGGATAAATGTAAAATTCACCAATTATTCCTGCTATGAAAATATTTGAAATTGAATACAAAATTAATGACGTCATATGATAATGGCAATCAGAAATTCATACAAACGTCTCTTTGCCAAAATACTACAAAACTAATAATAATCTAGAAACATTTGGAAATGTAACAAACAAGATGTTCAATCATACATCAGTGAAGAGCATGGTATGTTTCCATTGTGCGCTTCAGTTTACACGCAAAAACGTTTGTTTGCTCATCTCAGTAGCTTCTGTCGTATAAACCTAGGCAAACTCATGCACTATTCCAAGCACTTCATAAATGTACACAGGAATATCCTCCATGTTTTAATGAGAAAATATTTAGTGGGTAAATATTTGAGGAATAAAATATTACCAAAAAGCCTCTCAAATACTTATCAAAGACATACATTTTGATCTAACTGGTGAGGACTTAACCCATTACCAAACAATAACAACATTTAACCACTTTGTTGCAGAGGACTCTGGAAAATATTGTGTGAAAAGGAGAAATTGCTCGTAACTAGCAATTTTTCCTTTTCACACAATGTTTTCTGCCCTATCTGAAGATCATTTTTCAATTTCAACACATTTTGAGATGTTGTCTGCAAACTCTTTCAATTTGGGACAGTCAAAAATTTGGCATTTGCTAAAGGGTTAAGGAACATCTGTGACAAAAAAAGAATTTGCTCAGGACAAGCACTTTCCTGTTTTGTAACAATGTTTTCTACTCAGTACCAGCATGAAATAGTGTCTAATACTTTAATGAGAATCACCTTTTGTTCCTTTTTATTCTATCCATTTCCTAAATTCCATGCAGAAAAATGGATTAAGCCTGGTTATCACCAAAATGTATATTTCATGTGATATATTTCACGGCTTTTAAAAATATCATAATGAGTTAGAATAATGTGATTAAATAAACTGAGATAATTGTGTGAATAAACATAATGGTTATACAAGCAGTATTGTTGAAATTTATGTGTACAAATCATTTCTTTAACCCTTTACTTAATGTTGGAATTTTTTGACAAATCAAAATTAAAAGCAAAACAAGATAACGAAACTGCAAAAAAAGAAAAACAATACATTTCCTAATGATATCAGGCAGAAACCATTTGACAAAAAGATCTATAGCCATTGTGAGAAATATATCCTTTTGATACAATGGTTTCAAAGCAACACCAGACAGCCAAACAGCAAGAAAAAACCCACATTACCTTATGAAATGAGGCAGAAATTATTGAGAGAAAAGGATAAATTGTCATTGTGAGAAATGTATCCTTTTGACAAAGTGGTTTGAAAAGTTTTCTCCAACAGTTGCAGTAAAATAAATTATTAATGGAATAAAGGTTTAACTGTTATATTAATTATACTATGCAACATATGGTATCTTTCTCGGGGTCCATATTTCTCAATGTAAAATTCCTTACCAACTGCCCTTATATACTCAAGCATAAATAACAAGCATAAGAACAAACTACAACTGAATAAATATGGAAACACATCAAGATACAGCTTGTTTGGTAACAATTTCTCGTTTTGCTTCATTGGCCTCAACTAAAATATACAACTGTTCATACTTTATAATTGTAGTTTTTTGTAGTCTTTAATATCTTGACCAGTCACAAAACTTAATAAAGGCCGTATTCGTAATTGCAGCTTCAAAAAAAGAGTTTTGGGATGATTTTAACACCTGCAGACGGCATTTTTTTACTTGAAGCAGACGATTTTAGAAAAGCTTTGAAAAACCTTTCTGTTCTGCTGTTGTGATATGTGAATAGATTGAAAAAGCATTGTGGCATAGGGAGAAATTGCTTGTCACAAGCGATTTCTCGTTTAGACACAATGCTTTTCGAAAGTCGTCTGCTGTATGATACAAAACTGTGGCGTTTAGTGGTAATGTGTTGAAATCAGAGCGTCCATTTCCCTGGGTGAGTTATTTCTTTGTCCAGGGTGGATCCCGCGGGCCCGATGGCTTCTTGCCAATCTTGCCTTTAAATCCTGTCAAAAAAACGAGTGTTGGTAAAACAAATAAATGAAAACATCTTACATAATGGTATCAGTGGTTCTAGTTCATATTTTGGCTTGTTTTTGCACTGCATAACTCTTGGAAAACTAGGTTTTATTTTCATACCATTTTGTTCTTTGCTTTTGGCACAATTACCATAGACTCTTAAAAGGCAAAAAAAGATACAGTAACAATGAGAACAATACCCTTTTCTTCTTTTTAAAAGCATAAAAATAATTATTTTGCTTCAATTGCTGATTTTAATTGTATATCAAACAACAGCTTTATTGTTTTAACAACATTTTATTTTGACTTCCAAATTTTCTATTCTGTGAACAAGTGCAATTAACACAAAAGCTTTAAAATTTGCATAGCAGACCCTAAATGTTGAAAGATGAATGTTGAAGATGAATTATATTTGCATATAGGTTTACCACCATTGGTTTAACAACTTGCCAACATTATATCAATTACTTTACAGCTTTCCAAGATTTCATCATTACTGGGCAGGTATCTGAAGTGTTTTGGATGTAGGTTGGTCTGTGGATTGGGAATCATTGAGTCTTTAAGAGTTTTCAAAAGTCAGCACATAAAAACATGCTCCTAGTATTTCCTCACCAGGGTACCGTTTTACTAAACAGTTTACGCTTAAGATTTGCGTAAGTCTAAAACAACAATTTCTCTTATTTCAATATTGGACGAAGCAATATTGCAAAGTGACACATCATTGGAATCGTCTCTCCCAGACGCTTCCAATAAAGTGCCACATTGCAACATTGTACTTTAATTGAAGATACTATCCATGTTTACCAATTATGACTTACGCAAACATTTTCCGTAAGTTGTTTAGTAAAACGGGCCCCAGTACACCACAACATCCATCACACACTGCTGACTGATTTTCACAAAAATATATGTGATCATTGTTGAGAGACAAATAAATCATGTGATATTGACTTCATCAAATATTATATAGATGGAAACTGGCTGAACTGTATCTTGATGCCCGCACCCTTGTATTGCAAGTCGGACATACTACTGCCTGAGTTAATAAGGCTCGGCTTTGTGCTGTATGATTCTTAAACGAACGAAATTAACAATAGATTTAGGGTTTACCCTTTACCAAACGCCAAATTCCTAACTGTACCAAATTGTAAAAGTTTGCATGATATGTCAAAATGTGATGAAATTGAAAAATTATCTTCTGATAGGGCAGAAAACATTGTGGGAAAAGGAGAAATTGCTTGTTAAGAGCAATTTCTCCTTTTCCCACAATGTTTTTCAGAGTCATGTGCAACAAACTGTCGTTATTGTTTGGTAATGGGTTACTGTATTGTTTCTTGTGTAATACTTTCATACTAACCTGGTATATCACTAGATGAGTTTGTATCCGTGTTGGAATGGCTTTTACCAACAGTAAACTGCAAAGAAACAATCAGCTTCATGTGTAAATCATATAATAAATCATCTTGATAGGCACAGTACATAATAAATCAAATCAGAAAACATAAACAAATGATTAAAAAATAAATAGGACAGTAACTCAATTGATATTGCAGTCATATAGGGTTTTAAGCCATGTCAACAAATTTGAGTTACATAACTGAGAATCACTGTCTATATATCAGGTGGTTTGTTTGAAAAACCTGGAAGCCTTATCTGACTCATTTCAAAGAATGTATTGCAGTTACAAAGAGCATAAAAATGAGATGTTATGGGAATTAAATGCTAGACAAAGGCCCAGCAAAACAGGTCATTAATGCTACCAATCTATTGAGGCTTTGAAAAGGTTCGATTTGTTTTATTTTTTACACTTGGTCAAGTATTGTAGTATAGCAATTCCCTTTAACCCATTACCAAACAATAATGACATTTGACCAGTTTGTTGCAGCTGACTCTGGAAAACATAGTGGGAAAAGGAAAAATTGCTCTTAAAGAGCAATTTCTCCTTTCCCACAATGTTTTCTGCCCTATCAGTAGATTATATTTCAATTTCATCACATTCTGAAATGTTGTCTGCACCCTCTTTCAGTTTTCCACACTCCAAAATTCAGCATTTTGTAAAGGGTTAACAGCCAATAAGGACTGGTCAAGCAGGATAGAATATTCAGCATTTCATAGGTCACATGGGAGACCTATTACAGAAATCCAAATCTACCCAAACCTTTATCATGTGATTTCATGTTCTGTGATCTAACAAGGCCTTGGATGTCTGCCTTGGTATATGAGCTATCACTAATGTACTTAAAAAAAAATCTTTGGTTTAACTTACCTTAAAGTATCAATTATGAAAGAAATTAAAATAATGCAATACATTATAGATGTAAGTTTATCAAAAGGAATAAGGAATCGATTAGAAAGCTTTAAAGTGGTTGATAAAAGCAAAAATATATCATTTAATAAAACAGCGGGAATCAAACTAACCAAATTCTTTTTTATAAAAATATCTTATTTTACAGATATTTACCTGTTAAAGGCTGATTTATGGAAGCTAAATATTACTGACAGTCAATCAGATGTATATTTAAGAAAGGCAGTTCTCAAAATGACTTGCTTCTTATTTTGTTTCAATTAATTCATTAATATGGGAATTATGCGACTGGTCCTGACAGATTTATTTCTACTTATCTAAACGGGTTTTACAATGCCTCAACATTATTTCAGTTATGTTGTGATGCCGGACCCTTACTGATGGAGGATGACTCCATACTCAACTGCCCTAAAGGGCTGATAAAGTCAGGTAGAACTATTGACATTCTGTCAGTGGTCCCGATAGGAAGTCATAGCTAACAACTTAAAAAGTGTAAAACAACAGTTTTTTTGTAATATTCACTTGAAACAGCTGAGATCAAAGAAACACTTGCTTGTTACTGAGAAAGTACTAATAAACAAGCAATTTCTCTTGTAACAAAGGTTTATTAAGCTATATGTTGTAGATATATCTACATGTATATGAATTATTATGAAGTAACTATCTAAACATATAACAGATAACGCAGTAACAGAAAACAGGTATTATGGTTAAATGGATGATAGACTTTGCATTGAGTACTAGCAAAATAAAGAGACTTGTTATCTTATATATGGTACCTAATATGGAAATGCTGCAAGTTGAAGAGCATTGATCAACTCCTATAGATATTGAGGAACATAATTGTTTACTGCTCAATATTCATTGCATGTTTGTAGTTACACTTATAGTGCTGGAACCAACTTCATGCTTATGCAAACAGGTAAGATCCAGGCCAGCTGCCAAGTAAATTGGTGGCTGGCCTGTGATCTCACCTGTTTGCTATTCTGAGAATCTTTCTTCTTCAAAGTTAAGCTGATATTCAAAGTTTTGAAAAGCAGACAACACAAAAATCTATCTTTTAGAAAATTAGGTAATTTGGGAATTGTTCTTTGAATTCTCCTGCTGCATTATTGCAATTAGTCTTCATCCTTTAGATGCACCAAAATAAGGTACCATGGAGTCAGGGGTTGAAGCCTTTGTAACAGAGAACTTGTTTTGACTGAAGGATGTTTAGCGTAATCTTTCCTGAAGTCACAATGGTTTCCTCTAAAACACAAACTGTTTATGGAATGTTTTGCAATAACTATCAGGAAGATTGTCACTGGTTTGAGGCTTTCAATTTGGACTCCTCACCTCACCCCGTATTCCTTTATAACTATCTTTTAAGCATCTGATGTGAATGACTTTCCATTCAGACAACAACAAAATTGCTCAATAATAACAAATTAATGATTTTATTAAATAGATTCTTATCTAGGATTCTTTTTTTTTTCAACTTTTTTTTCTTATTGATGATTGTTGCTTCTCATTGCCATACAAGGAAATGAGCATATTGTCACAGCAATAAGTAGACAATCAGAATTTTGGTGTAAGTGATAAAGGACGATTTCACCCTTATAGTGCTGGAACCAACTTCATGCTTATGCAAACAGGTTAGATTCAGGCAAACCGCCAAGTAAATTGGCGGCTTGCCTGGGATCTAACCTGTTTGCTACTCTGAGTAGCTTTCCTTAACAAAATTTATCAGATATTTAAAGTTTTGAAATCCAGATGACACAAAGATCCTTTTCTAAGAAAATTACCCAGCATGCTAAGGGTTAATAGAGAAAAAAGAATATAACACATACCATGTTCATTAAGTTACTCAACATCTTAGCCTTGCCCAAAGTGTGGGAATCGCCTGTGCCTTAATATCAAAACAAACACACAAAAGTCATGTTAACAGCATAAAGGTTTGAACTTGTTTCCTCTATTGCAAACAACCATAACCCATTACCCCCATATGAGACTTTGCAATTGATCCACATTTGAAACCACAATTATCATAAAAAAAGCATGATAAAAATCTTAAGCAATCACATTAAAAATGAGTAGTTTAATGATTGCCTTTGTCATTATATTGTATAATACTGTTTAATATGTATTAACCCTTTCCCAAACAACACATTTTCAACTGTCCCAAATTGAAAGAGTTTCAAGAAGACATTTCAAAATGTGATGAAATCGAAAAAAATAATCTTCTGATTGCTCGCTATGTTTTCTAAAGTCGTCAAATGTCGTTATTGTTTGGGAAAGGGTTAAAACAACATTGCCAAATGCTGGAAAAAAGGACAGGACAAAACATTTCGGACTGTTTACCATAATTGTTTGGATTGTCTGATTCTTCATCTTTGACCTGGTCATGTAATATGCACATTTTTTAAAAGACCAATCAAATAAGGGATTTGGAATCTAACCGAAAATGATGGTCACAAAACTGATTGTTGATAAACAAAATTGAATTGGGACCACTATTTTTGAAGCACACAATAACTTACATTAAACAAGTTTTTTAAATAGAATCTCACAGCATTCATACATGGATTTTCATGTCCTTTGAAAACACAATAAAAGAATCCATTTATTTTTCAGTTATTATTTTGTACTCATATCCTTCCATTGGCCTTTAAACAGCAGTTTTTACCAAGATTCTTCAAGAAAATGTAGTTATAGACTACAGATGTTGTACCCAACATAGTCGATTCTGTTATATTCAATCTGAACCAGTCCAAATCCAATATGAGGAAAAGGTTAAGAAAACATCCTGAAGACAAATCTTTATTGCTGTATATCTAAAATTAGGAAATCCCCTCTCAAGAGTAAGATAGGTATGTATCAAAGTGTTTTTATTCGAAATAGTCTCCACACAAAGAAGCATACAAGTAAAGTTCCTAACTAATAGTTATACTATACACAGCCAAGATGGTAGAAGGCAGTATATTTCTCATTAATAAGCACTGGCATAAGAAACGCTGGCTATAACGCAAAAAACAAGTGTCGGTGAAAAAATACTCTAAAAAGCAACTCAAAAATGAAGGTATAGAAGAGTCTATGAATCAATTTCCCCTGCCAATGATTGCTAAGAAAAATGTGGATGTCAGATTTTTTTATGAGCATTATTATTTGAAATGTGTTGAAAAGTAAATTGAATTCATAACCCGTATGGAAAAATGTGACGGATCCAAATTCATACCAAGAGCAGATAACAAAAAATAGCAGAAAAAAGTATACCTGGAGCCTTTTTCACATTTTGTATATTTTTAAGTCTTATCCTGGAGATGCCCCTATGTGAGTTTTTTATATAGTCAGCAATTAAACCTATTCTTGTGAACTCTCTACCTAATACCAAGTGTGTTTTTCTCACAAATTCACAAATCAGAAAGTGTACAGATTCCAATTGGAATTAAGTACCAGTATTTCTAACCCTCCTCCCCCCACCCACAAACATATAGGCAAATGACTTGTGAAACAGTTGCCACAAAGATAAAAAATGTTTAAGACATGTAATTTTCCTTTCGTAACAAAAGCTTTAATACAAACAAATAATGGAAATATTGCTTGTCCTCCGCAGATGCTTTCAGTTACAAAATTCAAGATGGGGGAAATGGGTTAACTCGCTTAGAGTAAACATGTAAACTAGCAGTTTGTAAATTAGTCACAGAGAGAGAAGATGAGTATGAATTCTCTGTAGTCAAAATCTCAGCAAAACTTCAGCCTACACAATAAAAATACCTTCGTTATCATATCAGAAACAATAGATTTCTGCTTTCCAAGAATCAGTTTGATGCTTGGCTTACGAGCTGTAAGCAAAATCAAAATATATTTCAACTGGGGTGTAAATAGAATAATCTATAAATTATGTAATATATAATACATGGATTAGTCACATCATATTTTTTTCCTCTTGTGCAAATTACATTTATTGTACAGGAAATATTATGGTAATACAAGACAAGGAAATGTAGGTTCTTACCATTAGAAAATCATTTTGTTACAAACTTTATTACAGTTCAATAATCAATAATTAACTTAGTAGAAGAATATTTCCTCGTCAGGTTTTATTGTTCCTTCTGTTAAATATCATCAGGTATTGTCAAAAACATAAGAAAAAAGCTTCAATTCATTGTATGATACATTTGGCCATATTCAAAACCAGGATAGGGTATACATTTAGACTTTCAAAGCATTTAATGAAACCATATAAATCAATAATTGGAGAAATTGAAATGCAACCCAGCAGAATATTTTTGAAGCAGAATATTTTTGTAAATTATCACCTCGGGTAATGTGATTTTACGGTCTCCAGAGTAAAGAATTTTTTTCATTTGCTAATATTGCCTTCCACAAAAGGTTTAAAAATCTCAGGGATGGTGACTTTCTGTCTCCACATTATGGGAATACCACAGAATAGATATACAGCTGTACAACATGAAAAAATTATTTTGCAACATTGGGAACAAAACCCAACTCTTAAAAAAAGAATTGGTTCATCCTGAGAATTCTTTCCTTTTGTCACACAGGTTTCTTAATTCCACAGCTGTAGTTGTATTTGAGTTAAAACTATATTTTATGAAGTTTATTGCAAAGAATTGGAAAAAAAAGAAACATATGACTATACCTAATGGCGGTTTCTCCCCTCTATCCTGATGGCTATGCTCCTCCTCTTGGTAACCTCGATTAGGTATTGGTGGAGGACCCTGTAACGATAGTTTTACATATTTACCATACTACACTGAAGTAAAGCCTCTTTTATTTTTAAGTGTTTAACCCTTTACCAAACGCCAAAGTTTCGACTTCCAAAATGAAAGAGTTTACAGATGACATTTCAAAATGTGAAGAAATTGGAAAAACAAATCTTTTGATAGGGCAGAAAACATTGTGGGAAAAAGAAAAATTGCTTGTTACGAGCAATTTCTCCTTTTCCCACAACGTTTTTCAGAGTCATCTGCAACAAAGTGGTTAAATGTAATTATTGTTTGGTAATGGGTTAACACTGTATGTACAATAAGTCAGTTATGTAACAGCTTTCCAGGATCCACCAGTACTATACCAGGGCTCTGAAGTGACTTGCCAAAGGTCACTCCCACAAAATCAGATGTGCCAGTGGGATTCGAAACCTGGGACCCCGAGTTCTAAGTCCGCCATCTAAACATATGGGACACACAGGACCCTGAATATAGCCTCTAGACTGTTCAAAAGCAATTGTTGATACACATGCATACAGACGGGGGCCAGACAACTTGATAACCAAAAAGCTCATCTTTATCACTTTTTGCTTTGTTAAGAAATTGGTAGTTAAAAATGAACGACCTTCATTTAGCAAGAAATTTTAGAATGAGACAGTTGATAAATAACAACTGCACGATTGGATTCTTGATACTACAGAACTAGTTGAAGGAGTAGACAAATACTCACCTTACACCACATTTTTTAGTCTTGCAGAAGACAACTTTCAAAAAGCATTGTAGCAAAAGGAGAACAAGTAATTTCTCCTTTTGCAACAATGCTTTTTCAATCTATTCACATGTCACAACAGCAGAACTGAAAGGTTTTTCACATGTTTACAAAGCTTTTCTAAAGTCGTCTGCTTCAAGTAAAAAGTGGCGTTTGCAGGTGGCAAAGAATTATTAAACATATCAAGTAAGAAATTTATTGAATCCAAATAAAGTAGAAATTACCTACTGGCCAGTACAAATTCAAATTGAAACATTGACAAAAGTTAATCTTCATACAAACATTATTCCAAGACACATGTTTGCTATATTGTATATAACTGAATCATTGAAATTAAGAAAGGCCATGGTATTTGTTCTGAAATATTTTTTAACTTCAAACTCCAAATTTTGAAGGTGTCTGAATAATTAAATAACACCTCTACTATTCTGTTGATTAGTAAAGGGCCCAAATATGGATCTATTATTATCTATCTGTTATTATTTTTAAAAAAATCATTAATCACAACATGTCTGAACATGATTAAAGTTATAACACTCACTGCCTCTCCAACTTGAATTGACTCATAAACATTGGTACCATCATTAACAGCTTGCCCATTTTGTTTTGGCGCCTTATTTGGTTTCGGTTGTACAGTACTGTACAAATCCCCTGGTTCCTTTGCCACTGAATACACCGACCCAGACTGGGTACCAGCTGATCCATTTACAGTAGCCTCCCCTGGTTTCTCAAGAACATGGTAAGTATGAGGATGGCTACTTTTAGGGTTTTTTACAGAACTATAGTTTGATACTGCTGAGTAGCTATTGTCTGACATTGATGTTGTTGTTGTTACTTGGTCACTTCTCGCATAGGAATATATGTTCTGGTTAGTCTGTGTCGGCAAAGTAGGGGGGATGCTGGATTGGGGTTTTTCTTTACTAGCCGTTGTAGTTGGGAATGTTTTAGCTCTGTCTGTTGGAATCCCTGAAGTGTTCTGACTGGGTGGTTGTGATTTGGTTTGACTGAGCAGTTGCTTGGGAGCACCACCCCCAATGGCTATGGTAGTCACGTGTCTTTTCTTGCCATCATCAGACATGGATGCTTGTGATTTAAGAGTTTGTTTAGTCACAGGAATGTTTTCAGTCTTGTTGTTATTCGTTCTAGCAACAGTTGGGATTTGAACAGGCTCCTCTCGGACCGGACGTACTGGTGCAATAGGGATGTCTTTCGTCGAGGATTTTAGGTTGGAAAGTGAAGAGTCATCAACGGTTATTTTTCTGAGGGCAACCTCAATCTCATGTTGTAACACAGATCCCTTACGGCTAGAGGACTTATCACTGGAAACACTTAATGTGTCATCTGGAACAGAATAAACTGAGAATTTAACTCAATAGAATTTTGGCAAACTCCTTAGCTCTGTTGAAAGAACTTTGATGAGAAATTGCTAATTGATAAGTAGTTGAATAAAAAGAAGATAACATAACAGATGATGAAATAAACGCTGTTTAAAAGTGTTTAAACATTATAAATACATTTTTATGAGACATTTCATTTGTTTTATTTGGATTTTGTTGTTCATTGCAGCGCCTAAATATGTTAAGCCCTTTCTAGGATTAAAGTAGTATATATACTTAAAATGTTATATTTTCTTTATGTTTTGAGATAACTGGCTCTTACTGCCGTAGTCGACTTTTCTCAACAGCTTGATTGACCGCTGCAGGCAACTTTAATTGACATACGGTGGTATACTACCTATACCATTTATACCATCATTTGTCGACTAAAGTCCCCTACGTCGGTCAACCAAGTTGTTTGACAAAAGTCTAGAACAGCCTTGAAAGGGTACAGGGCTAGTCAAAATGGGTAGAACCATAGGCATTCCATAAGTCAGCTGGAAGACTACCTCTCATGAAAGCTAAAATCTAACATAAGCATAATATGAAACATGCAGAAAGTGGCTTCGTATTTTTTAGTTTAGAACTCTGACCACTAGGCCTATCCTTAAAGGCCCATTAAAGAAGATAAATGCTATATCAAACTATATCATTTGGTAAAATTATGGACAGATTCAAATAGTTATCACCAGAAAACACCATCAGTACAACTTAAATGTGAAAGTAAACCAGAAATAACCCAGATTAGCAAGTTTTATAATTCAGATTTCCTGATTCTTCACCTCTGACCCTGACAGTTGATTCACACATTTTTTAACCGACCAATCAGAATTTGTTATTTTGAATATGTAAATAAACAGTTTTTTGATAAACATAATTGAATTGGAGACAACTATATTTCAAGCACAAAATAACTTATTCTAAATGAGTCTATTTAATAGGGTCTCAAAGAATTCCTCAACTTATTCTCATGACTTTTATGAACATAATAAAAGAACTCCATATATTTTTTCAGTAATTTATTTTTACTTCTCTCCTTTGATGTGCCTTTAATATGGGGTTCTGTGACTGATTGAAATTAAAAGCAATAGCAGATGATAATTATGAAGTAAAAAATTGTAATATAACTTTGTAATTTTAGGTAAAACAATGTGACGAAAAGAAATGCCTCATGCAAGCAATTTCTTCTTCTGCCCCTATGGTTTCTTAACCCATTACCAAACAATAACAACATTTGACCAGTTTGTTGCAAAAGACTCTCGAAAACATTGTGGGAAAAGGAGTAATTGCTCGTAACAAGCAATTTTTCCTTTTCTTACAATATTTTCTGCCCTATCAGAAGATTGTTTTACAATTTCTTCACATTTAGAAATGTCGTCTGCAAACTCTTTCAATGTGGTACAGTAGAAAAATTTGCGTTTGGTAAAGGGTTAAATCCTCCATAGGAGGTGCATCAAAGTGATACTTTATTGTATAAAGGGTCAAACTCGATTCCTTATAGCCATTGAGATTATACAAGTCATATCTTAAATAAAAAAAATTATCTTACCATTTCCAGTGGTTTCCTGAAAATATAAAACAAAAATGGTTTTAGAGTATCTAAATTCCATAATTTAGGTCTACTGCACATAAACTTTAACAGAAGGGGAATCATGTGACCAATGTTTACGATCTTATGTCCAAACAAGATGGCTGCACCACATATATTTTTACTTATTTCGATCATTCACATTATTTCTTCAAGGAATTAAGGCAATTACTTTCCACTATATTGAAACAAACACTTCCTTTGCAGCAGATAGCATTCTATAAGGCTTTACAAAAAAGAAAACTTTCCTCAGCATGAGCGGGGTACCAACCACATTATACCTTTACCAAATGCCAAATTCTCAACTTACCCAAATTGAAAGAGCTTGCAGACGACATTTCAAATGGGATGAAATTGGAAAGTTGTCTTCTAATAGAGTTGAAAACTTTGTGAAAAGAGTATAAATTGCTTGTTAAGAAAATGGCAAATTTTCAACTGTCCCAATTCGAAAGAGTTTTTTTTTTTTATATGGGTTATACATCATATCAACAGTATTTCAGATATGTAGCGATGCCCAACTCTTAATGATGGAGGAAGACCCCCATACTCAACTGCCCATAAGGGATGGTGAAGGTGGGTAGAACCATCGGCATTCCGTAAGTCAGTCGGGAGACTGCCTCTCATGATTGAAAGAGTTAGCAGACGACATTTCATAATGTGATGAAATTTAAGAACAATCATCTGATAGGGCAGAAAACATTGTGGAAAAGGAAAAATTTGTATGTTAAGGGCAATTTCTCCTTTTCCCACCATGTTTTCAAGAGTCGTCTGCAACAATCTGGTCAAATGCCGTTATTGTTTGGTAATGGGTTAAAGGCAAGGTGAAAATGCCGGGTCTAGCGTGAGTACTGGTTTAGTATCCAGGAAGCAGAGAGAAAATTCAAGAGAAAATTTAAAAGTTCTAAGCTTCTGTCATAACGAATGTAAAATTATTAAGTTAAAACTAGAGGTCTGTCAAAGACTTTCATAAGTTTGTCACAAATTGAAATACCCACAATGGCCCTATAACTCTCTATTTAAAACATTAGGGTGACAAAATCATCACCTATAGTATCAAACTACATGTGCTCTTATAAAAGCCTTCAGAAAAATACCTAAAAAAAACCCTCTATAAAAAGGAGACAAATTCCTCAAAACTAGCAATGCCACCTATATCACACTGGTATCTACTTGATGAAAAAATTTTACATTTCAATTCTAGTTCGCTGCTTACAAGGTTGAAAAGTCCCCAAATATGTGGTGATACCAGGCCTGCTATTCTGAGTATACAGCCTAGTTGGAAATTATTTTTTTGAGGCAGAGTTTGAAAGTCTTTCATGCCCATTTCTCACATTGTTTTCTCCTAATTGCTGCAATCTGCAAAGTATGATTTTTACATCCTGGCTTTATGGTGATAATCTTAATCAATCAAGCGCATAATAATCATCTTCTAATTGTGTTGAGTTAAACATAAGCATCTAAATAACGATGATCTTGACAGATAAAACAGTGAGGTGCCAATTGGATGAATAGGGCCTGAACCAATCAACCCGTTTATACATTCTTATCATAGAATCAACGCAAACATCTGCATTAGAAGTATCAAGACCAACCAAATATGGACGCAAATAATGTAGGAATGACCATTGTAACTCCTAAACCCCAGATATCCAGCTCAGGCTGGAAAAAATAGCAGGTCTGCAAAACACAAATTGAGGGTTCAATGCAAGACTATAGTAAGTGCTTCACAAACATGAAGCACTTACTATAGCATTGCGCTGAACCCGTATTTTGTGTTTGTGTTCACAAACATGAAGCACTTACTATAGTATTGCACTGAACCCTTAATTTATGTTTATGTTCACAAACATGAAGCACTTACTATAGTATTGCACTGAACCCTTATTTTGTGTTTGTGTTCACAAACATGAAGCACTTACTATAGTACTGCACTAAACCCTTGATTTGAGTTTGTGTTCACAAACATGAAGCACTTACTATAGTACTGCACTAAACCCTTGATTTGAGTTTGTGTTCACAAACATGAAGCACTTACTATAGTACTGCACTAAACCCTTGATTTGTGTTTGTGTTCACAAACATGAAGCACTTACTATAGTACTGCACTAAACCCTTGATTTGTGTTTGTGTTCACAAACATGAAGCACTTACTATAGTACTGCACTAAACCCTTGATTTGTGTTTGTTTCTAAAAGAGTGTTTAATTATCGATTGTATTCTTTTTACCAGAACCCATGCTTAAAATTAGGTTTTATACCAAATGCAGTGTCTCTGCTGAGAAAATACTCATTAGAAAACTATCTTTTGGATTACATGTCTTGTGGTCGTTTTCCGTCAAAGCTTCGATGGAAGGCAATAGTGCGTGAAGCAGTAAGTTTTAATGCTAATTCCACCTGGATCTCTCGATTGAGAATGGATACTCACTTGTCAAGTTTCCTTACATGTAAACCCGTCCTATTAAACAGAGCCGAATTATGGAATATTGAAATGTCTTATCCTTCTATGTCAAGGCATTGTAATAATTGTATAAAATTACTTGTTAAGTTTTATAGTGATAATTTTACGATAACATGCCCTCGGTGTAGCTCTCGAGTTGAATCTTCAATTTGCTTGCATATTATTTTTGAATGCAAAGATTCTATCGAAATGAAAACATCCCTTTTGACTATTTTGCATACCTCTTGTGGGGATACTTTGTATTCTATGTTCATTACATTAAGCACTACTGAACGATTTATAAGTTTGTTTTCAGGATTACGGAACCTAGTCGACAGGCCTGATTTAAATCATGATGTAATGTTGTCGCTCATTCCAACCTTAAGCCGTTTCTGGATTTTCTTTTTTGGCAATGTTTGAATAAAACCTCTACTTATTGGTCGAATTTACATTCCTGCCTTTCGCTTTCGTTGCAGGGTTGTAGCTTATATTCGACATTTCTTTATTTTTAATTTCTCTCCCGGCTCCACCCCTTTTTCTCCGAAAAGGGATGATAGTTTGGGAAGGATATTTGCCTGATATGCATGTTTGTCTATCATCAGTAGCATTACATGTTCACATATTATGTTCATTGTCGCTGATGTATCTTCTTTTCTCATTTTCATTTTTTTTCTTTTCTTATGTTGTTTATTATTTCTATTTTCTGTAAACATTATCATCATATTGGTGGACAAATATAATCAAACAAAAAAAAAAACCCTTGATTTGTGTTTGTGTTCATAAACATGAAGCACTTACTATAGTACTGCACTAAACCCTTGATTTGTGTTTGTGTTCACAAATATGAAGCACTTACTATAGTACTGTACTAAACCCTTGATTTGTGTTTGTGTTCACAAACATGAAGCACTTACTATAGTATTGCACTGAACCCTTATTTTGTGTTTGTGTTCACAAACATGAAGCACTTACTATAGTACTGCACTAAACCCTTGATTTGTGTTTGTAATCACAAACATGAAGCACTTACTATAGTACTGCACTAAACCCTTAATTTGTGTTTGTGTTCACAAACATGAAGCACTTACTATAGTATTGCACTGAACCCTTATTTTGTGTTTGTGTTCACAAACATGAAGCATTTACTATAGTATTATACTGAACCCTCGAAATATACTAACCTCGGCATTAAATTCCACATTTCCGTATGTATGATCTTCCATCATCTCCAGATGTTTCTGGAATAACTGTTGTATAATCACATGGGCCATCATGTACTGCTCCTAAAATGGTAAAAAAAGAAAACCATAGCCTTGTATTGAATCCTCACTGTATAATGATTCAACAACCAAACAGCAGAATACCGCTTAATAAAACAGGAATGTGACAAAAACAAGATATTGCTCAGAAAGAGCAACTTTTTCTTACACAAAGGAAACGATATTGTAACACTTTTCATTTTAAAATGCAAACTTGAAAGCTTTTTGTTTCATTTTTTTTTATCTTTTCTTCATTTGAAAATTGTACTGTTCGACTTAAAAATTAAATGTAAAGGACAAGAAAGCTCTTTCTCCAGTACAAAAATAATCAAACACTCGTAGGCAAACATTATTTGAAATCATTGTGACAAAAGAAGAATTTGCTCAAAATGAGTTTACTAAACTTCTAAGTTGAACTCTATGATTTTTTGCTGATAAGTTATTATATCAACAGCAGCAAATGACTCAGAAAATAAAACTAGAATCTTTGGGGGGAGGGAGAGAGGAGGAGTTACAGTGATTTTTGTTGGATGACGTCAGTCATCTAACAAGGCTATAATTCCGAAATCGTTTCGTGACCTTATTACAAAATGAACCGCCGTGGGATGACCTGACATCTGAACTTGTCCTATACTCGTCAATATTTTAAAAAGCTGATCATAATATACTGTATGCTATGTATTTTTTATTCAAACTTTATAATTGAAAGATGATGGGTGGTCAATAATAAAGTTTTAGAGACACCATAATCGTATTTAATAGGAAATGGTATGCACTATTTTTTTCATTTTTTCCCTTGACCGAATATTACTATTTTTAGGCCCATTAACAAGCCAAATAAGGATGTCATGTGACATGAGTCGTCCGATCACATGGAAGAAAGCCCCGCCTCATTTCCATCTTACCGCTAGACAAGTGGGGAAAACCCTATGACGTTACTATCTAGGGGATCTAGAAACGAAAACGTGACTTGCAATCAGTCGGCTACTTAATTTCGTGATAAAACATGATAAATCATGTATCATTTTGATTGAAATTTCCCATCTCGGTCCCCAAAGTTTAAATCACTATCTTACTAAAGTGAGGTGCAATTGACATCGGCCCTTCTATCAGTTTTGAAAGAATTAGCCCCGAGTTATCCAGGTTTCCTGTTCGAAAATATGGGGAGCGATATTGACCTACATATTTCTCTCAGTGTAAATCGTGTTGGACGCCCGATCGTGTTTTCTTCGCATTGTCTTGGAAGGAGCATTGTTCCTTATAAACGGTAGGTAAAATGATATTTCATTGATTTGCATGGATACTTTGGTTTTCATCATCGAAATCATTGTTAACTTTCTGTTTAAATGCGTTACGAAAATGACCGGAAGTTGTCGATAACCTGTCAATCATCAATGTTTGCTGCCATCTTTGTTTACCTCATACACGTTTGCAAATTAATCTAGGCTTCGGCATTCAAGACAAGATACTTGAAATGAATTCAGTCTTCGATACAATAAAGCATACCGTAATTCATTGTGTCACTCCGGTGAGAAGGTATGAAGCTTGTACTAAATGTTTATCTTGAATAATTTCGTTTAGGTCTAACGATTTCTTTTAGAAAAGAGCCATTGAACATTAAGAGGATAATCTTAGTCATTTCAATAAGTAACAATATCTTTCACTGGGTTCTCTCTTTCACTAATCTTATTCTGCTTGTAAACATTATGCATTCTTGTAATAAGTAATGAGTCTACGATAAAGTACTCAATGTACTCATTGCTGCAAACATAAATCAAATATAACACTCAAGACTGAGTCCTGTACATTAATGGAAAAACAAACAAACAAACACAACCAAATCCAGGTGCCTATAGAATCCTAAGGATTAGATGTACACAATGTTCACATCCGGCTCAAAAACTGTATGAACTCTATGATATTGTCATAGCATTTGTAATGAGTACCTGTATAGCTCTTACTCAAAGGGAAGTGACCATTGAATCACAATCGTATCTACTCGGCAATCCCCGTAACAAGTCGGTAGATATACCTCGTAGGCAGTACATGAATACACCAGAAATCCTGGGGTAATTCGCCTTATTTCCGGCGGATAACGCAAAATGCAGACAGGCACTAAATATGTATTTAAATACACACAAATTGGTTATATATCACAACTGAATGTTTTTTTTACCCTTTTCATTAAAGATGATCATATCAACACATCTTTGTTCCATATTTTGTCAATCGGCTCTTTTCGGCAATCCCCGGCTTGTGCCGGGGATTTACGAGTAGATACGATTGCAAACGGACATGCCCTTCGTTGCTGATCTACTTTAAAAAATGGCTCCCCATTACCTCCGAGGTTATTTTAAGAAATGGCCGAGGTGTTCCGAATGCTTTGAATCACTCACCACAGAAAAAAACCCAGTTACAGACAGTCACAAAGTATCTTTCCTTTAAATGGTTTATTTTGTAAACAATGATCTTAATTTGAATTATTCATTGGTGGGTGTGGTTTTTTAAGGACTACCTCAAAGTGCCATGATAGTAATATATGGTAGTTATTTGATATTAACAATTGTTGTCGCCAAATCGAAGATAATTTTAAATTTCTTAACTTGCTGAAATCTGGTAATTTTGTTAATCCCAAAGATGATCAGACAAACATGACAGCTCACTTCACGTTATTTAACGAAAGCATGCTCACTTCACGTTATTTAACGAAAGCACAGGGTTTAAGCATCTGATAAGTAAAGATATGGTTAATAGTCTTTGGTTTAGTGACAAGGATTGTCAATACCAATTTTTTGACGTTTGTAACTCCAAATAGACAAATCGCTGAGAGAGTATCTATAACAGCTTAGTAAGTGGTTTCAGTGGAAACTTTGTTACTTGAGTTCAATCCACACTGTTGCAGCTGGGTTTTGGGGAGGTTAAAACATTTAAAAGACTGCAGAAAAATAAGATGGGCTATGCCTTTTTGTCTTAATTGCTTGAAGGTTTATCAATCAAATATAAATGTTCTCAGTAGTATTTTATGCTTTCTTATGCAAATCACTATGAAAAATTAATTTCTCTGTTTTAAATTGCTCATACCTGATTATACTGATAAAAGTTTGTCTATTTTATAGGGTGCTATGTTTGAAACTTAGTGCATTTTTCCAATGTAACAAATGTTTAGTTCTTATAGCAGATTTTTTTTTTACATCACAGATAAAAAGCATAGTCTTCTGGAAGATGAAGGGGTCATTCAATACCAGAGTGTATAGTGAAACTAACAGAAACCATGACTTACAGTGAGCAAACAGTGAAGGCAGTATGATGAACCACTATCCCATTTCTATTTACAGTTGGATTGGAGAAACAGATGCAGAGGTATATTGAAATCCATTTAATATTTTGATTGCATGACCTGCAAATATTTGTTCTGTCTGTTATCAAATAATGTAAGTTATTTCAGCTTCAAAGCGTGGAAAAAAGCAAAACTCAAAGAGGCAATATAAACAATTCTTAAAGAAACTGATCACTCATTCTCACAAAGTGGTGACCAATGCTGTCATATTGCATTCATGCAATATAAGGGAGATATACATTCACATATATGTAAAAAAAAAATGCTATGGTGGCGTTTGAAAGTTGCATGGAAAAATGCCTGTCCTGGTATAATATGTCCTGATTTAGGTATGTATGGACAAAAATAAACCATTTTCTGGCAACAAAATAATGTGTTAATATGAAGACGGGTATCCATTGAATATGCGAATCTCAATTTCTTTTAAACAAAGTAAAATTTTAGATTAACCATCATGACTTATTCATGTTTTCAATCTGCCAATCATTTACAAATCCTACTCCAAACAGCCACCTAGGTACAGCCGAAGTATTATTTATTTATTTCTATATTCATATGGTTAGTTACCTAACTAGTTCCCTAGCTGTAGTATAACTTGTATTTCTTTTCTTAACATTTTCAGATGTTAAGCTAACCTAACTGGTTCTCTACCTAGCTGTAGTATAACTTATGTTCCATAACTGTAGTATAACTTATCTTTATCTTTCCTACATTTTCAGATGGTAAGCTTACCCAATTGGTTCCCTACATAGCTGTAGTATAACTTATCTTTCTCTTTCTAACATTTCAGATGGTAAGCTTACCCAACTGGTTCCCCAAGCCGCTTAGCAAGGCCTCTGGTATGGAGGTAGCCAGACTGTCATTCCTGGGACCCATGTATGCCTGGAGTGTATTTGCTGAGGACAATGTGAGTTTCAATTTTATTTTTTCTTGATGAAAAATGAAAATTAAGTTTAATTGGATTTTCCCCTCCTTATACACTGTGATATGACTGAGACGTTGTTGAGAAAGCGTTGAGCCCATATGAACATATTAAGGGTTCAATGCGAGACTATAGAAATTGCTTCATGTTTATTAAGCACTTTCTATAGTAATGCATTGAACCATTGATGTTCTGCATTGTTATGTAACTTCAGAATCACGTCCATAATCCTTCACTCTATGATACCTCACTTTGTGGTATCTGTTTCAAAACACCTTTGAAACCATTGAGTCAAAAGTATAAGCTGATTCTAACGATTGCTCTCAAATCATTAAGAATATATTTATTTCTTGCCTTTTTCGGCTAATGTGATTATTTTAGCATGTAAAGAAAATTAAAAGATTTACTTAAATCAAGAACCTTTATGTTTAAAAAGACTGCAAGTCATGCTTAGATATTCAACAGACACTTTCTATGTGCCTTGCATCGCAAGGTGGAATATAGCATGCTGGAATTATATTCCATGTTTATTTGATATTTAATGTGGTTGATGAATTATAGATTGTCCATAGTAAAGGGGAAAAGGATAAATTTGATAACATATATAGTTCCATAGAAGTGGTGGTGACTTACAAGTTGTGCTCCAAAATTGAGCTCTGATGTCATTAACAATCAATGATGTTAAACACCTATGCTGTAGGTATTTATATCAGATAATTTCTGTTTCAGACGAAGGTTGAAGAGAAGCATTTTGCATGCCTGTCCCACCAATTAACCCCAGACAATGTCAGTCTGGTGTACCAGTCGCTACAGCATAGAATGCAGTACCACAGGGTAAGCATGTTTTACCCTCAGATCTATAACAGACTTAGCATATAGTGTAATGCAAAATGGTTGATACAATGTATGTCTTATCACAACAACTAAGATATGACTTAGGATAAGTTCTTTTTTTTTTTACCAATTCTCTCATATGGATTTAAATTTAGATACAAATGAAGTATAGAGCCATAACAATGAAAATGAGTGAGAAAAAAATCTTTAAAATATTAACTATTGTGAAAAAAGGAGAAATTTGACTTATGAGGAATTTATCCTTTTGATGTTAATTATCACGATTGTGAGTAAATGTGGGATGTTTTGAATCAAGCTGTTATCACCTAATACAAAGAAATATTATTACCTAATTCAAAGAAATGATCATCGTTTCTAGTATGACATGCACTGATGATCATAAACTCTATTATAAAGAAAACCATAAGCGTAATGTAGAATGAATCATTTACAAGTCATCTAGTTTTCAACTGACACAAGTGACCATGATTTCCATGCTCGACACATTATGCTAATGTCATTAAGTAGTACCTAATTCAGAAAAAAAATGGTTGAAAGAATAACACCCAAGACTATCCATAGCAAGAAAAAGAATTCAAGTATTCATTATTTACAAGCCAGTATTTCGAGACAGCTCTTGAAGAAATGATAAATGAAAAAAAAAAACAGCTCATAACTATAACTTGAAAAAAACACACAGATTTTTCTCACCTTTTTTCTCCCCTTAGTGAGAATGTGTGTGAAGCTAACAAAAAAAATTGATTATTTCTTATAAAAAAAATTATGTTTGTTTATATATATGTATATGCTTTCAGTTAGACTCAATAATAGTTGATGGTATTTGATGTCATGTCTGTTGCACTTCACCATCTAAATTTGAAAAACAAATTCATAGTACATGTAGATAAAACTCTGTATTCTCTACATATACATGGTATAAAGTTGTGATGAAGCATTGTAGTGACCTTTGTGGTCTAATGGTAAAGGTGGTTGACTTTGTACCAAGGGATCCTATGCTAAAGCCCCTCTGGTTGCTTAGAAGTGTTCTTTGGCAAGACACTTAACCACTTTAGAAAAAAGGTATTCATATCTAAATATCATTTTCATCTATACTCTTTTATAGGTGTCCAAAAAAAAACATCAACAGTAGGAGGACCTTGGAAGTTGAGTGAAATTCAGGGATGATGAAGAAAATACACAGGAGTAGCTTAAGAACTGCCATCTTAAAGTGTTTGGCTTGAAAAGTTAAATAGTTTTATATTAAAGCCATCTGGTTTCTTTATCAGTTTTCCATTTGATAGTTTTGTGTTATGTTAAGGACAGCATGGAACAAGAGAATCGCATTTTTCCTGGTATCATAGGGTACATGTTTTATGAATTGGCAACAAGCTCTTTGTTTGTTGTTCATAGAAACTGAATGTATAGCTCACAAGGAATATTTATTAAAAGGAAAGCACAAGAAGTAAAAACATTTAAGCTAGCATTGTTTGAGAGGTGTTGTTTTGGGTCGTCGATTTTGGTTTTGAGTCTGATTTGTTATCCTATACAATGTTTATAAATATCCTAAACATAATTACTTATTTTATGAAGTAGGATTTTATTCAGAATCAATCGATCATCTTTTTAACGTTTTAAAATATGTAACGCTAAGAGAAAGCAAAGGGTGTTTTTTAAATCTTGTAAATGTTAGTCATATGTCAGATATAACTCTGAAAATACTGCAGAAGGTAAACAAACAATTCACAATGAATACATAGTATTTGCTTTGGTGTCTCCTAATATTGAGAAAAAGCATTCTTTTGAAAACATGACTGGACAATTTGGATAAGAAAGAATCAAGGGAAAAGAAGTTATTAAATTTCATACAAGGTAGTTCACACAAAAAACTTGTCGATACTCAAAAGAATGAAGTCAAAACGATGAAACGCCAATCAGAGTCAATTAAACAACCAGACGTCACAATTAAATATAGACTGCCTTGAGTTTCCCAATATGACTGATTCTTTTTTTAGTTTTATGAATTTTGATATGAAATTTTTAGATATTAATTTTGACATGTTACCAAATCATAATATGTAAAAGTTAAAAAAACTAAATTTTGGTCCATAAGACTGATTTCTTCAGTCACTAACATGCATATGTATAAATATGCATAATAAAAACATACATTTTGTAAAACTTATTATTTTCCAGTCACATAACAAAACACCTTCACACATGTTTGTCTCTGACTAATAAAAAGAGAAAGCTATTGAAAAATAAATACTTTTAAATACTAATAAAACTATGTTTGTTGTATTTGTCTCCTATTTGTTTTCCTATTCATACTCAAACGATTTTCTTGTAATAATTATTCTAGCAACCAATATGGATGCATTTGGCAACTAGTATATTTTGTAGGGTTCTACGTGACCTAATGTAAAATTCATAACCTAGATGTCCAAAGTCTGATCCTAACTAGCGTTTTGTTCTTGGGATGTCCTTGAGATATTTGAAAGTTTTTAGTCTATTGCTGATGAAAGCAAGCAGTAAAGCAAATGAAATACTGTTGACATTGCTTTTAACCCTTGCAGGATTATCATCCATTTGAATCATGTCATCCAACTTCAGTGCCTTCAGCACTTTGATTTCCCTATATGTTTGGTACCATAAAACAGAGCAGTTCCCAATCAAATAAAATGACAATATTCCCAATTTCCTAATAAAGCTTATGTTTCAATTTAGTTATTCCTGAACAATTTTCAATTTTAGAGAACAACGCTGTAAATTTTCCCAATTAATTTTGTCCAGTACCGGACCAATCCCCAAAATTAAAAAAATAATCACTGACTTACAGGTGCTTGTATCATGGACTGCCTCTGTGTTCTCATTTCCATGACGATATCATGCAGACTGAAATCTTCTGTCATTTGCTGCAAATGTAATCAACCCCATCAATTTTACAAAACCTCAACACACACTTTAAACAACAAACTTGTATTACAGGGATCAAATATATAACCATAAAAGCATTATAAATATTATTATACACCTAAAAACATCATCATGACATGGAACTTGAATTACAGGGATCAAATATATAATTATAAAAGCATTATAAATATTATTATACACCTAAAAACATCATCATGACATGGAACTTGTATTACAGGGGTCAAATATATAATCATAAAAGCATTATAAATATTATTATACACCTAAAAGCATCATCATGACATGGAACTTGTATTACAGGGATCAAATATATAACCATAAAAGCATTATAAATATTATTATACACCTAAAAACATCATCATGACATGGAACTTGTATTACAGGGATCAAATATATAATTATAAATGCCTTATAAATATTATTATACACCTAAAAACATCATCATGACATGGAACTTGAATTACAGGGATCAAATATATAATTATAAAAGCATTATAAATATTATTATACACCTAAAAACATCATCATGACATGGAACTTGTATTACAGGGGTCAAATATATAATTATAAATGCCTTATAAATAGTATTATACACCTAAAAACATCATCATGACATGGAACTTGTATTACAGGGGTCAAATATATAACCATAAAAGCATTATAAATATTATTATACACCTAAAAACATCATCATGACATGGAACTTGTATTACAGGGATCAAATATATAATTATAAATGCCTTATAAATATTATTATACACCTAAAAACATCATCATGACATGGAACTTGTATTACAGGGGTCAAATATATAATTATAAATGCCTTATAAATATTATTATACACCTAAAAACATCATCATGACATGGAACTTGTATTACAGGGGTCAAATATATAATTATAAATGCCTTATAAATATTATTATACACCTAAAAACATCATCATGACATGGAACTTGTATTACAGGGGTCAAATATATAATCATAAACATCCCATCAATATAACCAACCTCAATATTAAATTGATTAGCAAAACAGTACCCTGAACAAAAAGCAAAATTGAACATTATCAGCAAAGACACCTTTGTGGCTTTTAGATTTCAATGTTAATCAAGCATACCTTTTTTCTGGTTTTGAAATCTAATTCAAAACACTATAAACAAGAATTGAAGTGATGAAATTACCAAAGCTATAAATAATTGTTTACCCCTGTTTGAAGAATTTCCCACGAATAGTCTATAGCACAAATAGTTCCTGTTCTGCCACAACCAGCGCTGAAACAATACACAGAGAATCGGTCAATATGGCTCATGATTCTCAGGGTTTTTAAACAGCATTTTAAAGATTTCTTGCCAGAAATCAAACCCATGATCATAAGTTGAAAACTTAAACAACAGAGCAAAATTATAAAAAGCAGTTCAACTTGAATGGAAGGAAAATATTTTAGTTTATATGATGTTTAAGGCCGTATCAACAATGTTTTCAGTTATGTAACTGTTTTCCTAGATCCACAAGTACTAGGCTTGGGCTCTGATGTGACTCAACATGAAACCAGAGGTGTTGGTGGGGCTCAAACCTAGTCTGCAAACTTAACCACTGGGTCATGCAGGACCCTAAGAACATTAACTAAGTCAATAGAGATCATTTCAATTATCTCAGATGTTTGGCCCATAGCTTTCGAACATGAAACTAAACAAATATGCACCACACAGATGAAAATACTGTGTCAAATAGGAAACTTTTTCATGATGAGCATTCTCTCTAATTATCCAAATACTTCTGGATTTATATTCAATAGTTCATCAAGAAATTCTTCATGAGTAATTTTCCATTCCAATAAATAGTTTTAAATATGGTTTAAATCATCATGAGAAGGAAAGTGTTTAAACCCTAAACCCATTACCAAACAATAATGACATTTGACTAGTTTGTTGCAGACAACTCTGGAAAACATTGTGGGAAAAGGACAAATTGCTCTTAATGAGCAATTTCTCCTTGTCTCAAAATGTATTCTGCCCTATCAGAAGATCATTTTCCAATTTCATCACTTTTTGAAATGCTGTCTGCAAACTCTTTCAATTTGGGACAGTCGAAAAAATTTGGTGTTTGGTAAAGTAATACACCAAATGGTAAGAGTCACCCCCCCCCCCCCAATATTTCTGAATTGAATCTCATCTAATTGCAATTGGTTATCTTATAGCTTTAACACTAACATCAAAGGCCAGAATCTGCGTCGCAGTATGGTCTGAGAGGTTTGTGCGTATGAATAGATTTGAAAGAAAGCTAAGAGATTTTTAGAGGACAAACCAAACATCTCTGTTGTATAGCAGAAATCAATAAAGTCAAACACAATGTCTCATTCCAGTTATCAACAAAATAGATCTTGTAGACGAAAACAAGCCTTTTCAGTTTAGTTACCAATCTACCAGTGGCCACTGTCATAAGTTATTTAAGAAACACTGCAGCACCAATATACGTAAATACAGCTTCAGTCAGAGATTATAGATTTATGGAGCAGTTTGACAGAGGAAGGAATTTTATCCAATAGTGTGAAAAGTTTTTAAAGTGCATTAAATATATGTTTGGTTAAATGCCATATCAAAGGCATGCCCGAGTGTTATGAACAGGAACCGGAACACAAGAAACGGGTTGGTCATAAAGGATCAGAGAGATGTAAGTTTAAAAATTAATCTCAACAACAAAGTAAACAAATATTAATTCTAGTCTGGGTGGTTCTTTCATCTACTCAACAATACCTACATTCAGTGTTTCTTCCAGGATTTGAAACAGTAGATTTTCCCCATACATTGTGTAAAAGGTGATAATAGATCTTCTTTTTCCTTTTGCCATTATAAAAATTAAAATGCACATGCTCACTTCACAGTCAGTAATGGTAACGAAAAACAAACACGGTGAATTTCCCGGCTTTTAAAGAAACATCAGGCAATATTTCTTTTTCTTTCTAATTGTAAAAAAATGGCAGCAGATTTTTTGTTTAGTATGAACCGCACTGTTCAATTATAAAATCAATTCCAATTTAAAAGTAACGGCTTAAATGTTATAATTAATGTCTTTTTTTTATTTTATTTCATAACAATATTACTGCAAAGAATGGAGAGCCGTATTCTAAACTTCTCACTGAGCATACTGGTTCCAAACCTACTGGTTACCAAATAAACAAATCAGAAACCTATAACTAAAATTGGGTCATGGGTTTATATAACAAAATAAAATCGCTGATAACTACCAGTTCTCCTTCATGAATGTTTCCATGCCGTTTCTGGCACAAGGCCTGTTGTTGAAAGGATTTTGCAAATGATTTTAAGTAGAGACTTTGTCCTGCACTGATGTAAAAAGAATACTGGGGATTCCTTTAAAGATGGGGGAATCCCACGGCCTATATACGGGTGCCCAATCTCCTATGCAGAGTTATTGTCCCACATATACTAATGTGGGAGCATAGCGGGAACCAATTTACTCTGGTAGAGACATTCAGAACACCTCGGCCATTTCTTAAAATAACCTCGGAGGTAATGAGGAGCCATTTTGAAAGTAGGCCATTGACGAAGGGCATGTCCGTTTGCAATCGTATCTTCTCGGTAATCCCTGACACAAGCCGGGGAATACCAAGAAGATACGATTGAGAAGCAATGAAAGAAAGATGTGTTGATATGATAATCTTTTATGAAAACATCATAAAAACCCCATTCAATTGTGATATATAACCAATTTGTGTGTATTTACATAAAATATAGTGCCTGTGTGCATGTTGTAATCATGTGAGTTATCCACTGGAAAACAGCCTAATTACCCCAGGATTTTATGGTGTATTCATGTACTGCTTACGAGGTATATCTACCGACTTGTGACGAGGATTGCCGAGTAGATACAATTGTGGTATAGATTGACGGTTGCCGCGGGAACCTGTCAATACGGCCCCATGTCAAAACGGCCGGGAGATCAATCAGAACGGCCCTGGAATGGTCATAACGGCCCAATTGTTGATTTTTCAATCAATCAAAACGGCCTATATAGACGTTTATACTGTTTTAATACTTTCAACCGATAATTTGGCCGTTTTGATTTATTCCGGGCCGTTTTGACCTTGGGACATTTTGACATCGGGCCGTTTTGACTGTAATCCGGTGCCGCTAGATACCTTCTACTAGAAGTTCTAGGATGTTGGGAAATTAACGCGGATTGTTTGCATTACCTTTGATCACCATCCTGCACATTAAAGATGCAT
The DNA here is from genome assembly GCA_947846245.1 of Cerastoderma edule. Lineage (NCBI taxonomy): Eukaryota > Metazoa > Mollusca > Bivalvia > Cardiida > Cardiidae > Cerastoderma > Cerastoderma edule. The sequence goes on along the minus strand of OX401413.1, from coordinate 33,058,773 downwards.
CCAAAACAAACCAAGAAAGAAGGATTTATTTATATAAGGTGACGATTTCATTTGATAGGAATTCACGAAGTTATAGACAGATTACAATCAACATAGAAGTTGGAACTACTTGCTTTCTCTCGGCGGTGATTAAGCCCCTATAGGTAAAGAAGGATTCCGAAGTAAGGAAGATTCTGATCGATCGCCATATATGCTTGTCGCGCATGCCTGACAAGCGTATAAAAAAAACCACAACAATAACAAACTCACCAAAGTAATTGCATATCACGACAAAATCTAGCACTGAGTTAAGTTAAGGTTCAATGCAAGACTATAGCAAGTCCTTAACAAAGTAATTGCATTTCACGACAAAATCTAGCACTGAGTTTAGTTAAGGTTCAATGCAAGACTATAGCAAGTCCTTCACAAAGTAATTGCATTTCATGGCAAAATCTAGCAATGATTTTAGTGCAGGTTCAATGCAAGACTATAGCAAATCCTTCACAAAGTAATTGCATTTCACGACAAAATCTAGCACTGATTTTAGTGAAGGTTCAATGCAAGACTATAGCAAGTCCTTCACAAAGTAATTGCATTTCATGGCAAAATCTAGCACTGATTTTAGAGAAGGTTCAATGCAAGACTATAGCAAGTCCTTCACAAAGTAATTGCATTTCATGACAAAATCTAGCACTGTGTTTAGTGAAGGTTCAATGCAAGACTATAGCAAGTCCTTCACAAAGTAATTGCATTTCATGACAAAATCTAGCACTGTGTTTAGTGAAGGTTCAATGCAAGACTATAGCAAGTCCTTCACAAAGTAATTGCATTTCATGACAAAATCTAGCACTGATTTTAGGGAAGGTTCAATGCAAGACTATAGCAAGTCCTTCACAAAGTAATTGCATTTCATGACAAAATCTAGCACTGATTTTAGGAAGGTTCAATGCAAGACTATAGCAAGTCCTTCACAAAGTAATTGCATTTCATGACAAAATCTAGCACTGTTTTAGTGAAGGTTCAATGCAAGACTATAGCAAGTCCTTCACAAAGTAATTGCATTTCATGACAAAATCTAGCACTGATTTTAGGGAAGGTTCAATGCAAGACTATAGCAAGTCCTTCACAAAGTAATTGCATTTCATGACAAAATCTAGCACTGTGTTTAGTGAAGGTTCAATGCAAGACTATAGCAAATCCTTCACAAAGTAATTGCATTTCATGACAAAATCTAGCACTGTTTTCAGTGAAAGTTCAATGCAAGACTATAGCAAGTCCTTCACAAAGTAATTGCATTTCATGACAAAATCTAGCACTGTGTTTAGTGAAGGTTCAATGCAAGACTATAGCAAGTCCTTCACAAAGTAATTGCATTTCATGACAAAATCTAGAACTGTGGCTTGTGAAAGTTCAATGCAAGACTATAGCAAGTCCTTCACAAAGTAATTGCATTTCATGACAAAATCTAGAACTGTGGCTTGTGAAAGTTCAATGCAAGACTATAGCAAATCCTTCACAAAAGTGAAGGACTTATGATAGTCTTGCATTGAATATATTTACCATAACAGAGCTGGGACAGGTTGGATCCAGGCCAGCCACCAAGTAAATTGGCGGCTTTTCTGTGCTCCAACCTGCTTGCTACTCTGAGTATCTTTCCTCATCACAATTAAGTAGACTTTTAAGGTTTTAGAAAGCAGACATCACAAAAATCTATTTTTAGAAATTTACCCAGCATTCTAAGGGCTAAGTCACAAGGGTTAAGTCCACCCCCCCCCCACCCCCATACAATACCTGCAATGGATAAGCATGGGACTCTTATCGGGGTCCTCGGCGCGAATATGTCGCATCCTTGCCATCATCTCTAGAATGGCGTCAAAGTCCTTGGGAATATCGTGGTCTGGCCAATATGTGTAGTGGAACTGGGTCACCGTCTGCTCTTTCCCATCATGCACTGCACGGAACACACGCTTCACACAGTTCTCTGCCAAGTCTGTCATGTCAACCTAAAATAATGGATGTGGGGTGTGTTCACTCTTTTTAACCCATTACCAAACAATGACGACATTTGACCAGTTTGTTGTAGACAACTTTGGAAAACATTGTGGGAAAAGGAGACATTGCTCTTATCGAGCAATGTTTCCTTTTCCAACAATGTTTTCTGCCCTATTAGAAGATTACTTTTTCAATTTCATCACATTTTGGAATGTCGTCTGCAAATTCTTTGAATTTGGAACAGTCTAAATTTAGTGTTTGGTAAAGGGTTAAGTCAATCATGGTAACTTCAGTAAAGTCAAGTTTGCTGCAGAACACTACCATAATTTTCGTGGAAAAAAATGGAGATGTTCCTCATGAATAAAAAAAAATTCTTTAGTCACAATGATTTTAATCTATATGTATCAGTTACACATTTCTAATAAGCATTTCTTTGTAATATTGATGATGAGTAAATGTTCGCAGCTTATCACTGATAAAAGAACCTTTCCATATTGAAGCTTGTTGTATAGTATTGTTTAATTCCAGTTAAAAGTGATTGTTGAATAGCGTATTGTGCTGAGTGCAATAACAGGCAGATTAATCACAATCACAATCAACCATATCCTTCCAGTGAAACGACATTGGCTAACTCTTCTCATTATAACTTTCAATAATGTCTTGTTATAGATACTCCAACAGCTGATTGCTTTCAAACTCTCATCAGACAAGAATAACACTTTATCAAAAAATGGGAAAAGTTTCCAAAAAGCGATAACCCTTGTATAGTCATTGAAACAGATCACATGATAGTAATATGTTTAGAGTAGTTATTTATTAATCTATATGAGTTTTACATCAAGTCAACATTATTTCAGTTACATTGCAATGCCCAACTCTTAATGATGATGGAGGACCCCCCCATGCTCAACTGCCCATAAGGGCGAGTCAAGCAGTGTAGAACCATTGGCATTCGACAGTCAATAGACTATTTCTCATGAAAATAAAAAAATGACACCACACCAATATGGAGAGTGGCGGTGTGGTCTAAAGTCCTACAATCTAGCCACTTTGCCACATAGGCCCCTTTTGGTTAGACAAGAAAATCTATTTAACTATGAGTACAGTGAAGCCTTGTTCATCCGGACCCCAATTATCCGGATATCTGGCAATCCGAATGAAATAGTAAAGAAACGGAATTATTGTGCAGTAGTTTGCTTAACCATTTACCAAACAATAAGGACACATGACCAGTTTGTTGAAGTCAACTATTTAAAAAAACAGTGTGGGTAAAGGAGAAATTGCTTGTGATGAGCAATTACTCCTTTTCCCACAACATTTTCTGCCATATCAGAAGATCATTTTTGAATCTCATCAAGTTTTGAAATGTCGTTTGCAATTTCTTTCAATTTGGGACGGTAGAAAATTAAGAGTTTGGTAAAGGATTATAAGTATACACATATAGACCAATTATGTCTTAATGTGTACATGACCAGACCCTGCTTCATTTGTCCGGATGATTCGTTAATCCGGGAATTTTGTTGGGAACGAACATGTTCGGTTTAACGAGACATCATTGTAGTTGAACAGAATATATATCCTACCAAGGTAACAGACACATCTCCATACTGTTCTGTTGTATCCCCTTCATCCTCCGAGGGCCAATATTGTTCACACTTTTTCTGTAAATAATAACATCAAATATGACATATACATAATATAACGAAAACTATACAATTTCTTACCAATATCATAATTGAAACACACAACTTTAGCACTAAAAGCAATAACTATTGTCTTGTATTGAGCCTTCTATTTCTTTTGGTCTATTGGGCCTTCTTTGATCATTACATAAACTGCTATCGACATACTGGTTTGAAACAAAGTCATCTTAGGAAAATACATTCTTTTGCTTTTGTGAATTAACTGAGATGCTGAAGAGAAACAAATGAACCCCTTACTCTACAAAACCTCACTTTAACACATCATTCTTAAAAAAGCACTGTGACAAAAGGATCAGTCACTTTAATAGAACAACTTATCTTTATGTAACAATCTTTTTCTGACGGCAAAAGAAACAACAACAAGATAAATGTTATTAGGGAATGGGTGACACTCTTAGTAACCAAAACAGAATATTGATTGAATTCCAATTACTTAATCTGAATTCTGCATATTGTCTTGGAATAGACAATACAATCATCTTCCTATGTAGTGTAATAAGCAACAATTGAAAAAAAATGATCAGTAGAACAGAATGGTTTTATCCCAATGTTTTGATATTCACTCATTAAAACTTTGATGATTTAAGAAACATAAGGTCCTCCTGCTTTAAATTCCTAAGAACATGTCCGGGCATCAATTTCAGACACACTTTTGATTATTTGAAAGTTATAACAACATCTGATACTGTAAGATTAAAGGTAACAGTGTTACAATAATCTAATCAATATCCGTCCATGATCCATTCTCTAAAGTCGTCAAAAAAAACCCAATCATGATTGAAAAAGGCATTAATTGCTTTGTAAAAGCAATGCCTCAACAGGGCCAAAGAACTTTTTCCCTGTGTTATATATAATTTGTAAGAGACAACATCAAACTGATGATAAAAGTGACAAAGAATGTGATGATAACATTGCAAACAGAATTAATTAAACATAAAATGTATCGCCTATTGTGTCCAAGTAAATATCTTATAACAAGCAGAAAAGTACTCTGTTCAACTTGCAAACTTTCTCCAATTACAAAGATTTTAAAAGGAAAATAACATTTTACAGTTATTTAGAAAAAGCATACCGAGTCCTTACCCACTACCTCTAACCTGGATCAGTCAGGGGAAGGGTGCTAGATTGGGTATAAGAGGGGTAAGAGATCATGAGAAGGGAGTTGGGGTGGTTTCAACTTCATAAAGCAGGGAGTTAATATTGTTTTCAACAGTAGTCAGTTATACTGTGGGGGTAAGCACACCTTTCCATGCTCCCGGTACTTCCTTAATCCTTAAAGCCATACTTGCGCTCATTTGCACTTAAAAAGTGAAAGGTCTAGAATAATTCAAAATTAACTCAAAGGTGTTTTAAGTTCCCTTTTACAGAGGAATTGAGACTGTGACATGTTCACATGATGTTTATAGTGAAAACTACAAGGTTTGTTCACAATTAGGGATAAAACAAGGTCAGCTGAGAAACGTTGGGAACCAATAAAACACAATAATTTTCCATTTTTAATGTTCACGTTGTTAATATTGTATAAATGACAGTATTTTATGTGCTTCATAGGATTTTTCTAACCAGGTAATCACCATTTATTAATCCGAGCGCTCCATGCTGTTTTAGATGTTACTCAAATGTAAACAATGAAGTTAAATTGGTGGGCACCAAGTTTGTGAAATTAGCACTTTAAAAAATAGATAATAATTTGAACAGGCCTTAATTATATTGTGGTTTTTGCTATATTTCAACATATTCTATCATAATCTATAATTCATATTACCCAGTTTTGCAGTTTTTCTGAGCACTAGCATGCTTTTAACCAAATGTTAAATTTTGACTGTCCCAAATTAAAAGAGTTTGCAGACGACATTTCAAAATGTAATTAAATTGAAAAATAATTTTCTGATAGGGCAGATTAAACACTGTGGGAAAAAGTGAAATTGCTTGTTAAGAACAATTCCTCCTTTTCCCACAAAGGTTTTCCAGAGTTATCTGCAACAAAGGGGCAAATGTCGTTAATGTTTGGTAATGGGTTAAAAATACTGCACAACATCCTTCCAATACCAATGACGGTTTCCCACATAAACATAATTGATTAGCATTGAGACAATTAGACTACGTTGTATTGACTTCATTCAATATTGGGAAGGGCAGCCGAGTCTGAAACAATGAGGGAAAAGGGATATCAAGGTCGATACCATGGAAGGTAAGGCTTGGGAGGGAAAGACAAAAAAAGTCACCAGTTAAACCTTAACCAAGCAATTCCTGCCATTACGAGTGTAAAGTAAAATGTACTACAAATTCATTTTGTTGACAAAAGAAACAATTTCTCAAATGATGGATGATAAGTCTGATTATGGTTCAGGCAGGAAAAAGCAAGGCTCTAGCTCTTAACAAATACCCAAGACAGAAATAAAGGAAGCCCAAATCAATGGGGTACAATTATGCTTGTAATTATAAAGGCTTCTTAAATAAGTTATTGAGATAAAAAAAAAAAACTGAACATTTAATTACCCTTATTCACATAATATATACTTATTTCAATGCCATTTAGTGTGGGAGTTTATAGAACAGCAGGAGGGTTCAGTGCAAGACTATAGTAACTGCTCATATTTAGGAAGCAGTTACTATAAGTCTCCCATTGAACCCCTGCTATGGCCACCAAAAAATACAGTGAACCCTCGTTTATCCGAACACGTCCGTTCCCAACAAAATGTCCGGTTTACCGAATAATCCGGACTAATGAAGCAGAGCATGTTCTTATTCACATTAAGACATGAACGGTCTGTAAGAGCGGTGAATAGTTATAACCCTTTAGCAAACGCCAAATTGTCGACCGTCCCAAATTGAAAGAGTTTGCAGAAGACATCAAAACGTGATGAAATTTAAAGATAATCTTCTGATATGGCAGAAAACATTGTGGGAAAAGGAGAAATTGCTCGTCACGAGCAATTTCTCCTTTACCCACAATGTTTTCAAAAGTCGTCTGCAATAAACTGGTCCAATAATTACGTTCCCTTACAATTTTGTTCGGATTGCGAGACATCCGGATAATCGGGATCCGGATAAACGAGGGTTCACTGTACACCATTTGGTTTACAGAAATCCCCATCACATTACTCCTGAACTTAATGGGTTTATCGAATAAAAACAATTCTGACGTAATAATGGAAGCTGTGATAGTGCATACTACTTTTGTTGTACTTTTGTTTTAAAATATAGATCTTAAATGTAATATCTAAACAGTAATTAAGTATGATTAAAGAAACAAATCTATATCACAACTTGTAAATTCACTCTTAAGTATATGATAACGACAAAAAATCATGTTTAAAAATAATTGTCAACACTTCATATACGTTGTACTACTCAATGTGAAGGTCCCAAGAAATGTGTTATAAGATGGAACAACAAAAGTTGTAACCCTACACTTAAATACAAGGTGTATTTCTCAGGTCACAGATATACCTGAGTAGTTACTCATAATTGCCATTAACTTCTGATGTAACAGTGGTTTCTAATGTAAACCTCAAATGTATACTTGACAATGGTTGTTGCTGATCATATCGATATGAAAATGTCACAAAACTCAACAAGAGCAAATAAACAAGGAGAAAGAGTGGGGTGGGGGGGCATAGTTTAAGGACTATGTCATGGCCAAAATAGATTGTCGACACTCCTAAATATGAACATGCAAAAAAGCATAAAGACAAGCTGGTGGCAACTTGGAAATGTTATTATTGATGAAAAAAGCATTGTAAAATGTCAAATGAACCTCGTCAGGTGTTTTTGTCATGTAGTAAGAGCGCAGCAGACGAAAAACCTATCCAATTTTTGGGATATCTTTTTTCGAATTACGATAACCTTTAGATGACAAACTCAACAGAATGATAAAGAACCAACCTCGATGTAGAGCAGCCGAACGTTAAATTTCCAAATAAATGAGATATAAGGTGATGTGCATGAACACACCATCCTCAAAATGTGCATCATCCATCTTGCCTTGTACTTGACATTAGAAAAACTGTGTTTGAAAGGTAACCGCTTCCTGTCATGCTTTTTAGTAGCACAATTATGAAAGAATACTTATTCCCCTCAAATGCGAGCCAATCAATCATGTTTATCTTGCTTCGATTATGTATATTTGGGCTTTTTGATCAGTGTGTAAAGTCGAAACTAGATGTAAACAAAACAAAACGGAAATGAAGGGCGAGTTACTAGATTTGTACAAATGCGCGAAACGGCATGGTTGTTGGAAGATGGGCTATTTTTGCAAAATAATGAATGAACTGGTTTTCGGACATATCTAAAGCTTTTAATAGCTTTTAGTATATTTGTAATAAGAAAATGATTAGACCTTTAACTACTGAGCGAATTTTATGACAGACTTTTTGAGCCATTTCACCCTATTTGTTGACATCGCAAAATACCATTTCCGGCGAGAAGCTGTCAATTCAATCAAACAATCTCTTTAACAACAATCAGTGACCAATAACGCACATAATAAGTGGTTGGTGGTTGAATATTTCAAAAACCATTTGGAATAAATCTTTCTTCCTGTCAATTAGAAACGATCTCCGCAGTGAATTGGGTTTATGGTCGATAAACATAATATCCAAGTTTAATCTACATGTCAGCGTAAAGTTTGTTTTGCTCGTGCAGCTCATGATACCTAAACCTTATGCTGCGGGAATTATAGTATGGTGTTTATATAGTACCATGTTTTTCTAATTTTGCTAAACTGTTTGTTTTTATGGATCAATTGATGGCCTTTTTTCAGTAAATAACATATTCTCTTGATTTTTTTAAAGTCATGCAGGTTTCCCTTGAAAATGAGTTTACCTAAGTGCTTTTCTTTCCCTTTTTCGCAAAGCCCACATGCCCCCCACCCCCCAAAGTATACCAAACCTACTATATAAAAAAGGTATCGATTTGTCCACTCAAATGAAAAGAGGCCTGCAATTGAGTGTTTGTTTTTTAATGTTAGATAGTACATATAGCATCAAGCTTCCTTGACCGACCAAATTATTCATAAATTACAAATGCACATAAGAGGGCCATATTGACACTACATATATCACCATAGTATGTATTAGAAATTTGAATAGTTATTTTTCTTATTCCATGTAACCCATTTTCAAAATTGATCATGATTTCGTTGAACTAAACATGTTCACCAATTTTCACATAAATCAGCCTACTTTCATTCCTTAGTGAACACAAAGTTACTTTATAATTTGATATAGTGACCTAGTTCTTTAACCAAGAAGGGCCCAGGGTTAATGAAAAATGTTCCAAATATGTATAGATCCATGGCTATATTTAATGAAGATTGGTAAATAAACGTAGCACAACATAAAAACAGCGTTGACCAACTGATCGACATAGTTTTTGACATCTCTTTATGTGTTTAAAAAAAAAAGTGTATTGTTAATCTTTTTTAATGAATTAGATTAAATTGTATGTTATGAATGCTAATTGAAATAGGTGTATGTTGATAAATACATTTTTTCTCAATATGAAACCATTCAATGGAACACAATATCATTACAAACGTCATATAGATATCAACAACTTAAATTTTAGTTTCAGTCACAATTTCTTTCAAATTATCATTTGTGTAAACTTTAATGAATTTTAGCAATTAGAGGCCACCATACTTGTTTATTGGTACTAATTTTTTGAGTAAAGTGAGCCTTTGGAAAATAAAAATTATTGTGTACATGTCAGTACTTTGCATCAAAAATAAAGGAATACAAATTAAAATTCGAAAAGTTAAGTCTCGTGTATCTAAATGGAACTCTTAGAAAGGTTATGCATGTAATTAAATACATATTTGTGCATTCATTTCTTTGAAAACTTGTACCAAAAAATGATGAATTAAAACATGAATTATTCTTTCTATTTTATGTATCAAGTTTCATGTTTCTATTTTAACATCTTTGAGAAAGCATTTTTAACATCTCCATGAATGATAAATGTGCTACATTTATCCAATTACTTCAATATAAGAAATTCATACCCCACCCACCCATTAGCAAATTTCAGCCATGACATAGTCCTTAAGAAGGAAAACATAGCAAAACTGTTTTTCACTCTTACCTTTCCAGCTTTTGTCTGAGTATATGTACATTTATATAAAAATATATCAAAATACCAAAGATCTTTCCTTATTCAAACATTTCTCCTCACAAACAACATTAAACCTTCTTCCTGTTACATAAGATTTTCAAGAAACAAACTGGTCTTGCAGATCATAGTCATAAAGGTATCCCGATCGACTATATACATGAATATCATTTGATAACTCATTTATAACTACCAAAATACATTCATATAAAAAGAGATTCTACCATGTATAACACATGTATTGGTCATTTCTAACATAAGGTTTTACAAAGCAAGAAGAGAAAGTTTCCAAATCTATTAAGGTGTCAAATGTCTACCAGTTCATTAACCTATGAATTGAGTAGAGTTGTGTAAAATCTAAATTAGTTAAGTGTATCACATCAATTTGAATTTATAAATGTGTAAAACAATGACTTTGATTAACCTATTCTACATGCAACATTTAAAGACTATTCCAAAAATCAAAACAAAGCAGACAAAAAATAGTATGAAAACTCATTTACAGGTTCTTTATAAATGGTAGAAACCATCATGACAAACAGATAAATTGCATAAAAGAAGTGATTTTTCTGATTTAGGCTGTACGTCAAAGTGAAGTATTATGAAGTAAAGTGTTTTTCTCAAAAGTAATGATAACCATTAAACATTATCTGTATTGTTTTGATACTTTGTATTGATCCCTCAATTATTATGTCATAAAACATGTGATTTTATGCCGTTAATTAAGAATGATTTTTCAGTCCATCTTGTTTTACATAGGACATCTAACAGCTTAACCTTTATAGTGCTGTAACCAACTTCATGCTTATGCAAACAGGTTTGATCCACGTAAATTGGTGGCTGGCCTGTGATCTAACCTGTTTGCTACTCTGAGCATCTTTCCTCATCATTAAGCAGATTATTAAGGTTTTGGAAAGCAGACAACACAAAAATCTATTTTCAGAATATGACCCAGCATTCTAAGGGTTAATACAGACTGCAGTCATTCAGAAAGCTCAAGATGGAGTTTGGACTGACTGTAATTCAACAGTGCTAATATTCATCTCTGTCAGTCTAAAACTCATTATCTCCTTCGTGGAGGACAGATAGTAAGGATGTTGAGGCCAGAACTTAACCCATTACCAAACAATAAGGACATTTAACCACTTTGATGCAGACGACTCTGGGAAATGTGGGAAAAGGAGAAATCGCTCGTGATGAGCAATTTCTCCTTTTCCCACAATGTTTTCTGCCCCATCAGAAGATTATTTTCCAATTTCATCACATTTTAAAATGTCGTCTGCAAACTCTTTCAATTTGGGAAAGTCGGAAATTTGGCGTTTGGTAAAGGGTTGGAGGGGGGTAACAGGTCAATATGTTTGACTGTAAATCAAGGGAGCTAATATTCATCTCTCTCAATCTAAAACTCCTAATCTCCTTCATGGAGGGACAGACTGTAAGAAGTTGAGACCTGAGTATATACAGGGTTGGAGGGGTAATAGGTCAATACTTACCCTGCCCATTTCCACCGTTTGACACGCCATAGCGATGACCTTGACATTGTACTGGATGATCATCCTCCAGAAATCATTAACCGTGGCAGGAAGTGGGCCCTGGCTGGCGATGTACGACTCCACCCCAAGATGATTCTGAAACCATTAAAATACACTTGAATTGTTTTACATCAAAGGTTCAATGCAAAACTATAGTAAGTGTTTCATAAACATGAAGCACTTACTATAGTATTGCATTGAACCATCAACATGTACTATGACATCATATATTGCATTATTATGAATTAACAAATATCTGTTTTACATCGAGTGTGAAGGAAGCTTAAAGCTTGTTCAAAGCCACTCTCAATGACTGCTTCCTGGATACTAAACCAGTACTTGCGCTGATTTGTGAGTTTGTGGATAAGTCCTGGAAATTTTCAACTCAAGTTGTAAGAGGACATTTTTTTTAGTTTAACTCTCTTTATAAAGTTCGATCATAAAGAAAAGATGAAAATCTTTCAATTTGTGAATCAAGAACTTTATGTAACATCCCTAAATTGCTACCAGTTTTAAGCAGTAACAAAATCCATAATCCCATAATGGAATTTGTGACAGTTCCAAATTGAAAGCACCAGAAGAGAATTGCGAGAAAAATACATACTTTTTCTTTATGTTATTGACTAGAAATCATTAGGACAAATGAATAAATTGCTCATCAGACAGACGAGAATGGCAGATTGCATATTCAGTATTTTGCAGCAGATGCACCAAAACAAATGTTTTATGCCGTGTAGGGAGATTAGTAAATTGATATTTGATCAAGCCATTTTCAAAAATGCTTTACAATACATAGTGAAAAATGAATAAGTTGCCAGATACTGCTTGTTTGTTGCAGACATTCTTTCATGACTATCAATTTATGCTGTCAATAAACTTTCTGTTTCAAGTGGTAAAATTAAGTAGTAAAATAAAATACATAGCCCTTTATCACATTACCAAACAATTATGACATTTGACCAATTTGTTGCAGATAAATTTGGAAAAAATTGTGGGAAGAGGAGAAATTGCTCTTGACGAGCAATTTCTCCTCTTCCCACAATGTTTTCTGCCCAATCGGTAGATTTTTTCCCAATTTCAACACATTTTGAAATGCCGTCTGCAAACTCTTTTAATTTGGGGCAGTCGAAAACTTGGCGTTTGGTAAAGGGTTAAAGGTTGGACAAATATATCCTATCTACAGGGACATACTATCACCATTTTTTCTTAAGGTATATTACCTTTTTTATTTAACCTTTCTTTTACACTGGTTCACTGAGTAGAATCCAGATTAAACACCATGGGTTTTTTTAAGAAGCTAAGATATAACTCAATGGATAGTAAAACTAATCAAGTTAACATCAAAACTTCTATAAAACCTCAGGCCCCAATGCATATCATAAATTTGTTTTACCATAGTGAGAAAAGGTAAAAACTTCATTAATTCTAACAAAGTTATCTATCCAGTTTCACAACCAAAACATTATTTTTCATACCTGATATTTCAGAGTTCAATGCAAGACTATAATAGAGAGTGCTTCACAAAATGTGAAGGACTTAATTACTGTGGTTTTGCATTGAATCCATATTTTGTGGTCTAGTCATTTAATTAAATTTGGACCAGTAATAAAATGGCTTGATTCAGAATGAGGAAAATTGGGTGAGGAGTAGCATGAGTAATGGTCTGGGCTTATATGGACATATATATACAATGTACCTGTATATGTGTTTGCTTACAGGTATATCCAACTTAACAGTACATTTACACTTCCCTTTATAAAAGTAAGTACACATAATTATGTTTACAGCAGTCTAACCCTTATAGTACTGGAACTGAATTTCATGCTTACGCAAACAGGTTAGATCCAGGCCAGCTGCCCTGTAAATTGGCGGCTGGCCTGTGATCTAACCTGTTTGCTACTCTGAGTATCTTTCCTCAACACAATTAAGCAGATATCTAAGGTTTGAGAAAGCAGATGACACAAAAATCTATCTTTAGAAAATTACCCATCATTCTAATGCTCTTATTCACAGTAAAAAAAAGTTGAAGGCCAAAATAAGATGTTAAAACAATACAGTTTTTTGTATTTTCATTTGATATACATTTGATATACAATCAAAAGGAGATATTGAAAGCATATTTAATTTTTTGGACCAGGAAGTGTCAATTTATCAAAGTTTGCACAGTTTACATGTGGTAGAACTCAGTTTACATGTGGTAGAACTCAGTTTACATGTGGTAGAACTCAGTTTACATGTGGTAGAACTCAGTTTACATGTGGTAGAACTCAGTTTACATGTGGTAGAACTCAGTTTACATGTGGTAGAACTCAGTTTACATGTGGTAGAACGCAGTTTACATGTGGTAGAACTCAGTTTACATGTGGTAGAACTCAGTTTACATGTGGTAGAACTCAGTTTACATGTGGTAGAACTCAAAAGTGATATCACCCGTCTGGATTAAAAAACAGATTAATTCAATCTGATTTTATCTCAATGACTATATATTCTTAATTCAATCTGATTTTATCTCAATGACTATATATTCTTAATTCAATCTGATTTTATCTCAATGACTATATATTCTTAATTAAATCTGATTTTATCTCAATGACTATATATTCTTAATTCAATCTGATTTTATCTCAATGATTATATATTCTTAATTCAATCTGATTTTATCTCAATAACTATATATTCTTAATTCAATCTGATTTTATCTCAATGACTTTATATTCTTAATTCAATCTGATTTTATCTCAATGACTATATATTCTTTATTAAATCTGATTTTATCTCAATGACTATATATTCTTAATTCAATCTGATTTTATCTCAATGACTATATATTCTTAATTCAATCTGATTTTATCTCAATGACTTTATATTCTTAATTCAATCTGATTTTATCTCAATGACTATATATTCTTAATTCAATCTGATTTTATCTCAATGACTATATATTCTTAATTCAATCTGATTTTATCTCAATGACTATATATTCTTAATTCAATCTGATTTTATCTCAATGACTTTATATTCTTAATTCAATCTGATTTTATTTCAATGACTATATATTCTTAATTCAATCTGATTTTATCTCAATGACTATATATTCTTAATTCAATCTGATTTTATCTCAATGACTATATATTCTTAATTCAATCTGATTTTATCTCAATAACTATATATTCTTAATTCAATCTGATTTTATCTCAATGACTATATATTCTTAATTCAATCTGATTTTATCTCAATGACTATATATTCTTAATTCAATCTGATTTTATCTCAATGACTATATATTCTTAATTCAATCTGATTTTATCTCAATGACTATATATTCTTAATTCAATAGCTCTTCTCGGAATTACACAGCATTTCCTTTCATCTGTAAGATTTTTGTTCCTTTGAAATGTCATAATGATTACATATTTGTCAGCATTAAAGTTCCCGGATATCATACTATAAAAATATTAATTTAAAAAGTGGAATTTGCCTATGGAATTCAGATATGCTTCAAACAAATACTCATAAAAAGAAAGTCATCGAAATCACTTTAAATTTCCAGATATTGATGGAAACCCCAATTGCATCACCGCCTGGATGTTACATCCGATATATGGTAATAAGTTACCTCATGTGGGCTGTCACATGATATTGTACGCAATTTTAGAAGATAAACATGGGGGACTGGAAAAAAATGCGAGCTTAGTCCACAATAAAAATTACAGTCAAAACAAAAAGAAAAGATGCATTTCGCACTTTTTCACAGTCTAGACATATTGTCAGATTGTCGGACGGTATTTGGATGGAATGGAATTGTCAGTAGAGTAGAATGGATGTGTCTACACACGACGACTTTGCTAAGTGATTTTTTGAATGGCAAGTTTCACTTTCGATTTGCATAGTGTATAATAATTCAGCAGTTAAAGAAACCATACATTTTTTCTCTTTTTGTTAGTTATGAACCCCCTATACCCTGATGTTCTTTATGTGTAAGTTTTACATTGCCAACCGTATGTTATTCTGGCTAGTTTGATGTGAACACTTCGGTGCAACAAAGTGTATGCTTGGTTTGGTGTGTATTCTGGGTATCACTTGACCGGTTATTTATAACTTGACATGTATGTGTGCTATATTTAGGTTATGTCGTCTTATCATTGGATTTGATTTGAATGAATAACGCCAAAATTCATCTTATATAATGGTGATTTCTCTGTTGAAATATTAAAATACCGTAATGTGTATTCCTTTATTTACGTAAGTTTCAAAAAGTAATCCTATGACGCCCAGAAACTTTAAGCAAGAGGACAAAAAGCAGATCAATGGTTCTATAAAGGACTAAATCCTTTACCAACGGCAAATTTTCGACTGTCCCAATTGAAAAAGATTGCAGATTACATTTCAAAATGTGATGAAATTGAAAAATAATCTTCTGATAGGGCAGAAAAGATTGTGGGGAAAAAAAAACCAAGCAATTTCTCCTTTACCGACTTTGTTTTCAAGAGTCATCTGCAACAAACTGGTCAACTGTCGTTATTGTTTGTTAATAGGTTAATACAGTCTTGAATTGATCCCCAGGATAGACAAACATAGCTGTGAACAAAATTTAATGGAAACTGTTTAATTAAGATCAATCCTAATAATCAATTGAACAATTTGTAACAATGTTTTCTAAATGATATCTGAGAAAAATGCTCTTTCTTCATACCATCTTTTAACATTTACTGTTGCTTTCAATTCAGACATGTCAAATAGACCCATATATACTGTATAGCACTTGATATCTGTTGTTGCGATATTTCGCGTTTTTTAAGGTTCCTAAAACTGCGCGTTTTATATTTCCCAATGGTCAAAGGATTATGTATCGCTAAAATACCACCAAAGATCGTGATTTCAAAATAAAAGTTACTCTGAAACACCTGTGCTTATATTTAACACCACTCTGTTTTGTAATCTACAAGAAAATCAAAAGATTGTAAGAAATATATATGATTAAAATTCACTGCTTGAACTTTTGAAAACAAACAGAGTTTTGATATTTCATCATCTGTTGTGCTTTATAATATAAATTATTTTTAAGATAATTTTCAATTATTCTAGAACTTTCACAATTTTAGCGTATATGAGCACAAGTATGGCTTCAAATATTTGTTCTCCTTAGCAATCATTTATGTTGACTTTATGATAATCTTAAAAGTAATTTAATTTCCCTTTTACAGAGGAATTGAGACAGTTACATGTTCACATGATGCTTTTAAAAGAGTGAATACGATAAGGTTTGTTTACAATTAGCGATAAAACAGATTAATTATGTGCTTCCGGAGATCTTGTTAAGTGAGTAGATTGTCATATTTGTCTGATATTCTGACCGATATTTTCATCCAATCTCAACTTGCAATCGGTCACGTGAATTTCGAAGTAAACGAAAACAACAATATTGAAAAGTATTCATCTTTTAAATCAAATACAATGAACGTGCATAATGTAACAATGCAAGATGGAATTGATGACAGAGTGATGTCCCTTTAACAGGTTAAATGGCATCAGTAATGGCACACAGACTTACGTTGAAGAGGCTTTTAAATGCGGTGCTTAAATTTCGCACTGTCGGCCCAACCACAGAAATAAAACGCCAACTATTAAAAGAACTTGTACAGTATGTTTAAACCTGTTATGGGAGTCTTCACAAGTGATCTTTTAACCATGACGCCATTTGACCAGTTTGTTGCAGACTACTCTGAAAAAATTGTGGGAAAAGGAGAAATTGCTCGTAGCGAGCAAATTCTCTTTTTTCCACAATTTTTTTTACCATATCAGAAGATTGTGTTTCAATTTCATCACTGTTTGAAATTTATTTTGAAAACTCCTTCAATTTGGGACAGTGGAAAATTTGGTATTTGTTAAAGGGTTAATTAAGTTGACAAACAAATTATTCATATTTAAAACATTTTATTTGGAGAAGCTTGAACTTCCACAACAATTTAAAGCTACAAACGTTTCTTTCCCTCGTACTGAATTATGTGACTGGCCCATTTTCAAAGCAATAGCCAATGAAAAAAAATACTGTGAAAAAACATCATAAAATGTATATAGTGCTATGACAAAAGGAGTAATTGAGGATCCCTGAAAATCACTCGTCTGCATGCAATTTGTGAAGTATTTTCAATATGGATAGATAAAACTCAAAGTAACAGTTAAAAATACTTCATTTTCAGTATAAGTTAGAAACAAAAGAACCCTTTGATTATTAGGAGCAATCAATCCTTTTGTCAAAGTATTTTCTTCATAGTCTTCTGCGACAGACAATTATCTAAGTGAGGTATAATGTTGTAAGGTGTTTGTGAACTACCCAAACGTCTACGAAAAATTAATATTATCTTTTTTTGTCACAGGTAAAAAAATTCAAAGGAAAAATTATTAAACCCTTAATTAAAATGCTTGGTTATTTTCTATAGATAGATTTTTGTGTCGTCTGCTTTCCAAAACCTTAAATATGTGCTTTATTTTGTAGGGGAAAGATACTCAGAGTAGCAAACAGGTTAGATCACAGGTCAGACTCCAATTTACTTGGTGGCTGGCCTGGATCCAACCTGTTTGCATAAATGTTAAGACTGTTGCAGCACTAAAAGGGTTGAGAAATGCAACTCACCTTGATAAAGTTGGCATTGATGTAGTCTGACCCTTCCTCTCCGGGGATCTCATCTAACGTCACCCTTGTTTCATCAACTAGAAATAAAATAAACAAGTTAAATGATTTTTTCATTAAAAAACATCAAGCAGCCTGCAGCTCAATGATTCTTACGTCTGAAGTTTCTTATCAAACAGAAACTGATATACAGTAAGTGCTATCTTTTGAGTTACTCCTGAAAACAGAGTATAAATTTCATTTGTATTGTATCGTGACTTATCATATCAGATCCAAAATGAAACTGTAACATATCATTCATCGGATCATATCAGATCACATGAACGCATTGCAATGAATCTGATCGTATGTTGAACATATAACATAAATTGTAGATCAGATATCATAGACAGTATACAGTGATGATGTATAGTAAAGGACTGATCGAGATATTGGATATGTAAATGCATTTTTGAAATCCCCTAATTAATCCACTGATTGTTATCCCTGTGTCAAACAATGCCTGAGGCGTGTATAAATTTGTTTTAATTATGTGTAAACAACTTATAATTTCCACATTCGATTTGATATGTTATGATGCAAAGTAGATTGTTTGAATAAAAAACGTATTGATTTGTTAAGTATAATATTATTGAAAGTTTGCTTCCTCTCGCCATTGCACTGGTTTTATTCATATTGAGAGACTTTATTGTTCATCATTGGAACTATAAAAGGATGTCTTTACGAGGGAAACAAAAAGACCTACCGTCATGTAAACTTTTCATTTATCAATCGGACATTTCTAAAATAATTGAGAAAAACTAAGAACTCAGAAACAAAATAAAATCAATATTTATTGTTTACTTACACGGAAGATTGATTTTGATATTGTCACTCAAAACGTAATGTCTAGGTCTTTGGTTTGATGAATGAAAGAAAGAATATTTTCGGGGGTTAGGGGGGTCACACCATTTTTATTATTGCTAGGGTACTTAAATGATACATGAAATTTGTCCAAACTTCCAAATGTGCATCGTAAATCGAATTATGTATATAACATATCAGATATGGAAATCAGAAGAAGAATGTTTCATATCATATTACAGCAAATCAGACAGGTTTAAGGCCCCCTTATCGAACATCGTATATCAGACATGGCAGTTCATAAATGGTTCTTATTTTGATCATGTATGGGGCGTAAACCATGGGAACTCATACAATAGCACTACTGTATCAGGCAAAACATTAATTTCTTAATTGATGACACAAGTCATCTAGAAAGTTCCTAGTGAAGCTTTCTGAAAGACTGGTTCCCTTGTAAAGCCGTTGGTTGTCATATACACAATATCATATGAATGCTTAAAAAGTTTTTTGACAGTACATAGTGTGTAGTTTTACAGTGTGTGCTTGTTTTGAAGATTGTTCCAGCAAATGCTGAGAAGAATAATGTACTAGGAGCAACTAGAAAGTTCTACATGGGTATTAAGGAGAAACAAATGAGTTGATTTGAGTGATCAAAGTACATTAATGTAGTCGGTAACCATATATTTATGTGATCTTTGTTATTGTGAAAACGGTGTGATTGAACAGAGTATTGCTGCTTCATTACTCTGTGTTGGACTTTACTATACATCTGTCGGAGCGTGGACCAATCATAAGGATCCGTGGATTTATTAATCATAGTTCTGGATGTGATTTTAACTCAAGCTTGCATGTATTTTAAATATATTACTATAATAATTGTCAAATAAACTTGCTTTTGTTTGTAACACTTGTTGATGGTAATCTTTCCTTTCTGACGTTGCCAGATAGGTTCATAATAGAAATACTAGGTTCATAGCATAAGTCAAGTGGGTAATTTATTAATACAATTATTTAGCGACAAACAGTTTAAGAGGGTGTGCAATAACTAGAAGCGAGAGTATAACAGTTAATCAACTTTACCTGTTGGTAACAATCAAATGCTATGTTCAACTTGACAAACAATTTTGTGAAGGACAAAAGGACAAGTGTTAATGTCTAGCCCTGCATAGATTTATCAAAGTTTTATGTACAAAACAACAAACAAATACAATTGATTCATTTGGATGGATTGTGGCTTTATGTCTCTTGATCTAAACTACACATATATATATACATATATAAACAAACCAGCAGCTAACATTTTTAGAAATGGGCAATTTGAGAATTAAAGTGTGAAGCACTTACTATTGTATTGCATTTAACCCTTCAATTCCTTTAATTGTATCAATGGTTTCATATCAAAAGGAATTGTAATACATGTAATCTATAAATTACACATATCTCCTCCCTTGTTTCAACTTGGAAGGGTTACAAGTTCCCATAAGAATGATTGGACCATAATACTATTTCAATATTACCACTGAGGTCAGTGCACCTATTCATGTTCTTAATATTTTAAACCCATTACTTAACAAAAACAACATTTGACTAGTTTGTTGCAGACGACTCTGGAAATCATTGTAGGAAGAGAAGAAATTACTCTTAACAAGCAATTTCTCTTTTTCCCACAATGTTTTCTGCCCTTTCAGGAGATAATTTTTCAATTTCATCTGCAAACTCTTTCAATATGGGACAGTCGAAAATTTCGTGTTTGGTAACAGCTAGGTTAAGACAACAGAATATCGACAATAATAATATTACTTTATATTAAAGCCAATGTCTGTTTTCCCGCATGATGCGCATTTAGCATTAACTAAGACTTATCATAAGCTTGTTATTGTGTTTAATGCACTCAACGACTATGTGAATTGGTAATTTGTCAGAATTAAAAGCAGTCGACACAAAAAGTAAAGAATGAATGAAAATGTACAGTTTTTTTAGTGAGTGTACAGCTTAGGTAAAAACTACTGAGTGACAAAAGGACACATTGCCCATTAGAAGCAATATTTCCTTTCATCACAATGGTTTTATACAGCCTTTTATAGAAGGCTCAGCATCAATGTAAGGTATAACAGTTTAACCAAAGACAAGGTAAATTATGCTGTGACTGTAAACATGAACTAAATATTAAGCTTCATAAAGCAATTTTTGGTACCGGTAATTTTAGTAAAGTAAGATTTGCTTTTAGTCATCTATAGCTCTTAGCTATCTTGTGTAAAAACCTTGTGTAATAAAAACATAATTGAACAAAATATATAAGATGGTTCGCTGAGCATTGAAAATATAGATCTCATCTTTTCTAAATACTACATACAACATCATATCAAAATGTGTGTGACAGATCACAGAGTGAAAGAATTAGAACATGAGATGAGTAATATTAGAAAAAATGTATCCTGTTAAACTGTTCCCCCATGTAGAATTGTGGGACTATTAAACCTAAACCTTAAACACAGCAGTAGAAGGTAATTGCCAGAACTTAATCCATAACCAAACAAGAAAGGTTTTTGATCAGTTTGTTGCAGACGAATCTGGAAAGCATTGCAGGAAAAGGAGAAATTGCTCTTAACGAGTAATTTCTCCTTTTCCCACAATGCTTTCTTCCCCTTTCAGAAGGTTGTTTTCCAATTTCATCACATTTAAAATGTCAACTGCAAACCCTTTCAATTTGAGACAGTCAAAATTGTTTGAGTTCTGTAAAGGGTTTAAGAGGCTTTTTCAGAGAAGGAAAAAAATAAAAGCCAAAATGAAATATTGTTTAATATACCATTAAAAGATTACCTATTGAAACGAAAATGAATTCAGGAAGTGCCAATTTATCTAAGTATGTACAGTTTATATGCGGTAGATGTAAACAGTGATTTCATGCTTTCGGATTAAAATACATGTTAATTCACTGTATACTCATTTTAAAGAATTTAAAAAGATCTGATTTTGCCTCCGATGACAATATTTAGTGCCTATCATATGACAGTACAACTGATGAGCCGTTTCAAAAAAATCAATCTTTAACTTCCAAATTTCCTAACATCTGTGAACAAACACCTTAAAATGAAAAAGATTTATTGTGAAAATTGGTAGCAACTTAATTTTGTGCAATAAAATGCTGCTTGTTACAAGTATCCGTAATTCCTTCTTTTGTCACTACCACTTTGTGATATGTTGGCTAAATTAAAGCAGAAAATCCTTTTAGTTTTCTACATTTGACAAATCAAAAAGTTTCAGTATTATGTAGAAAAGGGCTAATTATTCTAAGACAACTTATAACATTAACATTTGAGAGAACTTGATCAGCATATAAACCTAGTATCTCATTTGGCCTTGATGTACACTTTTACATTTGTATCAACTGTTTACATGGGATTTATTGGTAAGGAAGATTATTCACTTGTTCACTCTGTCTGCTCTGTATTCATTGCAGCAGATAACAATTGATCCAATTAAAACAATATGCATGAAAAGCTGAGTTTGCTTAATTGAGTACTGGTAATCTACATGTATATCTTTTTCACACATGATAAATTTGCTCCTTATTAACAAAATGTGTTTTTTTAACTTCTTTTTCACATGTTAACGGTTTCATAGATATTAAGGTTTGTAAGTAAAGGCTTCATTACCCTTACCTCACTTATACTCTTTTTTTTTCCGATAACTCAAGACAATTTTAAGTGTGACAAAAAAATTGGTCTTTGACAACAATCTCCTTTTGCCCCAATGGTTTCAACATAATTCTACAAAGAAAACATTTTTCATACATCATTACTATTAGTATGCCTGCCGTTGGGACCTTTGAGTTTGGACCACTTACAACTCTCATATGAGGTAATTAAGTGTTATCCCATTACCAAACAATAATGACATTTAACCAGTTTGTTGCAGACCACTCTGGAAAACATTGTGGGAAATGGAGAAATTGCTCGTAATGAGCAATTTCTCCTTTTCCCACAATGTTTTCTGTCCTATCAGAAGATTGTTTTGGAATTTCATTACATTTCAAAATGTTGTCATCAAACTCTTTCAATTTGGGACAGACGAAAATTCGGCGTTTGGTAAAGGGTTAAAGCAAGGTTTGTATGAACATTAGAAGGTGAATTTTTTCAAAGGTGATGTACATCAGGGGACAAACAACTGTGGATGACAGTGTTAGTTGTAGGTCAGTCTGTCATATCAACATCCTACATCAAACTCAGATACTATACACCTTCAATCTATCTCCCTTTCACATCCCTCTCTCAGATTTTGTTTACACCTTGTGTATATTTGCTTTAATACAAACATATATATAAAGGTTTTAGTAGTTTGTCTGTTAGATTGGTTTTCTTTTTTCTTTTTCATTCACTAAAAGATCATTTTAACCCATTACCAAACTACATTTTACCACTTTGTTGCAGACGACTCTGGAAAACATTGTTGGAAAGGAAGAAATTTCTTGTGGCGAGCAGTTTCTCCTTTTCCCCCAATATTTTCTACATTATAAGAAGATTATTGTCCAATTTCACCACATTTTGAAATGCCGTCTGCAAACTCATTCAATTTTGGACAGTGGAAAATTTAGCGTTTGTTAAAGTGTTAATGTTATCCTTCTGTTTAAAATGAGTGTGAAAACAACACAGATCAGAGAAAAGATTTAATGAAATCCATTTCTAAAAATACTTTAAATTTAATAGGTTGATAAAACAAACGACTCAAAATAAATCATTTATGACCAAAACAGAATGGCGTCCATATTTAAAGGGTAATTATTAGGGATGGGAACGAATAGTGAAATCACTATTCGAATATTCGACTAGAACTATTCGAATATATTCGAATATTCGATTTTAGAATTCGTTTTGATGTCCGAATGTCTGCATGTCCGAATACTAGTACACTAGTCCTCTGTTCAAACCTTTTGTGTATAGCCGATATCTGTATACATGTACGTGCATGCAATATCAAAGCAGTAATAACCATTATTTCGTTTTTTATCAACAGACAACTTTTCCGGTTTCTTACAGAGTTGGTCCATCAGAAACTTAAATAGTTGTTGATGTCTCTGACTGACATGAATGCAGGTACGGGTTAACAACGCGGGACAACTCGGACATCACAATCATGTCCGCGATGGTCTGTGTAATGGTTTCGTTGTCCGCCTTCGATTTCTTCGGTGAGTTGACAAACAGGTTCATGGTCGCCTGTTTTACAGTTTCGGACGTCAAAACGGATGGATGCTTGCCATTCAAGTGATTCAGTAGGTTGGATGTTGTATTCTTGAATACAAAGTCCTGGTTACACAGGTTACAGGTCGCCTTCGACTTGTCGGCAGAACGAGTAAAGTAATTCCAGACACGTGATGGAGACATTGTGATGTTTATCGAATAGATGTAGAAATTAGAATAAAGATAAGTTTGTGACAAATTATTCTGAAGAAAAATATACTTTCTAACACATTATTTGATTGGTCTTCGTGCATATGCAATCATGATTACGATTGGTTATTGAAAGAGTAATTGTTTAATTTCACGACAAACAAGTTACCTGATTGGTTGACACTGACAATTGTCAATTAGCGTGATTGACTTGTTTTGGATAATAAGGAGCAAGTGCAGATCATTAAGGTGTTAGATTTAGCGGCTTAAAATCGACTATTTTCACACTTAGGAATTAATCGTTTTGCAAACTGTCAAAAGATGTGGTAATTTGTCACAGGTGTTTTACTGTGTGACATACGTTGTAAAAACATCGTAACTGCACCTGGGAGCTAGGCACGTTCTTCGATATTTGGGATCGGTTTAGAGGAAGAAAATGAAAATAAAACAACACTATTTTTGAATAAAATTTATGGTAAACATACAGTAATATGGGTTCATTAAAATCGAATATTCGAATACTATTTTGCTATTCGAATATTCGACCTGCTATTTGAATATTCGAATATTCGTTCCCAACTCTAGTAATTATTATTATGTATTTGGGCCGATCATTTCAGAAAGTGACCAACAGTTTCTTGCATCATGACATAATTTGGCCTGCATTCTCAGAAAAGAATCTGAACCTCTGTTTTCATGCATGCTTGTCATATAAATAGAGAATAGATGCTGGGTGTCATGAATCAGAAATGGTATCGAGCATGGCTTAGGAATATTAGGAACATGATAATAATCCGAAGCCGAGTCCGATAACTTTTTCCATTCAAAGACACCAACTTTCTATTCTATTTATCCTGTTACCTTTATGTATTCTTTCAAACAAACAAAATGTAAATAAAACACGAGAAAAGGGAAAAATATAAGTAGAGATGGATGTAAACATGACATCGCGTCGTTCTTATGACATCATGATTTGTCACATGCATGTGTTATATGGTGAGTGCCGGATATCACAAATATTATACGGCACCTAGTTATATGTCCCGAAATGGCACTAGTGACAGGATAAAATATACAATTCATTTCCCTTTGGTTGAAATGATTACAAAATGAGGGAACAGTGCAGGACTGAAGTTAACCCTTACAATGCTGGGTAATCTTTTTAAAATACAGGTTTTTGTGCCGTCTGTTTTCCAAAACCTCAAATATCGTCTTAGTTTTGACAAGGAAAGATACTCAGGGTAGCAAACAGGTTAGATCACAGGCCAGCCGCCAACATACTTGGCAGCTGGCCTGAATCCAACCTGTTTGTATAAGCACGAAGTCAGTTCCAGCACTATAAGGATTAAATCCGTCACACTTTTGCACCTAAGAAATGATAGCTGCCACAGATTGAATATAAAAGGTTCCGTCAGGCTTGTCTAGTCTCAAAAGTAAGATCTTTAAATAATCATCTGGGTATCTAGAGCATAGGGTTTGATATTCAGATAACTATATGATTATGATATAAGGATCTTTGGTGTTTTATTCAGGACTAAATTTATCTTATTAGTGTGGTAAATCATTAAATTGTGAAAAGCCAGTCCCTTATACATGAGCTTTATTTTGTGGCTAGAACAAATTGAAAGTAAAAGCAAACAACTAGAATTTGGTAAATTAGTTTAACAAGACTGTATATGTAAGTTGTATTCAAACAAGTATTTTATAATATCAGATGGTATTCATAAAAAAAAGTGATATGTGTTAAAAAGCATTGGGAAATACTTTCACGATGGCGGACATTTGCTATGGAATACTTTGGGTGTGTCATTGAATTAATTATACCTATGACGCACATGTATACACTTTCCATTATAAAGACTTATGTTATCACACCTGCTCCAAAACACTCAAGAAACCACTTTGATTGTAACAAGCAATTGATGCATTTGACACAATTGTCTCTACCCAAAACTACATGGGAAATGTTACATTTATATGTTATGATTGTTGCCTGCTTTCATTTTCAAGCTGAAATAGTCTCAATATTCCATAAAAGTATACAGGATAAGACAAATAGTAATTCTTCTTATAAGGCATATGAAACAATCTACCTTGGAGATTTCTCAGTAGCATAACAAATCTCAATTGAACTATATTTCATTTTTCATCCTCCTTCGATCTGTTTTATATCCTTGATATAATTTCTGCAGACAACTTTGAAATAATTCAGGGATGAAAAGACATAATTCTTTGTGGTCACATTTAAACTATTCTAAAGATGCACAGTTCATTAATTGTATATCACTTTAAATTATCAGATGAACATTTGTTTTGACATGGTCATACATGTATATTTACCTTGCAAGTCAAAATACCATTTGGTAAATTTTGAGGAAATATGTGTCAAAGGAAAGGCTATTAACTCCTTTCGCATTCCACTCATATTGCTTCTCATAAGCAATTTCTCTTTCTATCAAAATGTTTTTTGCCAATCTTCTGCTGCATGCCTCGAAAAAATGGAACAAATTAAAGAAAGCTTACAGGCGCGTAGCTGCCTATATGTGAGTACACTGCTGAATCCACACAAGATTCTGATAAAAAAAATTGTGACTTTTTTAAAATCACAAACATCTACTTTATTTATGTTTAAACCCTCAACGCCTTTATGCCATTAATGACCCTGAAATTGCCTAGAATGCACCAGATTGCACCATCACATTCAAAATCATTGGGCCCCTAGCTTAATCCTGATTCCACATCCTTGAAAGGCTAGTTTGCACCTGGCCTAATCAATTTACTTACATGGTAGAATATCCCTGTAACGATTTTTCTTTATATTACACGACTTCTTTCCTTCCTCTGCTGGGAAAGCATTCTCCTCTTTCATCCAATTTCCATGCTCCCTTATAGTCTGTGAAAAATAAATGACAGAGCTGATTGTGAGGATTACCAAAGTTAACCCATTACCACCTAATGCCGCATTTTGATGTCTTGCAGCAGATGCCTTTCAACAAGCATTGTGGCAAAAGGAGAAATTGCTTGTCACAAACAATTTCTCATTTTCCCACAATGCTTTTTAATCTATTCACATTATCACAACAGCTGAACTGAAAGGATTATTCACAAATTTACAAAGCTTTTCTGAAGTTGTCTGCTTCATTAGCATAACAAGAGTTGTGCAGGTGGAAAAGAGTTAAAGCCATACTTGCGCTCATTTACACTTAGATTGTACAAGTTGTAGAATAATTGAAAATTAACTAAAAGTGCTTTAAATTTCCTTTTACAGAGGAATTGAGACTCTTAACACATTCACATGATGCTTTAAATTGAATTTATTTATTTATTTATTTCAAATAGTAGGCATGTCGGCAACACTTTGCCATTGGCCTTAACAGTATATAAGTTTACGAAATATAGCAAACATTACAAAGCAATAGAAAACATAGTAAAATAACATGTACTTTTCACAGAAAAGCAAATACAAAATTAAATATAAAAATAAAACAAGATACCCGATGGAATGACAGAAGAATTTGACAATAATTGATACAGAAAGAGTAAACGGTTCATTTCTTCTAATCATGAAAGCGTCTCTTATAAATTTTGCAGTATTAAGTACAGTACATCTGTTTTCTGATGACAAAATGTTGTTGAATTTATTAACAGTAGGAAAAGAGGTTAATTTAAGATAGTCTGTTCGTAAATCTCTGTACTTTGGGCAAATCATTAAGAAGTGATACTCCGTTTCGACTTGACCCAAATTACACTGTTTACAAAGTTGATCGTTACGGTTTGTATTATTATGTCTACCCAGTTCTATTTCTAGCATGTGACATCCAACTCTAAAACGTATATATTCCTTTCTAAGTTGTGAATTTTGTAAAATATCCAAATACTTCTCATATTCAAAGTTAGGTTTGTAATTTTTATAATAACATAGTTTTGTCATGTTATTTAAGTTAGCTCTCCATTCTTGTATAAATTGATCTTTTAATCGAGTTTTGAAAATATAACTATATTTAAAATCTGAATTGAAATTTTGAAGTGCATCAGTGCAACCCAAACTGTTTAATAGATTTCGAATAGAAGAAGCCCAACTTTTGGCATTCAAAAGATTGCTTTGCTTGGAGTATGCTTCATGAATTAATGAGTCTGGATTCATCATTATCTTTATCCATTAATTAAGCGCCCTTTCTTTACAAACAATAGAAAGGGGAATTCGACATAACTCGCCTAATACAGCATAATTTGTAGTTTGTTTATTAACAGATAAAATGTGTTTGCAAAATCTAATATGAATTTTATCAACTTCTTTACATGTATAAAGAGTGAATGCTATAAGGTTTGTTTACAATTAGCGATTAACCCTTTACGGTATATAGCGCCGTTCGCCGCCTTATCGATTACCGCATAAAACGCTTTTCGCCGGTATACCTATTACCGTATAAAACCTATTTTGACGGGCTATCGATTACTGCATAGAACGCTTTTTGACAGCTGAAAAATTGATTCAACTTCAACCCTTAATTACACAAATAAACACACACGTCATTTTCTCCAAAGTTTATTTTCCTATTAAACAAATATGTTTTCTTTCATATACGATGATAAAATCATGGGGTCAAAGTTTAAACTTTTGCTCTAGAGCGAATCTTTTGATAGTGGTCACGCGGCACACTTCTAAAAGAGACGCTATGGGATTGAGATGAAGGAAAATGAAATACCCACCCCCATGAAAACTGAAAGCGGCCTTCGATATCCTGTCATAAAGATCAAAACAATGCCGATTTGTAAAGACTTGATAAGGATTTCCTGCAATTCTTTACAAACTAACACTTTTCTAAAAATATTATCCAATTAAAAAGAACATAGGGCACGCGACCCGTAGACTATTTAATGAGAAGTCTTCCGGTCATAAAAGATCAAAACACTGCCGATTTGTAAAGACTCGATAAGGATTTCATGCAATTCTTTAGTAACTTAACACATTTCTAAAAATACTATCCAATTAAAACCAGAGCATACGGCACGCGACCTGTAAAGGATGTTTATGACACGGAGCTATTGTTCAAAGTTTAAAGGCGATTGAAAATCGAGCCGTCAAATAATTGACGTTATAAAGACGGCCTTTTTGAAATATTTAGCCAATTTGGTGTTTCCGATCGCAAGTCGGACATCAATGTAGATTCAGAGCAGTAATTTGATCGTATTTTATTAAGCCTGAAGATGATTAAATGTTGATAAATATTACCAATTCACGGACAAGCAAATTAGATCATTCCTCCGACTTTGACTACAACTACGAGCTTTTGGTAAATTCATCACCCATGGACACGTATTTTACGGAAATATAAGCATGTTTCGTTGCCAAAATGAGTTGATTTTTACTGTTTTACATTTATAAGAAGGACTAGGTTTAACTCCTTTACAAAGCAATATTGCGCTGAAAAACATTCTTTTATATATTTTGGAAACGGTTTGAATGGGAATTGAAGTAAAACGATTCAGCTTTGTTGAGAAATATGCAAAGACAAAGTATGTATCTCGAGTCATGAACGGTATTTTTCGGCAACAAAATTCCCTGCAATTGATGACAAACGGAAAACAAATTACGGATCTCTCAGGGAGAACACATAAGTCATATTATTAATTTTGATTTTGTATAATTCACACCGTAATATACATTTTCATTGTTTGTTTAATTTTCTACATCTTAATCCTGATATGAATGTATCACTAGATAAAGAAAAAAAACATCAACTTAAAGGAAATTTTGTTCTCGTCGTCTTTTATTCTTTAAAAAAATCTATTAGATGAATGTAAAATGCATTAATTTAGGTTTGATTAACAGTACCCCAATCAATAACAATTATCGGAGATAATCCTGTGCAAATAGGTACCCAGGGTGACTAGTTATGTATGCGTTAATGGTCTTCGATAATCGGATGATTTATACCTATAGTGTCACTGATAAGCCTTATCTCTATACCTTAAAGGGTTAAACAAGGTCAGCCGAAAAACATTAAACATTGGGAACCAATAAAACCCAAGAAATTCTCCATTTTTAATGTTCACATTGTTAATATTGGATAAATGACAGCATTTTTATGTGTTTCACATGATTTTTCTAACCAGGTCATTGCTCCTTGCTATTTTAAATGTTACCCAAATGTAAACAATGAAGTAAAATTGGTGGGCACCAAATTTGTGAAAATAGCACTTGGAAAAATAGATAACAAATAGTGTGGGCGTTATTTTGTCATGATCCCATTGTGTTTCGCTATTTTTCAACATATTCCATCATAATTTATAACTCATTATCCAGTTTTGCAGTTTTTCTCAGCGCTAGTATGCTTTTAATCATCATGTATTACTTTCAATCTTGAGTGCAGCAAGTGTACCTGCAGTCACAAGATATAGACTCATTATGAAATGTAGGATTATGGAATGAGTTAATGCCGGACATTCTGCCATTCCCTTAAAAAAGTCCTTAAGCCTGGTTCAATTCCATTTGAGCACAATCAGATGAAATCTAAGAGTTTTAAAAGTAGCAGATAAAACATTGGTTTAGTGTACTTTCTTTTTTCCATCCCAATTGTTCCTATTGTACAGTGCAACACTGATTGTAAAGCAAGATCTTACAAATTAGACTTAAAACCACGATTCTACTTCCTGGATACATAACAAGTACTCCTAGCGACTAGTGGGTAACACTTGTCCTGTCATTATCACCACGCCGCTAACAGGGATTTGAACCCAGCCCCATTGGTACCAAAGGCTGACACTCTACAACTGAACCACTGTCTCCCAGTTAACAAAGAGTGAATCTTTCATTCATTTTTTGAGAGAAAAGAATGCACTGTCACAAAAGGAAAAATGGTCCAAAAAGGAACTTTTTTATCAACCCACTACCATATTAAAGTTTTAAGCATTATCCTGGTTAGCAGAAGATAACATTACCTCTTTACCTCCTGCAGACATTTTTTTATTTGAAGCAGATGACTTTAGAAAAAGCTTTGTTAAAATGTGAAAAACCTTGGAGTTTTGATGTTGTGATATGTGAATAGATAGTATCAGTAACAAATACCATATATGGAAAAAAGCTTATTAAGTCAAACACTTTACTTCCTTGCTAGGGCAAAGAGGATGATTGAGTAACACTGTGTAAGAAAGGTAAGACCTGTAACACACATCTATGTTGTAAATATAATAACTTCCTAAATCTTATCTACCCTGGTTCTCACTTATTTATCCTAAATTGCTTCTATCCTTTACCAAACGCCAAATTTTCGACTTTCCCAAGTTGAGAGTTTGTAGACGTCATTCAAAATGAAATGAAATTGAAAAATGATATTCTGATAGGACAGAAAACATTGTGAGAAAAGGACAAATTGCTCATTAAGAGCAATTTTTCCTTTTCCCACAATGTTTTCCAAAGTTGTCTGCAACAAACTGTTTGGATAACGTTATTGTTTGGTAATAGGTTAACTCTTCCTTTATACCAAAACTCTCCTGCAGCAGATGATGTAAGAAACCATTGTGCCAAAAAAAAAAAATTACTCATCATGACAGATCTAGCAAAATCATTACAAAGGATAGGTAATGATCCTTTACTTGTGTTGATGTTGCCTAATATTTTGAGCAGTCACAAAATCCTGTAAAAACGGATAAGACATGAATGTTGTTCATGTACCAGATCTACAAGCAACTTTTCAAAACCTTGTAATAAATGAGGAAGTAATTATTAAGTGTTAAAAGTAAATACCCATCCTGATAGTGAGCCAGAACACATTCTATTTCTCCTTGTGTTAAACCATTACCAAAGAGTAACGACATTTGACCAGTTTGTTGCAGACGACCCTGGAAATCATTTTGGGTAAAGGGGAAATTGCTATTAACGAGTTAACAAGCCATTTCTCCTTTTCCCAGAATATTTACTGCCCTATCAGAAGATCATTTTTCAATTTCATCACATTTTGAAATGTCGTCTGCAAACTCTTCCAATTTTGGACAGTCGAAGATTTGGCATTTGGTAAAGGGTTAAAATGTCGTCTGCAACGTTTCAAATCCAGATCGAAACCTTATAAATCATTCTCTAGCGATTAAATAATAAGGAAGCGTTGACGATCAAGTAGAGACGAAAACCCTTACCCTAAACTCACGGGTGAATCCGTCACCTGACGGATCGTCCTCATTTTTCAGATCGTCTACATGGTCAATAAATCTCTGGAGACTGGTCTGTAAAGCCAGGGTCTTCTGGTCACTATCTTCCGTATCCATGATAAAGTTTCTGCGCGTTAAAACACTCCCATATCAAGATCGTAATGCTCCCTGATCTGTTTGTACGGTCATATAACCCTCATCGAGGAAGTTTTGTGTGTACAATGGTCACGTGACTTGATTATATTCTCATTCTAGTTTCGTTTTGGATGACTGGCTTTAAAAATCTATTTTTAGAAAGTTAAAGTCCTCTTGTGGTGTATGAGCGTAAGACAGAGTATATACTCATACTTACTTGTCTCCACCTGTTGGGTGATTTTCGACGGGCAAATTCACCGTTATTTTTTTTTAATTCACCGTTCCATCTTTGTTTAACATCGATACTGAAGGAAGCTTAAAGCTTGTTCAAAGCCACTCTCGATGACTGCTTCCTGGATACTAAACCAGTAATGTTCTATCAGAGATAGATAATTACCTATGTCTCTGGTTCTTTCTTTCAGCAGTGAATACTAGAGTCGTGGGCTCGAATCTCGTTGGTAGCACAGTTCATTCTCTGTCCAATTATTTAATGCACAATCGGCGCGAGTGCTGGTTATGTATCCAGCATGTAGATTGTATTTTGGTCAAATTGGTTTAAGAATTTGCTTCAAAATTTAAAGCTGGACTGAAAACCCTAGCCACATAATAACTCGACAAGCCTGTTTTACGACCACATGTCACCGTAATCTCACAATTACTATTACAGTATTTGTTTCTGGTCTCGAAGGTTATTGCTATATTGTCTGACGTCTTCGAAGCACGGTTTATGTCCAAATGTTGAAAAAAGCTTTGTTCACGGATCATTATTGAGACTAAATAACTATAAGCTGCGAACGAAGCTTTTTTCTTCAACATTTGGACATATATCGTGCTTCAAAGGCGTCAGACAATATAGAAGTAGCTTCCGAGACCAGAAATCTGACATAAAATGTCATTCCTGACACTGCAATGTGATAGAATCTGGTTACTCAAGATCTGCGACGGTATACAAAGAAAAGACACAAAGAAGAGAAAAGATCGTAAATGTAGACATAGACTCAGCCATGATATATGAGTAATGGAGACTGCATTATCTGACTAAGATTGGAGAACGGAGTTGAGAAAAAAGATGTCATGTTACACTGAACATTTGCATGGGTCCCAAGTTCGAAAACGTGTTAGGACCACATGGACTCGTAGTTAGGATTCTTTGGGGGTAATGGCTATAAAGCCATTACCCCTCCCCCCAAAGAATCCTAACTATATATATATCAGTTCCTGTAGTAAGGACGATCAACCACATGTCTTCTCGTGTTTCAAGGAAATAAGCCAGTTGGTGGTCTGAAAAGAATAATAGTCCTAGTGAGGATATGCCTGGTGAATTGATGATGGTACACATGGAATCTTAATAAAGTTCATTGGGGGTAATGGCTAGCCTATATATGAAGAGATATAGCCATTACCCCCCAAAATAATTCTTACTACTTATTCCTGTGATATCTTGGTCCCGCCATGCAAAAACCTAATTCATTAGGTCTTTGCGTCATGTAATGTAATCATATTGAAAACAACGAATAAACGAATAAATATATATATGTATATGTGTTTTTTGTTGTTTAAAACAACATTTAATTAAAGTACAACTGTCCAAGTCCGTCAGAATAGCAAAAGTAAACATGCTTGTTTGTATGGCCCACGTGTCTCTCGAAGTCGTGAGACGAAGATGAACTGTTACAAACAATATACCACAAAATGCACGTGAGCGAGCGTTAATCTCGATCACGGAGGTGGGTTTTTTTTCCACATTCAACGAACATCTATCTAAGGTAATGATCAGCCACCGCGCACCTGTCGATATGTCACCAAACGCTTGGGAGATCATGATTCGCACGAGTTGAGGAAGCAGTTCATAAACACGTAATATTCGTGCATACGGTCATACTAACGGTATTTGTAAACTCAATTAACCCTTAGAATGCTGGGCAATTTTCTAAAACTAGATTTTTGTGTCGTCTGCTTTCTAACACCTTAAATATCTGCTTAATTTTGACGAGGAAAGATACTCATAGTAGCAAACAGGTTAGATCACAGACCAGCCGCCAATTTACTAGGCGGCTGGCCTTGATCCAACCTGTTTGCATAAGCATGAAGTCGGTTCCAGCATTATAGTGGTTAACTTATTTCCCCAAAATTGCCGATACTCTGGAAATTATGACTTTTAATTCATTGAAAGAGCAGACATTGATCTTGATGCCCCAATTAGAGAAAATGAAATAAAGTCAACACTCCTATCTCACAGACAGTGGTCTGTATCAAAAAAACGTTAAAAATTGTGATTCAATTAATTATCGTCACATCCTTTTTTCGTCCTTTTAATACTTATATGTTGAAGGTGAGTTTCGACTTTTTTATTTAAAAAGTAAAACAAAGCTCCATGCCCTTCAGCGCTTTGATTGCAAACTCTTAGGACTACCCATCTCAACGATTTTTGCATGACGTAAATAAGGTATGTATATACACGTGCACAGTCAACCTATTGTGGGACCCACATACTGATGGTATCTAAAATACCACCATTAACATATGGGTAATTCAAATTGGTTCATTATTTGCGAAATAAAAGAATAATCAATCGGTTTACTATTTATGAAATATTTATGCACTAGCGGCGACTTTTCACCTCACGATTATTAAAAATGAATAGCAGTGTATCAATTATGTAGTTTTATGTAACTCTAAAGATCTGTGATGTCATATTATGCGTAGAAGACATTTTATTTTGGAAAGGTTATATCCTCAATATGTGAGAGAGTCCCTTTGACCGAATAACAATGGAGGATGTGGACCTTGTGATATAAAACAGGAATCATTAACCCCTATGCATTCTGGGTAATTTTTTCACAAACAATTTTCATGTTGTCCGCTTTCCAAAACCTTCACTTCAATACCTGTTTAATTTTGATGTGGAAAGAAACTCAGAGTATCAAACAGTTTAAATCATAGGACAGACACAAAGTTACTTGGCGGCTGGCCTGGATCCAACCTGTTTGCATAAGCATGCAGTCCGTTTCAGCACTATAAGGGTTAGGATTATTCACTATTATCTCCCATTCATCTAGTTACGTTTTAACAGATTTTACAAGTAGGCCTACCATAATTATCTCGAAAGTTAGTCTTCGATACATAATTCCTATCTTTAAAGATGCGAACAGAAAGATGAATGTTTCCGAACGAAGGATGTATCTTGTTATTACAATGATTTCTAGACTATTTTCAAGTTGTTATCGTGAGATGTTGCTTTGAATTTTGACCTGTCAACACTCTCCATGATTGGGGCATGGCGTTAATCAATAATTGCGACGTAACAAGGAAGTTAAATTCGATTGTTATGCAAGTGGGCCCATCCTGACACCTTATAAGCGTAAACCTTACATATAGGCCTACATATTGCAAACTCCGCGCAGGAATACTTCCCTTCGCTACACTTCAGTACCTAACCAAATGAAAAGGGAGATCACTGCGAAGGAGAATGACATGATTGGTGGTTGTTGTTTAAGACTTTAACACTTATAATGCTGCAACCGACTTCATGTTTATTCAAATAGGTTATATCCAGACCAGCCGCCAAGTACATTGGCGGCGGGCCTGTGATATGTATTGTTTGCTACTCCGAGTATCTTTCCCCATCAACATTAAGCAGACGACACAAAAATCTATTTTCAAAAAATTATCCAGCATTCTAAGGGTTAATATTAAGCTTATAAAACGAAAGTTACTTACATAGTTCACCATATTTGTTTTACATCGATTGTGAAGGAAATTAAAGCTTGGCCAAAGCCATTCTCGATGACTGCTTCTTGGATACTAAACCAGGATTCGCATCGGTTTGTGGTTTAGTCCCAGTAATTTTCATCTCGTCCCACGGGGATTCGAACCCGAGACTCTCGGTGCTCTACCCCTGCACCAATGTCGCCCACAAATGGGACTAATCTGATATATATCGCTTTGTCGCATTCTTTCATATGCGACTTAGTCACCAGTTCAAATATAAAGCTGTCCCAGAAGACATTTTATGAAGTATAAAAATAACACTCCCTTTAGGATAACGGTGAGAAAGAATTTGAAGGCATAACAAAATGTCCCACGTCGTAAGCCTAATTTGCAGTCACAATCAGATTTGACAGAGTGGACAAAAAAATCCCCATGTTTTGTTCTCTTTTTTTTTCATCCTGGATTTTCCTTGGACGCGGTCCAGTCAGTTGTACCATTTTAGTAAACAAACCTTAAAGTCGAAATCTATACATGTTGTTATCGATCTGTTAAAGATCAATTAAGTGTATATTAAACCTACCAGACCCATGCGTGTTACATAAGCCGTATGTAAAGCTATTGAGGCAACAAGGAAGTTCCCTCTTTGCTCGATTACCTCTAATATCAGGTACGATGTATGTGTAGTTGTTTTGTTAGTTTTTTTTGCTTTACGTCACGAGTTTTTCGGTGCTTTATATCAGGGCCTATAAAAGGTACTTTCCCAATTCGATTTTTTTTTAAATCATGCAGTTTTTCCCAAATGTTCAAAATCATACCAGCTTTTGGGTTTCCCAATCCGACAGATTCAGCGATGACACTTCCCAAAGTCAACATGCCTGGGCCTCTTCCCAATTTAAGACACAAAAGCCTTGACGTGTCCAACAACAAATATCATGTATCAATTTAGATCAGGAGCAATGTGTCTGATAATGGACCAAATCCTACACACACAGTGTTTTCATCATTGCCGCAGATTGCTTTTACGCTTAACATATCACACGTGGAATAAGAATAGAAAGAAACCAACAACTGTAGACTATTATGTTTCTGAGACAGACGATATTTTCTACCAAATGGAAAAGCACCGGGACTCGTAGTTAGGATTCTTTTGGGGTAATGGCTATTTTATATAGTCATTACCCCCCCCGAAGAATCCAAACTACGATTCCCTATGGAAAAGAGTGTCATATGTGAGCAATTTCTTCGCTTTTCGGCAATCATACTGATTTTTTGCTATTTGATATATTGTGTGCAACTTATTTACAGTAACATGCGGATGTTTTCAGAAAGATGTATCAACAAAGGTGCGTTCTAAGTTGACAGCAACAGACAACGATGAAAAGGACTTCGTGCAATGGGCGACATTGATGCAGTGGTAGAGCGTCAGCCTTTTGTACCGCGGGCATCGGGTTTGATCCCCGTTTGATGAAAATTACCGGGCCTAGCCCACAAAAAGGTGCATGTACTAGTTAAGTTCCAGGGAGGAGTCATCGAGATTGATTTCGATAAGCTTCAATCTCACTCGATTTAAAATAAATAAGTTAAAACTAAATACACGTCGTATAATCGGGATGTTTTCGTGGGGTATTATATCAGAAGGTTACCTGTTAAAATTTACCAGAATTTTGTTCCAGTTAATTTGCTCTCTGTTTTGTTTTAATTGTTTGATAAGGTTTACATCGATTGTGAAGGAAGCTTGAATAAGATAAGATAAGAAAAGTCACTCTCGATGACTGCTTCCTGTATAATACACCACTGTTACCCGCCCCGATTTGTGGGTTAGCCCCAGCAATTTTCACCCCGCCTAACGGAAATCGAACCCGGGACCCTCGGGACAAGAGGCCGACGCTCTACCACAATACCACTGTCGCCCACGGTTGCCTGCAGCTGTCGTAAGGTGTTGAAGAATAAGTAGACTATTAGTTGCTTTTCACAGAATCGGTACTTTCTCAAGTAAACGCGATGTCATAACGTCTTGTGGCTGAAATTGAGTTTGATATTAAAAAAAAAAAGATGCATGTAGCTATGTACCTGATAAGCATAATTTAGAAAAATGAGGTGTGAGAAATGATGCTCATCTTGTTATATCAAATTTAAATTGTTGTCTTTTTTTGCCTTTAATTTGGTACTGTCACAATATTTTATTTTACCCTTTACCGGACGCCAAGTTTTCGTTTGTCCCAAATTGATGAAATTGGAAAGCAATCTTCTGATAGGTAGAAAATATTGTGGGAAAACGAGATATTGCTCGTCACGAGCAATTTCTCCTTTTCCCACAGTGTTTTCGAAAGTCGTCTGCTCAAAACTGGTCAAATGTCGTTTTTGTTTGGTAATGGAATAAGGGAATGAGTAAATCTTAAATGGGAACCAGTTCTCTTGATGGCCTTTGATCCCGGCTCAAAGACCACACAGGAGCGATAGAGTGGTTTTAACTCGGACAAACCGTACTGTAATTCATTTCTAATATACACTTGAGTCATCCGGGGTAAGTCCTGAGCGGGTAGGGAGAACAAATTATTTCATGAAGTGGTGGAAATTATTTTATTTTCAAAGGGAAGCTAATCTGCATAGATAAATCTAGATATTTGGTTGAGTTTACCTCCCTTTGAGAGTTAGTTCCCCCCCCCCCCACCCCCCGATAAGCACTAACGTGGTTACTTTGATGAATAAACACATCATAGATTTAATAAATGCGATCTTAAATGTTACCTTAAGACGTGTTTAGAACACGTGATCCTTGAAAACGTGGAAAAACTCTCAGAATGCACCGGGGACAATGAATGAATTACCTTTTTTTAAACCCCCGTACAAGTGCTACCAGTATTATAATCACCCTCCACAAATACAAATGGTCATTGTAAAATAAAACCTTGTTATCCTCGAAAATAAAAAATAAACGAAACTTTAAACGTGAAACGTTACGGATTCTATCTAAAATCAAAGGTTAATTTTCCTGACCGTCTGACGTACCCTTCTGTTCCGTGACATCATTTTCTGCGTTTTTTTTGTAAAGATTGAGTTACTTCCCTTTAATTCTGGTTCTCTGCTTTTATTATTTAAATGACTTTGATGAATGAAGGCAGGGTCAATAATTTGTTGTCAATAGCAACGTTTATACTCTCATCTAATGGCTGACGATTTCTTCCCACTAAGCAACAACGTTACGGATTATTGATAAATAATAAAATTGTAAGTGTTACCATACAAAATGATTAATCGAATTTTGTAGTTTGTAACGGAATTCGTAAGAAAATCTTCTTTAGACAGTTTAAGGACATGAATCTTGCTCGTATGAACGTATTTTGTTGTAAAATTAAAATAAATGTTGAAAACACGGTATTTCTTAACCAGTGATAATCAAAATCCAGTTATCATGCCATTTTTACACCTAAATAGACCCAGCGATGAAACCAAGTTTCAATCTAGATTGAATGATCCGCTGATTCATATACAATCATGAAAACACATTGGCACCAATAGTTTTCCAAGACAATGAGCAGCAATGATTTCCACAGTTGTAAATCAAATCCAATCAACACCTTTGCTTAATTATGAATCATCAGTCATTCAAAAGCACTTCTTAACATTTAGGAATAATGAATCAGTCCATGGTCAGTCCATTGCTTCATAATGTGCAGATATAGTGTAAAATAATTTCTAAATAGATTGTCTATAATGGAAGCAGGGATCAGGGAATCTTTAAATCACAATCGGTCCGAGAATCAGCCAAAAACCCTTCATATGTCTGTCTTCACCACCCCAGAAAAAATATCAAATATTAATTTTTCCCATGCATCTAACAATAGTTTATGCTTTATGTGACAATATTAAAACAAACCTTTTATTTGGGATAATATTAAGTATAAACTTAATGTTTTAGTTTTCTTAGTTTTAATAATCATATTATAAATCGTTGTTTTAAATAAAAGGTTAACAAAATCTGAGGTCTGTTTGTTTTAAACTCTTCAAGTGTCCCTTTGGTGATTCCCCTGATGTCCAATACAGTTGTTCAATGTTTAAAAATTGTGTTGCATCAGCCTGGGAGACAAATTGTCATTATCATCATACTTTACACATTAAAACTCTTTGATGTCTCGCAAGTAACAAGGAACTTTGCATTTTGGACCGAATGTGCTTAATATGATCGGTTTTCCCGGAGTAAGGGTGTCACATTACTTCTAATCAAGCATGCTATGTTTGTCTACAATTAAACCCCCAATTAAGACGTGCCTCAGCAATGTTTACATTTTTTGACATGGAAATAACAATTAAATGATTAATTATGTGATTCTGAAGGTATTGTTAGGTGTGCAGAGTGTCATATCCGTCTTTTATCCGGACCAATTTTTATCAAATCTAAACTTGTAACTGGTTTGGCAAAACCGAAATTGGTCCAAAACTGACAAACCCAGCATTTTCCTGATCCCTGTATGGAAGCACCAAGTTTTGTGGTGTTTTAAAAGTATTAAATGCCAATTGCCATTCATAAGAAAAATTAAAGGAAAAAACTCAATTATACCTTTAACTTAAAAGTGAACAAATTGTCATCTCAATAAATACTTATCATCGAATAATGTTATCTTGAAGATGTATTTTAGTTTTTAATCAGAATCGATTTTACTCAATGTAAAAATCAGCAGAATCCAGGGTTTCATATAGTTCATAGTTTAAACATAGACCACAACATTATTTTTGTCATATGATTCCTTAAGCAGGCACCTGAGATGGGATGAATTGAAAATTGAATAAATGTTGTTGTTTTTTTAAGTTGATAAGGAAGAATTAGACATTTGGCAGACATATACTTGACTACCAATAACTGATTAAATTTCTTACACTTCAAAAAACTCAAAAACTATCACTTTTCATAAAGAAATATTTTGTTGCTTCTAGATTATCGTTTCAGGTAACCCATTTCCATTTGCCAGCGATAAATGACATAATACGCAGAT
This sequence comes from Cerastoderma edule, assembly GCA_947846245.1. Taxonomy (NCBI): domain Eukaryota; kingdom Metazoa; phylum Mollusca; class Bivalvia; order Cardiida; family Cardiidae; genus Cerastoderma; species Cerastoderma edule. The sequence continues at coordinate 33,017,610 of OX401413.1, read as the reverse complement.
GGTATTTTCATGATTATTGCTATACTGTTCCTCTACATCCTGATTAAAGTTTTTAATAACAGAAAGAAAAGTCTATATAACCTATGATGTTATTTGGTTAAACAAATAATGTAATATAATTATTTTCTACTTCATGTTTTATTGTTTATCATTAATATGAGACTTTTATAAAATGTATCAAACCAAACAAAGAGAACCCTCTAAGACAAGTTACATCTGATCTGAATATGTATATTGGCCAGAGGCCTCAAAAACTTTACAAGTCACTGAATTAAATCAACTTTTGTGCATTTTCATTAGATGGATTAGTGCATTGATTGACCTACTTAACCAGAGTGTTTCATAACTTTTTTTCTTAATGTAAGAATTTGTTTGAAAATTCCATTACAGAACTTATACTTAAACAAGAAGGAAAGAAAGAAGAGAAAATGGCCGATTCACCGAGTAGGTCAAATGCAGACTCTCCGATTGCCTCAGTTGCTTCTGGAAAGAAATCAAGTAAGTTTCTGGAAGTTTAGTTCTGTTCTGATGATATGTCCAGTAGACATTGTTTTTGTTTCGAAAACAAGCCCCATCCCTTACACAGACTTATCCCTGTGAAATAAAGCAGTAGAAATTGTAACAAAAGGTAAAATAGCTTACGAATTGTGAATATTTTCTTGAGAAACAAAAGATTCCTACCAGTAGTACTCTTTCTGAAGTTACAAGCAAGAATTTGTTTACAGTTGATGAATGATCTTTACTAAAGTATTTGCATAAATGATCAATCTAAATGAATAATTTGTCTGCCAAATATGTTTTGAAGTCTGCCTATAAAACCCATTGCTATCCTGTCTTAACTGTACATGTATTTATCCTTCAAGGACAAGAGAACCAATCGAGGGCCTCTGGGAGGTCAGGAAGAGTTACCTTTCCTAATTCAGCCAAATCAGACACTGAATCAAATATCTCAGGTAAGAAAGTAAATAACTTTTTTTTCAGTATTATTGTTTACTGTAATATGTTAAATATCCCATATACATTTCTCAACCCCTTACTCCATAGTAACTTAACTAACCTTTATGCATGTTTAGAATAATTGTCCATTTATATGTGAGTATATAATTTATGAAGGAAGTCTATATTGATGCACAATATTGTGACATTTGATGCTGTAAAACGTTTAACCTGGAGGTATCTACACCGCTCATGACTCATGTGTAAGCTGTGTATATGGAATTACTTAAACTTGGTCACCTTAACTTTGGCCATAAACCATATAGTATTCTAGCAAAATAGACTCTGTAAACTCCAGTGATTGGTGGTTGTGGCCATCAAAGTTTATACGGTTAGTAAACCCTTTACCAAACGCCAAACTTTTTACTGTCCGAAATTGAAAGAGTTTGCAGATGGTATTTCAAAATGTGATGAAATTGAAAAATAATCTTCTGATAGGGCAGAAAACATGTCAAGAGCAATTTCTCCTTTTCCCACAATATTTTCCAGAGTCGTCTGCAACAAACTGGTCAAATGTCATTATTGTTTGGTAATAGGTTAAACAAGACTTACCTAAGTCAATGTTTGATGGGCACTATATCCACCAAGAATCACATGATGGCCCTAATTCCCAGCCCTAACTCTGGTGAAGTCCTTTTGGATTCTGGTCTCCATATAGACATGGAATGCTATGGCTCTAAAAGTCTGAGGTTTTGGGTCACATGATTAAATTGGTTCACTCATGTGATTCTTGGTAAAAACAGCCAAAAATATTATAGTCGAACATCAACTTAGGTTACTTTAGTCTCATTTAACTTATAAAATAAGTGAGAATCCTGGGCCTGTCTCATAAAGGTTTGTACGAAAGATTTTCTTGTAAACATAAATATAAACAGTAAAAGAGTACCTCAGAAAAGCATTAACTTAGATGTTAATGGATCATGAGTCCTTTTTTGTGACATTTTATCATAGTTTTAAACACATTTTCTTTTTCATTCGCAAAAACTATGTTACCATTGAAATTCAAGGTTATAACAATTTTGTAAATATAGATGCAAAGTTACAAATCTTGTTGAGACAGGCCCCTGATATTTAACATTATATATTTACAGATGACATGGGAGTTAACCAAAACCCATTTAAGATGCCACCAGATAGCGACATTTTCTTAATCAGAGATAAGGAAAGGCAGAGAAATAAACAGGTAATTTTAATAAATGATTCTGTCAATGTTGATTGATTTTCAATTTTTGTCAATTAACGCATTTAAGTTCTTTTCATAGATTATTTAAACTCAATTGACATCTTTGATTCTTTGCACATTCCTGTTAAGGCAATATGTGACCGGTCCAAATCCAAAAGAGAAGCGCAGAGGATGAAAGATAAAAGGAAGATGATACATCTTCTTAAAATATTTTTGGACAAGACTGTAGCAATAAATGGATAAATTGTTCATAAGGGAGAGAGTAATTCTTTTGAAACAGTGGTTTCTTATGCATGTGCATCAAAGTGAGGTTTTAAAAGTGTTTGTTCACAGGAGAGAAAATTCGAAAGTCAATATGAAATGTCGTTGAAGCAATAAAGTTTTTGTATTATTGTTTAATATTCAATTAAACGTAGCTATTTAAAGCATAATTAATTTCAGCAAGCGTCAACTTATCTAAGAATATAAAGTTTATATGTGGTAGAAAAAGCGATGTATGATGTTTTTTAATTGAAATACATGTTGATTAACTTTATACACACTTTAAAGAATTGAAGTTGATCTGTCTTATTTTGCTTCCAATGATTATACTTCAGTGCATATCATATAACAGTAAGGTTCTTCAGTGCATATCATATAACAGTAAGGCTGTTCACTGCATATCATATAACAGTAGGGCTGTTCAGTGCATATCATATAACAGTAGGGCTGTTCAGTGCATATCATATAACAGTAGGGCTGTTCAGTGCATATCATATAACAGTAGGGCTGTTCAGTGCATATCATATAACAGTAGGGCTGTTCAGTGCATATCATATAACAGTAGGGTTGTTCAGTGCATATCATATAACAGTAGGGCTGTTCAGTATAACAGTAGGGCTGTTCAGTGCATATCATATAACAGTAGGGCTGTTCAGTGCATATCATATAACAGTAGGGTTGTTCAGTGCATATCATATAACAGTAGGGCTGTTCAGTGCATATCATATAACAGTGGGCTGTTCAGTGCATATCATATAACAGTAGGGTTGTTCAGTGCATATCATATAACAGTAGGGCTGTTCAGTGCATATCATATAACAGTAGGGCTGTTCAGTGCATATCATATAACAGTAGGGCTGTTCAGTGCATATCATATAACAGTAGGGCTGTTCAGTGCATATCATATAACAGTAGGGCTGTTCAGTGCATATCATATAACAGTAGGGCTGTTCAGTGCATATCATATAACAGTAGGGTTGTTCAGTGCATATCATATAACAGTAGGGCTGTTCAGTGCATATCATATAACAGTAGGGCTGTTCAGTGCATATCATATAACAGTAGGGCTGTTCAGTGCATATCATATAACAGTAGGGCTGTTCAGTGCATATCATATAACAGTAGGGCTGTTCAGTGCATATCATATAACAGTAGGGCTGTTCAGTGCATATCATATAACAGTAGGGCTGTTGAGCAGTTTTAAAAAAAAATGTTTTTTAACTTCAAAATGTCCTCACATCTATGAACAAGCACCTTTTAGGAATATGATATTAATGAACACTCAGAAAACCGCTTAACAAGAAAGTCTCTGTGATTCACCTAGCAGCAACACATATACAAATATGTATATACAATTTTAGGAGCGCCTGCGTCAGCGAGACCTGAAGGTCCATGAAAAGACCACATATGCATCAAAGGTTAACTTCAAAACTGCCAAGATGATCCGACCAACAGACTCTGATGACGAGAAAGAGGAGGAAGAGTCAGATAAGGCTGTGGCAGTTAAAGATGATCCGCAGTTCACTATAGCAGTGACCAGAGGTAACAATGTTAATCTCCACTCACTTATTATCAAGGGTTCAATGCAAGACTATATAGTAAGTGTTTCACATATGTGAAGGACTTACTATAGTCTTGCGTTGAACCTTCAATATACAATTTTGATTTAACCCATTACTAAACAATAATAACATTTGACCAGATTGTTGCGGAGGACTGTGAAAAACATTGTGGCTTTTAAAGAGCAATTTCTCCTTTTCCCACAATGATTTCTGCCCTATCAGAAGATTATTTTATAAATTCATCATATTTTGCAATGTGGTCTGCAAACTCTTTCAATTTGGGCCAGTCGAAAATTTGGCATTTGGTAAAGGGTTAAACTTATTTGATTGTGGTCTGATAGATCTTTTCCACAATTTTACAGTTATATTGTCACATGGTTCCCTGGATTTAAGCTAGTATTACCATTTTTTCAATGATGGAGGAACACCCCATACTTTACTCAGACAATAAAGGCTGGTCATGCCAGGTAGAACCATCAGCATTCAGTAAGTCAATAGGGAGACTACCTCTTGTTAAAATATAAATACAGTTATATCTCGTTAATCCGAACACATCCGTTCCCAACAAAATTTCCGGATGAACGAATAATCCGGACAAATGAAGCAGGGCTTGTTCTTAAACATTTCTAGACATAAACGGTCTATATGCATGTGTATACTTATAAACCTTTACCAAAAGCCAAATTTTCAACCGTCCCAAATTGAAATTCCAAATTAATCTTCTGATATGGTGGAAAACATTGTGGGAAAAGGAGAAATTGCTCGTCACTAGCAATTTCTCCTTTACCCACAATGTTTTCAAGAGTCGTCTGCAACAAACTGGTCAAATGTCGTTATTGGTTGGTAATTGGTTAGGCAAATTACTGCAAATAATTCCGTTTCCCTTACAATTTCGTTCGGATTGCGAGACATCCAGATAATCGGGGTCCGGATAAACGAGGTTTCACTGTAGTATCACTGGTATTTGAATCCATGTGGAAAGGAGTCATGACCTCTAACCATGCAGTTCTGTACTCTAACCACTAGGCCACACAGGCCCCCTATGGTGTTCCTATCTTTAAAAAGAACAAGTTTGAACCATGAGTATCATAGAAGAAAGCCAATAGTACTGATGTTTTTCATTTTACTCTTTTAAGCACAGCTGCAACAGAAGGTTTGAGAAATCAATGTGACAAGCAATTTCCTCGAACCACCAGCTTTCCTCTCAATAAAACTGTTCTACTGTTGCAGACATTTTATGATTTAAGCAGAAGACTTTTGAAATGTATTTGAATTTCTTTATCATAAAAATGAGACCGTTGTGACAACATGATCGAGACCGTTGTGACAACATGATCGAGACCGTTGTGACAAAAGATGAGATGGGTTTTTTTTTCTTTTTTTTTTCCAAATGTGAGGTTTGGTCATTTCAAACATAAGAGTGACATTTTTCATTACTTATACTGGTTGTCTATTTCTAATTTCACTTTGAATGAATCTTTGAAATTCAATATGTTTTAATTAGCCAAACTTCATTTGAATTATGATGTTCAAATAGGTTGCCAGTTAAGATAAATCATTAATCAAATACTAGAATCATGTATTACAAATTGGAAGGACTGTGTAACCCATATATCATTGGATGGATATCATTTATTAAGTTGGCCGAATCAGCTTGTATTTATATATGTTTTAGATCGCCATGTGGAGAAAGAATCCTTGGCAGAATACATTGCCAAAAAACGAGAAATGTTTCTGGTCCAGGTAAGGGCTCATTACTTTTAATTTCCCCTAAAATCATTTAGATTTAGTTACTTATTTCATATCTTGGGCTTTTCAACCCCTTAGCAGAGTATTTGCTCATAATGAGCTATTTCCCTTCTGGCTCAATGAGTCAAGTCAATATCTATCAATAGCTGACTTTTAAACTGATATAACTAAGGGTATTCTTTCAAATTTGTCATTGGTTTTAATTAGGGATGGGAACGATTAACTGTTTCATTAATCGATTAATCGGTGAAAGAATGACGGTTTGTACATGTATACGTCAGTTGTAAGTCATTTCTGAGCTGCATGTTCAGAAGATTTCGAAGGCAGCATCGTGGTTGAAGTTTAATTAAATATTTAGTAGTTTCTCGAATGAGCATTAAAGAATGAGGGAACATCATCATTTTGTGATTATTTAAAGGTTTCAGAAACAATCGTTCGAGTAAATCTTACAGACGTTTAATTGAAATGTGTTAACAATTGCAGTATAGGCCGGTGTAAGTGTGAAAGATTCGCCGATTTGTTGTTGTTATTGTTTGACACGGGGTGACAATTTGGATACTGTTTGACGCGTGAGCGCTAATTGGACATCAAATATAACGGATTAACCCATCTTTCAGACTACAAGGTGTTATGATTGAGCCTTACATTCCCTTTATTCGCACTCGTTAGCTATCTTTATTTGATTTTGAATTGATTAGTTTATTCAACCTTTAAAGTGAAAAAAATGGCATTTCTGTTTTTTTATTTCCGATTAATCGATTTATAAAAATTAATCGATAGTCGGACGTTTAATCGATTAATCGATTAGTCGATTAATCGGTCCCATCCCTAGTTTTAATGGGTCAAACTTATTGGGACTACAAAAGATTTCAGAAACATTGACAATATTTTACTGCCATTTGATGTCTTTAGTGATTGTAAAGAACTACACAAGGAGCCTTCTCAAAGGTACTATCATATCCATCAGTGAAAAAGGTTCTAAGCATCTGAGCTGCTATGCTGTCAATAAATATACCAGCATATTGTTAATGATAATGTGTAGGTTCTCATGATTGCATTTTCGTTCAACTGTGGAAAGACTTGTTCTTCATTGGCATATATTATATGTTGGCAAGGCAACTCCAATGGGAGAATTAATTTGTCGTAATCCTACTTCTGCCTCCAATGTAACATACCAGGTAAAGATCGAGGCATTTCAAACATATAAACACATATTCGTTCACTGAAAAACACTGTCAGCCAGTAATGGATTGTGCTGTTTATATATACACCTGTATTTGTACATGTATTGATTTAAATTCATTTTCAACAGTACTCCTTGGGTGTTAAACGAGATGAAACTCAAAAGCTCGAGGAGATTGCTCAAGCTGAAGAAAGGAAGCTGGAACTTGCTGAACAATACCTGGAGGAGGATGCTGCCATGTTTGACGAGTTTCTCAAAGAAAATGACTCCAATTCTGCCGAGGCAATGAGAATGTAAGGAGATTTTGTATACACCTAAACAACATTGGGGCAGTGGTAGAGCGTCAGGTTCTTGTACCAAGGGTCCCTGGTTAAAATCCCCGTTAGGCGAGGTGAATATTTGCTGGACTTGCCTACAAACCGGCTTGATTACTGGTTAAGTATCCAGGAAGCAGTAATCGAGAGTGGCTTTGAACAAGCTTTAAGCTTCTTTCACAATCGATGTAAAACAAATATGGTGAACAATAAACCACTGGTTATATAGATATCAAAGGGTCAAGGCAAGACTATAGTAAGTGCTTCATAAACATGAAGCACTTACTTTAGTATTGCACTGAACCCTCGATATAGACAAACCTATTCCCTTGTACAACAACTTTAGATAGTGTTATCAATGTGCTAGCTTTTCATACAGGATTACCTATCATAAACTACATGTAGTTACAAATAACCTTTTGATTACTGTAATGACTTTATAAGACTGTGAAAAGACATTTTGAGTGGTAAACATCCCTGGAAATACCTTTGAATGTTATAAAAGACCTGTAGATTCACATATGATGAATCTAAGAAATAATCTTCAAAACAATAAAAGTTTTTTCCAGTTACTGTATTATAAAATAATTTGTCTTTTTGTCATACTTTGATGATCATAAGAGTCTATTAAGTTACCAGATCTTGAATAGAAGATAATGATATAATATATTGATTTAGTACAAACAAGCAGAAATTTAAAGCTTTTTTTGTACATGATTATCATCCTGTGTAATACTGGTGAACAAATTTGCGTGAGTCTGACTGTTATTGACTGCTTCAAGAATTTTCAGGAAGCAGTCTGCAGGTACAAGAAATCAAAATCATTGAAAGGTCGCCATGCCAATAAAGCCTTTTTTAATTGTACCTTATCTGCTTGAGACAACCCAAAAGTAGATGGTTTCATTAAAATGCTTTAATATCACATAATTATGCAAAAAATGATTTCTTAACTCACCAGCGCTGAAACAGAGACCAAGGCCAAGTTAGAAAAGGTTGCAGAAATCAAGAAAATCAATGCCAATATGATGGCAATCAAGTCAGAAATATCCAAATATGAAGATACTCTCAAGGAATATCAGATGTACAGACAATTTTTGGAGAATCTTACACCACCTGTAAGTTTGTTTTATTCACTTCTTCAAGCCTTTTCTCATGTTAAGGTAAGTACATGTCATCCTGTTTTGGGGGCTATGCCATCAGTAACGACAGTCCCCTGTACTACAACGTATCACAGCACGATATGGCTTTTTGTTTACCCATGCAACGCATCACAGTAGAAACATACACAAAGAAATAGTTATATAAGTATAGCTCCAGAAATTGATTGTGATATGTAATAACTGCAAAACAGGTTAATTAAACTTTTGAATCAAGATCCAGCTAGCAAATACAAGAGGAGTTATTCGTCGAAGAACAATATCTGTGCAAATGTGCACCTGTCGGTTTGAGTGCTAGTTTGTGCGTTATGTCACAGGTTAATGCAAAACGCACCTGTCAAACATAATGAATACATGTAGTAGATGTCATTTAACCTTCAAAGCAACAAAACTATGCCAGAATTTACTAAAATCATGTTATCATTGATAATGGTAACAAAAAGAGTGATGAGTAATTTTTTTTTTATGACAATGACTCATTTTGCATACTCTTTACCACATAGGGACTTTTATTAACCAACCATTAGTAATTGAATTTTAAGATTTCTTTGATAAAAGTTTGTTATATGCTACAAGAAGCAAGGCATTGCCAGCTATGTGAATGTTTAGTAAACAAAATTTGAATCACTTTGACAAAATAGAAATATTTCAAATCTAATGTCTTATTTTAGAGAACCATACATGGCCTATTCTCATCTGAAGTTTTGAACATATTTCAGGAAATCCGAGAAACTATGGACTCTAAAAAGAAAAAGAAGCGTGATGAAAGACGAGCAGAAAGAGCAAAACAGAAAGCCCTTCAACGGACAACATCAGATTTAGTACCACAAGAAAAGACAGAGATGAAAGTCAAAAAGAAGGCAGCAAAGGGGCTAACAGATTTTGCCAAAAAAGGATCGGCTACAAAAAGGTAAGATTTATAAGCAGTGCTTAACCTTATAACCCACAATGTACATGTATTCTTCGTTTTTAGATAAATTGAAGGATTCATTACAGATTATGAAATAGTTGAAAATGAAGAAACATTCACATATTATTAACCTTTTTGAGCAGTATTTACTTAAGCACATCATTTAGTCCTTAAAAGTCTATGAGTTTTGCTTTGCACATCATACTAGATACCAAGACATCACATATATTTATTATGATTAAATCAATTAGCATGACTGTAATCAAGCTTTATACATAGTAACACACTTTACAATATAATTTGAGCACATTAGGTTATCTTAGTGGAAATTATTCCAATCAATTAAATAATAAGTATTCAGAAACCATCATTAAGACTATTTTTTTAACCAGTATGCCTTTTGAAATTCTCTTCATTAGATTAAGTTTTTCAAAGGCTGGCAGAAGATTTTTTAAAGGTCTTTAAGCTAACTTGACAATAAAAGCATTGAAAGAAAAAGAGTGCTATCCAAACACCAAATGAAACACTTTTAGAGAATTATACCAGAAGAAGTCATAGCTAATATTATTTCAATTAAGTTTGCAGAAAGACATACAAAATGCTGTATGCTGACCATTAGGAGTTTTATTCAACAGTTTAAAATTCAATTAAATGAGTGGAAAAGATACTTTGTTGAGCAAAGACTAGAATAAATTCATCTCTTTTATGAAGGAACTACTTAAGTAATGTAATGAATCCCCATTCACAAACAATTATAATATTTAAGTTGATATGAAACATATCATATTAATGCTTGTATGTACACATAACAATCCACTTCTATTCAGTGTATATAACATAATGGAAAAATTGTCCTATGTATATCGAATTTTGCTAACCCTTTTGTCACAGAGGGGCTGCTAAAAGGTGAGTTCTAGTTGATTATTTACAAAAACAAGCCAATGTTACCTAGATACCTCTGAACCTCTAAACTCGTTACCTCATTAATTCCATTTTAAAACTGTTGTTTTACAGGCAACTTTTGAATGATTTAGACTGAAAGAAAATTGTTCATGATGAGTTTTTCGCTGTAGCTTTTCTTCAAAAGCAGTTTTAAATAAACTAAGCTATAAATTATATTCCTAAACAATTGTTGTAAAATGAGATTATTTTTTTTTTTACAAGAAAATTTCCTTCTTGTCAACTATGTATTCTTTATCAATTTCACATTTATAAGACACTTTTGTCTCTTTGATAATTTGTTACGGTCTCGAATGCAAATTACTCTGAGCTAGAAAAGGACTAACTTGATCTCAATAAAATTTCTTTTGTTCTAACAAATAACTTATCATGTTTGTAGGCTCTTTGAATTTGACTCTAAATATCTAAATGGAATAATGAAGAACTCTGTAAAAGTTGTCCAAAATACATGCCATACAAAAACTTTTATGAGAGGGAAAAAGTAAAATACAAGAATTGTGAATTTGAGTAAATACGCCATGTGAAAAAAGCTTCATGATGAGTTTTTTTTTCTTTTACCATAACAGGTTTTTTTTGGTAATTTTCTAAAAATAGATTTTTGTGTCTGCTTTCCAAAGTCTTAAATATCTGCTAATTTTTTTGTTGATGAAAGTTACCAGAGTAGCAAACAGGTTAGATCATAAGCCAGCTGCCAGTTTTAGGTAGCTGGCCTGGATCTAACCTGTTTGCATAAGCATGAAGTTAGTTCCAGCACTATAAGGGTTAAAAAAGCTAATAAGTAAAACGATGGTCATGTCGAGAGCATTGCCTTATTTCACCATGTTTCCAACTGTGTTAAAACAACTATTCTTAATGATTTTCATTGAAATGTTAGTATTAATAAAAACATATTCTCATTGGCATTCAATAATTAGAGACCCTTATGCAACCTTATCATTTGCTTGTGTGATACTTCTCCTTCTTCCCCCATAACAATTTCTAAGTGTTAGTTTTTTATATTGCAGACCGTTATAATCATTATACTAAGGATTATATTTGTTTAAGATGAACTAAGGTTTCATTTTCTTTTTTTAATGGTAACCTTTTGAAAACAATGAAGATCAATCTGAAAAAGACTTTTGGAACTTTGATATTTAATTATATTATATAATCATACAATCATATTTCACAGATTATCTAGGTATCATTTCTTGTTTGAGTAAATGATTTATTTTTTCATATTTGAATAAATCCTACCTTCAGGTATCTTTATTCATTGACTGCATGGTTAATTGTTGCACCTTTTCAAGGTTAGGGGTTTGTTTACAGGAGGAGTTGTCCCTTATTCCTCTGTTAGCACTGGAGGGTTTTTCTCTTGAGTACCTATACATAATGGATTTAAAAGGCTAAATGAAGAGGATGGCTGTTGAAATAGTTCCATGCCCTGTTTTAGATGAGAAAGTTTCATATCAAGAAACCATTCTGAATGGTGCACAAATAATGCTCAGTGTGTAGGTATGTAACAGTGTGAGTTAAAAATACTCATGATGAGTTTATCATGTTCTCTACTGGAAAACACCAATCTGAGTACATCAGGTTTATCCAATGAAAACACCTTTGAGATAATAGGGAAGCCACCCAATTGTTTTGCACAGGGCTAAATTTAGTCATTTTACTCTTGTTTTCAAACATATATCTTAAATGTGAAATCTGAAAAGTTGTTCAATTTGATTAAGGAAACAATTATATATGTATCACAACTTAAATGTTGCCATTTTTTATGAGTTACCGATAAAAAATACTTTAAAAGGATGTCCAACATTGGCATATACATTGAACTTCTTTACATGGACGCTTAGAAGAAATGTGTTTTAAGCAGGGGACGATTTACCTGAAATATTGTAACCCTACGCAAAAATACCCGAGTAGTTCCGATTAAAAAAACACTGTGCAGTTATTATGCAGATGCATTTTGATGCAAGTAGTTACCGGTAAATGTTTATACCTAAGCCCTATAAACACTTTGTATAAGGTTTATCCTAGTCAACCTTAGTTGAACAACTTTTAGCATTTTTCAGGTGCATCATGTTAATTAACAAATTAATCTTCTTATTTAAAATTTACAATGTTTACTACGCTTTTCATGAATAAATTAAATACCTTAGTAAAACTGTATAAACTATCTTGAGAGAAAGACAATTGGCGTTTGGGTGGCAATTTTACGTAATATCAAAATAACATTTGATCAAATTGCATTCCACGGACATCACTATAAAAGTAATCCAGACCTGTACTTTCTAATAATCTTCTGCTGTTTTAAATACTTGGACTAGTGACAAAATAATGCTTCAGCATGTGTGTTTTTTTTCAGTACAGTTGCTGAAAAAAACAGTAACTAAGTAAAAATTTCGAAAATCTCAGCCAATTTCACGAGATCAAAACTGAAACTTTATCTACAGGTGGTTAGATTCAATAACGGTTGAAACCTACCCCTAGAGAGCTTAACCAGAATTTGTGCAACGGATTTCGTCGTCAGCACCATGCTGATGCGGTAGAGTGTTCACCAGCCCTTGATTGGTTATACTGCAATGTTCTGTGTCAGTAAAATGGTTGAGTTGAGGGATCTGTGTAAGATTGCAGTAATTAAGTCCTTCATAAAAGTGAATGACTTACTTGAGTAAAGTACTGAACCCTTGATTATTTAAAAATAGTTTCATCTAAATGGTAAAATGGGAACATCACCTAGGTTTGTCAGGGAAGGGTTTAGTATAGTTGTAGTTTCACATAATAAAAAACAACATAACAATTTATTACTAGTAGCTTTTTTATGCATATATGCACAATTTAGCAATCTACGATACTGCTGTATATTTGTTACTGTTCTGCTTAAATATATTCATCTTTAACATATCAATATGATAATGCATTTTCCATTATGATTATGCTTTATTCTTTTTTCTAAATCTATATTATATGTACATGTACCTTTTTTGTAGAAAAGGCAAATTGCATGCATTTCTGTAGATATAAATGCTGCAAATATGCCTTACTTTACTTACTTCACTATTGTTCTATTACAGAAAACTTAACAGAAGATTTTTTGCAGCACACAATATTGTACAGTCTATTTTATGGGCATTTGTGGAACAGTCAAAACTGTGGTCAAGAAGTGGAGGGGATGACTATTGAACTGCCGACCCGCGACCGTAGGCCAAGGGCCACAGTTCAAAATGTCATCACCGACACCGAGGGACCACACTTCTTAATGTTCCACAAATGCCCATGAAATAACTGTTTTATAACTTAAAGTACATAATATAAATTATATATAATTTCGAGAACACAATGCACAAAAACAACATTTTTCTTCAACATTTTATTTGTTTGGGTTCACTGGCAAAAACTAGTTTAATACTTGTCAACAGGATTAAAACTATATCACTTTTAACCGTCCGAAAATACAGTATAATGCTGAGCAATCTTTGCAGAAATAACTGATGTACAGGCAATCATATGTGTAAACATTGGTAGAGCTTGCTTGTGTTGTCACATCTGTATTCATGGATTGCAGATGCTCAACAGTTGCAAAATGTTGACCAGTCAACAGTTTGTAGAGCAGTTAGATTACCAAAGCATGACAGCTTTCCATTTTCTCTCAGCAAAAAATATAAGGAATAAATGTTCATATAAGGTTGTTAGGTGATAATTCAAAATATTGTGAATCAATAAGGATATGCTTATGATGACATAAAATCATTCTCCCTTTGTCATCCTTTTTTCAATAGTTGTTGATGTCAAAGAACCTACCTGCATCATGTGAATATAGTTATGAAACGTCTTAAGGAGTATCATATATCTTAACCCCTATAATGCTGGAACCAACTCCATACTTTTGCAAACAGGTTGGATCCAGGCCAGCTGCCAAGTAAATATCGGGCTAGCATGTGATCTAACCTGTTTGCTACTCTGAGTATAGTTCCTCATGAATATTAAGCAGATATTTAAGGTTTGGGAAAGCAGATGACACAAAAACCTATTTTTTGAAAATTGCCCGGAATTCTAAGGGTTAAAGCGATCAGACAGGCCATGTGCACCTTATATAGTTTCTATATAGCAGGTAACTACAGGAAAGAGCAACAGAGTAGATTTCTTGTCACATTTTGATATACATAAATGGTTAAAGGAAATGGTGTTGTTCATAATTCGTAACTATTATTTTGATGTTTTCAATCTGGTCTCAAATGATACTGAATTTGAGATTTGAGGTAGTGAAAATATGAAAATATATCCATTCATCTACTAAAATGTATACCATTTTAGTAATTTTGTCATGTGTTTAAACTTTTAAGTCTTTTATCTATATCTTATTCTTTATCTTTATCTTTTTTTGTCTTATCTAGTAATAATACATAGTTATAGGGCAGTTTCCAATTATTATACATGGTTCTTTAGCAATTTCTAGTAACTTATAATACACAGTTCTGTGGCAGTTTATTGTTATTGTATACAGATCTCAACAGTTTCTAGTAACTATTCATAGTTATATGGCAGTTTCAAGTAACTTTGAAAAATACTATGGAAGTTTAAAGTAACTGTACACAGTTGTAAGGCAGTATCTAAGTAACTATACATATATAGTTCTTTGGCAGTCTAGCTAGGATAACTATACTCAGTTTATAGGACAGTAACTGTTTCTAGTTGTTAAACAGTTCTATGGAAGTTTTATAAGTAATCGTTTTATGGCAGTTATATAAATAATATTTCTATAGCAGTTTTATAAGTAATAGTTCCATGTAAGTTTCAAGTCATTACACTCAGCTCTAGGGTAGTTTTTAGTTACTATTCACAGTTCTTACGCAGTTTCTATTTATTATTTGAAATTACTTTAAGGCCATGCTAATAGCTGTTTGATATTATAATCTTATTCATCCAATATATTGCTTCATACAGCAGACATTGTAACAAAATGTTTCACACTTATAGTTAAAACTGTTATTTACTCATCTTTCATTTACTATTCAAGTATGTGCATCATGCATTGTGATTTATAAAAATATTTTCTTTTAATCTTGTTCAATTCTGCAACTTATTAAGGGTTCAAGACTATAGTTTGTGCTTCACAAATATGAAGCCCTTGCTACAGTCTTTCATCAAACCATCTACATGACAACTGCTCTCTTTGAGATTCTGCTCAACAATAAGGTACTTTTTAAAGGAAGTAGTAATTCATCACACGCAATTTTTAAGAGCTCAGTACATCACTATAATAAGCCCTTTACTGGCTTAAGTTTTGCACTGAATCTTTCATACTGTTTATCATGTTATATTCTCAAGTATTTTATAGAATAATCCATAAAAATATAGATTTTATTCAATGTGCTTTCAGAACTGCAGAACAAGAGAGCTCTATTTCCACGGTAACTGACTCCGATGACGACAGTGATGAGGTAAGGACATGTTTAACCCAGTCTCTTGGAAATTTGTGTCTGCTCTAACTTGAAAGAAACAGCAGATGAAAATTGTAGAATTCAAAAGTAATGCTTAAGATATAAAGTAACTATAGTTTTTTAATTGTGACTTGTAATTGTAATTTGAAAGAAACCATTGTGACAAAAAGACCAATAATTACTAATTCATGACAATTTCTTTGTTTTTCACAGTATTTTTGTGACTAGTCTGCTTCAGTTGTGTTTTAAATGAAGGAAAGGGTTAAATTATAGCCTATGTGCTGATTATAACTCAATATTTGCGAAAATAAGCTAATTCACATTACAGTAAGGTCTGATTAAAAAGTACTCAATGCCATTGATAGACACATCATGAGTTTCATTCAAGCTATGGCTTTATGGTTTACTTCTATGAAAGCATATTTTTATTTTTTGGAGAGAATAATTTTGATGATATTTCCTTTGCTCTTACTGATTATTTTGGTGCAGCTAGTGACAAATAAAGCATAAGCCAACAAAACTATTTTTCAAATCTATCAGAAATTCATGTTCCAGGTCTGAATGGTTGTTATGCAACCTCTGTATGCATTACTTATTAACTTTTGCATTGAAGCTGATTTTGTTGATGCTCATTAGAACTGTCCCAAAGTTAATTTAACTGTTCAATCCAAGACTGTCCTAAGTGCTTCACAATCGTGCAGCACTTATAATAGAATGACACTGAGCCTTTGAATTGTATCAACAATTTCAAGAGTTAAGAGAAGAAAAAAAAGAAGCTAAAAACAAAAAAAATATTGCCTCAAACTAAACCTTTCCAGTAATTATCATTGGCAGTCTGTTTAGAAAGACTTGATAATATTACTGCTTTTTTATTACTTAAGTCATGCTTTGATGTGAGAAGTGAGGTAGATTTTAGCATTGATGATTCTGACAGCGATAATAGTGACTTGGTTTGTATCTCAATATCACAAATAAAGAATTTCCAACTAGTGGTTTTATGTAACCCATACAAACTTTTAAGGGTTCAAAGCAACACATTTGTAAGGGCTTCATGTTTATGAAGCACTTACTGTAGTCTTGCATTGATCCCTTGCTTTTTTGACCATTCTTTGCTTGCTCTAACAAAATTGGTACCATGCGCATTGACCAAGTACCTTGTTTGGGATTTTGTGACTGGTTCAAATCAATAGGTGCAGCCACTGACAATTAGAAAAAATTCAAATGTTGTCTTTGAAACACTGCAATAGTTAAAATCATTATTGTGAGGAGAGAAATTGCTCTTATAAGCAACTTCTAACTTCACAATAATTGTGTCCTGCTTTATCTATAAGAGGCACCATAAATAAATTATTCAAATCATAAACCACTGTTGGAATATCTACACTGTCAATTAATGCTATAGAAAGTTAATTTAATACCAATTATTGTTGTGGAGTCTGTAAAAATATTGATCCACTTCACATAAATACATTTATAAAGAGGTCATTGCAAGACTAAAGTAAAAAAGAATTTAACACAAAGTACTTACATATTACAAGTTCTACATAACTATTGTCGTGCAATGGACCCTCATAATGATGTTTATTAGAATTAATAGATCACTTGTGAACTTACTTCAATTGATGTTTGTACTTGAAAACAGAAGTTTCACAACATTCCCACACTCACATTATATATATATTTCTTTTATTAAGTCTTAGGCAATGAAATCAGAAATATGGTGCCTCATTTGCTTTAATTAAACTCAAGTGCCAAAAATATAGGAATTGATAAGAAAGTTTTGTCTTATGGTAAGGTATCAAACACTTCATTTTTTTTTAATACCATAGAAAGTACAAACTGCCATTGTATGTACATATGAAGGTTTTCTTTATATATTTTTTTAGCCCAGTGTTCAGGACCTTCTCAAAAAAACATTAGGGCGAATGGAAGAGGTGTTGTTACTGTTACTACAACTCACCAATGTTGTTTGTCTAAACCTTTTCCTATTTCCAGAAATCAGCAAAATATTTCAAACATCATGTTTATGAGTGAATCTGACAAATGACAATTATCAACAAAGGAATTTTGCAATTGTCAATTCAACTTTAGGTTTATTGTCATACCTGTAATGGTGACATCAGAATCATATATCAGTATTATAAATGGTTACAAATCAAACACTTGTTTGTTTTTTTACATTGAAAAAAAGATTGTTTTTTAACCAAAAGAGAAAAGGCAAATGCTGAACAAATGCAGATGAAAGAATGAAAATGATTGATGACGTGACTTCTTTTCTTTCAATGAAATGTTTATCAAATGTTAATTGGTGTTAGAGAAAAGGTTTAGCACACTGTTATGTTAATTAGTTATTGTTGAAATCAAACAATTGCCTGTTCTGGATGTTATGTTTAAATTACCATTGGTATTAGTACTCTTACTCACTAGAATATATAAGTTAAAAAACAAATAAGCATGATATAGATAAATTTTCAAAAATAAAAACTTATTTGCGCATAGAAAATAATGACTGAACCAATTTCAATCAACAGCAGATGGCAAAAAAGCTAGGAAAAATGATTTCTTGATAATACAATCAAGAAATTATTTAGGAAAAAAATCTACAGATGGATAAATTAATCCTTTGATGATATTTTTTCTATTGTGACATCAGTCACAAAGTAAATGTAAAGTCTAACATTAAGTCAAAGGCAGCAAACACTTCTGCATAGATTTAAGTTATGATTTTGTTTGTTTTGATAAAGTTAATGTCATGTATATGAGTATTTGTTGCTGTTCTAAAACAAATTTTATTTTTATTAGTTTTAATTCAAATTCATGCCATTGTTTGAGTTCATTGTGATTACTCTCAATTGAGTTAGGGTAAAGGACATCTTAAATGATTTAATCTCATAAAATGAGTAATCCAGACTTACTCCAGCATAATTTGTTTTCTTAGAAAATCCAAGGAGTTTTTAGATCTGGTTATTCAGATAAAAAAGAAATACTTTTACATAAAAAGATCTTTTTTCTCATTGGTATAACATATTTTTTCACTGGTCATTACTTTTTTGAAGAATCATGACTACCTTCAGGAGTGAGTTTTAATACAAGGAATCTATGCTTGTAGGATTTGGAATTGTTTTTCACCGACCCTCAGCAGTTGTTGGATATCTTTGCGGAGCTGGAAGAACAGAATTTATCTCTCATACAAAACAGCCAGGAAACAGAGGAAGCATTGGAAGAAATGAAACAGAATATAAAATTAACAAAACAAAAAATGTAAGTCACACTGTTTATTACCCCTTGTTGTGCTGGAACTGACTTCATGCTTGTGGAAACAGGTTTGATCACAGGCCAGCCGCCAAGTAAATTGGTGACTGGCCTGTGATCTAACCTGTTTGCTTCTCTGAGTATCTTTCCTCAACAAAATTAAGCAGATGTTTAAGGTTTTGGAAAGCAGACGACACAAAAATCTATTTTTAGTAAATTACCCAGCATTCCTAGGGTAACCTGACCTAGTTTCTGTTTGAACAAATTGAGAATCATGACTATTTTAAAGCCTTTCTGAAACAAAGATGACCAAAATTGTGCAGAAAAGGACTTAGTCATAACCTCTTACTACATATTTAACAAAGGATACCTTTTTACTGATGGTTTGAAGAGTTTGAAATGTTACTTAAGCATCTGAGTACCGAACATGTATGTCAATTGCCTTTCCCCAAGTGGGTTGAAAGAGTTCCACCTCATAAGAAAGATACACACTTCAAATCATTCCTTGAAGTTTGTTGGAATGACATGCAATTGAAGGTCTTCTTGTACAATCAATTTCTTTCAGGGAAAAAGAGACTTCAATATTAAAGGAACAGATAGACAAATTAAATGCACAGATCAGAAGAGAAGAAAAGCGAGCAGAGGACTTGAAAATCAAAGCTAAGTATGTGTTCTTTAAAGCATTTTCTATATGATTATTTTATGTTAGATATTCATGTTTATCTTAGAGATGGATTGTGACAAAAAAAAGACAATGCATATCACAATCGAGATGACCTATCAAGTTCACAGTTCCACCAAATACTTAAGATCACAGTCATCTTGATACATACAGTTGGTGTCTACAAATACTTTTGGCAAATCTCAAATTAAATGTTAGGTAACTTACTAATTGTTACTAATAAAATGAAGATAACTTGTTTCATTGATTTGATAACTCATAGTAAGTAAATGAAATATTTGTAAAAAAAATCTTAAATGATAATCTTTTTTAAAGGTGTTCAAAGAGATATGCATAAGCAAAGTTTTAAAGTGAGTCGAACAAAAAGGGTTTAATACTAGTTACTGAAAACAGGTTTACACATGGACAAGACTTTTGATAAATCTTTCTTCTTTTGCAGAATGTTCTCATATGGGGAATTCAAGCAAGAAGATCAAGAAAAGATGTTATCCCAATTAAACAAAAAAGTGGAAGAAGTCTACAGAAGTTGTATAGGAGACAATGAGGCAAACATTAGGTTAGTCGATAAATCTTTGATACCTTACCCCAAACCAACATCTTTACATGATTTAATTATGTCAGAGGGCAATATGAGCAGGATTTTCATATATATAAACATGTATTTGTATACAATTTGTAACATATCCCTAAAAGGTCATCTTTATTATAAGATAAATTTCCATTTGATTATTGTAATTAGAGATGATAACATTTTGATTGTTTTATGCAAGACTATAGTAAGTTATTTACAGAAATGAAGAACTTACTATAGTCACGCATTAAGCTCTCAAACTGTTGAAAGGTTTTTCACTATCTCCTGTAGCAGTAATTGTCATACAATGGCTGACTTTAAAAATTAATTAATATTCTTGGAATGTGTCTTTGAGAAAATGAGATGAACGCAATATAAAAATTCTGATTGGTGTACAGTAAAGCATGTCTAGGGTTTACAACTCCTGTTTTAAACTGAGTTTTGTGGCTACATAAGAAGGATTTAACCCCTAAGACCCTTACAGTATAATACCTCAACTAAATAATTTGAGGGTTCAATGCAATACTATAGTAAGTGGTTTAAACTTTATGTTTATGAAGCACTTACTATAGTCTTGCATTGAACAATCGACTTGATACATCTCTTGCAGAAAAATTTGAAAACCACTGTAAATATGGGATGAGTTGCATCTGAAGACCATTTCATCCTATTGCCGTATTGGTTTCTGCCAATCAAGTATCACAAAGACTCTGGGCTTTTTTTTTGTGATAATATTTTGGAGTCTGTTTTTTGCTTTTAATTTTTCATATCACAGAATACATAAGTGGGAATGGGTCAATGCCTTTAAGACTAAGACAAACTTTACTGTGCACTTTTCTCTGACATAGTAAATCATGTAATGAAATGTTTGGGGTAAACCTACCTTATGGAGAATATACATTTTGTTTGCATTACCAGATTTGGGGGTTTATTATGTTTTCAAGATCTTATTTATTGTTTACATTCCTTTTAAATGATTTCTTAGACAAAAAAAAATCCGAACTTAGCTAGAATAAGGTGCTTCTTTGACTGAAGCAAAACTTTGGTCATCATGAGTAACTTTTTCCATTATGTTCCAGTTTTCTTAAAACAAAAATGCTATTCAAAATCAATAAGAAAAAATGGAACAAAATAGATAGAGAATAGATGGTTGGTGTCGTGAATCGGAAATGTTATCGGGCAAGGCTTAGGATTATTATCCGGTGAGCCGAAGGCGAAACGGATAATAATCCGAAGCCGAGCCCGATAACTTTTCCCATTCAAAGACACCAACTTTCTATTCTATTTATCCTGTTACCTTTATGTATTTTTTCAAACACACAAGATGTGAATAGCCTAAAACACGAGAGAAAAAAAGAAAAAAATAAGTAGAGAATGATGTAAATATGACGTCATTTCGTTCTTATGACGTCATGATTCATCACGTGCATGTGTTACATGGTTAGTGCCGGATATCACAAATGTTATACGGCACCTACTTATCGGTCCCAAAATGGCACTAGTGACAGGATAAAATGCATACAGGGGTTCCAAGTTGCTATTAAATCCTGTTGTGAAAATTAAAGTCATCGTTGAGACAACAGATTGAAAGTTCAATGCAAGACTATAGTAACTGTTTCACATATGTGAAGAACTTACTATAGTCTTGCTTTGAACCAACAACTGTACTTTGTCCCTACCCTAGTCCAGGTTTCTGGTCTGGAAGGCTATTGCTATATTAACTGACGCCTTTGAAGTAAAGCATGATAAATGTCCAAATGTTGAAAGAAGCTTTATTCACAGTTCATTATTGAGACAAGTCCAAACCCCAAACTGGTAATGTAAGCATGGGAAGTTGAGATTACCGAGAGGCTGTATACATATTCAGGACATTTACCACTTCTTACAAAACACATATGAGACCTATCTTACGTGCATTGATCTAAATCTGTTGCATTGCTCTGAGTTGTTTGAATTTGTGTTGATTTGGTACATCAACTTTTCTCCTCATACATAGTCACCTCAACTTGTTACAGTAGAGGACTTAGAAATCAATTGTGACAAAAGAAGAAAGTGCTTTGGTCTTTAAAGTGTAAGATAGAGCTCATATGTAAAGTAGTTTGATTAGTATGACTTCACAATTCATTCTTTACACCTTATAGTGCTGGAACCGGCTTCATGCTTATGTAAACAGATTAGATCAAGGCCAGCTGCCAAGTAGATTTGGTGACTGGCCTTAGATCTAGCCTGTTAGCTACTCTAAGTATCTTTCCTCATCAAAATTAAGCAGATATTCAAGGTTTTGGAAAGCAGATGACACAAAAATCTATTTTTAGAGAATTATCCAGCATTCTAAGGGTTACTATAGTTTCTAGTCACATAGCCACAGCCATTGCTATTTTCTGCACATAATGACTAATAAACACTTCAGAAAAGCTAGAATGGAGAAATATCATCTGAGAATGCATATTTTCTTTCCAATGTTTAATGAATGATGAAGTAGATGCAGTAAGGAAGTTTGCTCACAGACAAAGAGTGTCTGAAATACTGTTGTAAATGGTATTTAACTCCAATCCAATGAAATGCTTAAGATGCTTGATGTCAGTCCGAAATTATCCCTGAAATATTATATATACGTCCAATGGAATTGGTTCACTTTCTCTTTAGAGGTAGTTTTCATAGACGCTTTAACCCTTATAGTGCTGGAACCGACTTCATGCTTATGCAAATAGGTCAGATCCAGGCCAGCAACCCAGTGAATTGGTGGCTGGTCTGTGATCTAACCTGTTTGCTACTCTGAGTATCTCTCCTCATCAAAATTTAGCAGATATTTAAGGTTATGGAAGAATCTTACAAGAATCTTTTGAAAATTACCCAGCATTCTAAGGGTTAATATGCTCACCGATAGTGCCCTATGTTTTGATTTTTGTGTAGACAGTGTTTTACTTACATGTGTGATACTAAAATTGATGAAGGAATGGCTTTCAAAACACAGCTAGAAAAGGAGAAATGATTAGAAAAATCGTAAGCATTTTCTACATTCAGCATAATGAATAATGTAAGTCTTATTCAAATCATTCATTGATACAGACATCTTGAAAAAAGAATGTATCTAATGGTAATAAAAAAATATGAAAAAAAATCCTCATTGTGAGTAAACTCTCATTTTGTCACATAGATTTTGATTCATCATTTGAGCAAGCACATGTTGTTGTTGTTTCACTTTGATAACTGGTATCAATTAATAATGTTGCAGATCAAATGAAGAGAGTAAATGTTTAAGGTGCCTTTCCTAGCTTTGCTTTAAAGACATTTAACTGCTCACTGTTTGTTTCTTCATAGAAGATTCATTAGCATAGTTTACATTAACTGTGACTAACTAATAAAAGGTTTTTTAACTCATTTGTGACTGACAAATCATCAAAAGAAAGGTGAGTCAAACATTATAGGTTATACTTTTACAATGTTTTGAGCAGGGTCACTTTGAAAGGGGAAGGATTTTCCTTGTTGAAGACATGAAAAAGGCAAGAGAGGAATCTCCTCAATGTAAAAGGAGATGTTATTTGTTTCACTGGGAATAAATATCCAATGAGTACAACTCAATACATGTACCTCATTTATTGCCTTACATTGTTACAAAAAAGAAAAAAACACTCAAAGGAGAGCCCCCTTTTCATATACAGTCATAACAGGCTTAAAGAACCTTAAAGTTTTTATTTGTTGCCTGCTATTTAGTTTGAATCTATTAACCATCCTATTAATTAATACAGCTAAACATCTCTCATCATCATTTCAGAAGGAGAAGATCATTATAAAACAGATTCATCTGTTCTAGGTATTGAAGAGATGATGAACATTTCAGATATTAGCAATGACAAACAGCAATTAAAAAAATTATGTCGCTATACATCATTGTCATTGTTGATGAAACTTCAATCAGTATGAATCTTGATGTTATCATATTTTTGTACCTTAACCAATCAAAGCATAATTCTACATACTGTCAATCCGAACACATCGGGTTTATCCAATGAAAACACCTCTGAAATAATAGGGATGACGCCATATTGTTTCCCGCGAGAATGACGTCACTATACTTTCGTTTTTAGAAATAGATCTTAAATGTGAAATCTGAAAAGTCGTTAAATTTGATTGAGGAAACAGCTATACATGTCACAACAACAATTTCGCAATTTGGTATGATTTACTGATAAAAAATTATTTAAAAGGATGTTCAACACTTCCATACACATTGAACTAATTAATGTGCACGCTTAGAAAATGTGTTGATTGCCGGATGCCGATTTATCCGAAAAATTGTAACCCTACACTTATATCCAAGGTATATTTCACAGCTCACGGAAATACCCAAGTAGTTCCGATTGACATACTGTAAGACAAAGTGCTTAAGATTTCTTGCAAGTTTATATCTCCAAGCTTACTTACGTTTTCACCCGGCCTCACCCTTCATAGGTACATGTATATGGCAATTACAAACAAGATATTTCAAAGAAATGGAAATTGTGTTGAAAAACAAAACAAACTATGTTGTAGTACCAAAGGGCTGGACAAATTGATTATCGAAGAAATTTCCAAATATGTCCAAGTCAACACTTGAGCCTCCATTTATAAGTTTTTCAGGGTTAGAATTAGATATGCATGAAGATTGGATGATTATTTTGAACAAGTAGGTACCATCTTGGACATCAATTTCTCTTTGTTCTTGTTGCTGTATGATACAGTAAGGTGTTCATTACTTATTGTTATTGTTGCTGAAAAGAACAGTTGGACGTCAATTTCTATTTGTTCTTGTTGCTGTATGATACAGTAAGGTGTTCATTACTTATTGTTATTATTGCTGAAAAGAACAGTTGGACGTCAATTTCTCTTTGTTCTTGTTGCTGTATGATACAGTAAGGTGTTCATTACTTATTGTTATTATTGCTGAAAAGAACAGTTGGACGTCAATTTCTCTTTGTTCTTGTTGCTGTATGATACAGTAAGATGTTCATTACTTATTGTTATTGTTGCTGAAAAGAACAGTTGGACGTCAATTTCTCTTTGTTCTTGTTGCTGTATGATACAGTAAGGTGTTCATTACTTATTGTTATTGTTGCTGAAAAGAACAGTTGGACGTCAATTTCTCTTTGTTCTTGTTGCTGTATGATACAGTAAGGTGTTCATTACTTATTGTTATTGTTGCTGAAAAGAACAGTTGGACGTCAATTTCTCTTTGTTCTTGTTGCTGTATGATACAGTAAGGTGTTCATTACTTATTGTTATTATTGCTGAAAGCAACAGTTGGACACCAATTTCATTGTTCTTGTTGATGTATTCATACAGTAATGTATTCATTACTTAATGTTATTGTTGCTGAAAACAACAGTTGGACATCCATTTCTCTTTTTTCTTGTTGCTGTGTGATACTGTAAGATATTCATTTATTATTGTTATTGCTGCTGGAAAGAAAAGTTGGACGTCCATTTCTCTTTTTTCATGTTGTTGTATGATCCAGTAAGGTGTTTGTTACTTATTGTTATTGTTGTTGAAAAGAACAGTTGGGCATCTATTTCAATGTTCTTGTTGATGTATTCATACAGCAAGGTTTACTTAATGTTATTGTTGCTGAAAACAACAGTTGGACATCCATTTCTCTTTTTTCATGTTGCTGTATGATACAGCGAGATAATCATTAAATCTTAAGTTAGGCATTCAGTAATATCTTTCCTTGTTGAAGTAATGTATGGTTAGTCATCCATTACTATTTGCTCTTGTTTCAACTATTTATTGTTAAGCTAGCATCACTCTGATATTTTGATGTTATGTTCATTTACAGGTGTTCATTGCTTCTAATTATTGTTACCGTTATGTACAGTTAGGCATCAATTACTTCCCCTTATTGATGATGTGTCGTACAATATAGTATTGATTGCTTTGGTTCTTGTTGCTGTAGTATACAGTTTGGTGCCCTTTTAAATTTCATGACCTTATAGGCTTTCATTAATTTTTGTAGTGTATAGTCAGGACTGGTGTCCATTTTTTTTGCTTGTTGCTGTAATGCATATATATAAGTTCTACTATGTAATTTCTTGTTAATGATATTGTAATATACATTAAGGTATCTATTATTTTTTGAAATTGTTACTGTTATATATAGTAAGGCAATCATTTCTTCTTGGTGTTGAATCTATAAAATACAGTTAGGCGTCCATGTCTTCCCTTCTTATTGATATAATGATAGGCGTCCAGTGCTCTTGTTATTGATCATTAGATGTTTGATTCATCTGATATTTCTTCTTGTTTTAATTGCTTTAAGGTATAGTTATGTCCCCTTTTCTGTTTATAATTGGTGCTGTAATGTACAGTTAAACATACATTAATTCTTTTGATACAGCTGTATTGTACAGTTAGGCATCAATAATTATTACTTTTCTTATTGATGATGTAATGTACAGTTAGGTGTACATAACTTCTCATTCCATTAATGATGTTACAGTTTTAAAGTTGCTTGTGTAGTTATTGTTTTATTCTTCATTATTACAACTGTTACTAGTGAAATGTTCAAAATATAAATGATACTACTTTCTCTAATCAGGAAAAAGCTTAAAAATACTATGTTCATTTTAGATTTAAAAAAAGATGAAATATATAAAAACCATCTTGATCAATGTCTTCAGTTCATCAGACATGAGTATATCTAATGATGTGGTGGACTTAACAAGGTAAACATAAACTGTTGTCAATCACAGTCGCCATAAATGAAATTCACAATGTTGTTATTCTGTCAATAATGTGTAGTACATGTATTTGCAACATAATTAGGTATTCAGATATTTATGATGCATTTCTTTATTGTTTAGATTACTTTCATAAACAAAAGAAAGATGCCTTCATAAAAAAACAACTTTTTTAAGGTTCTATATGTATAAAAAGAGATGCCATCATCCATTCTGTAAATCTATCATAAATAAATAAGGTACAATATGCCCATAAATGAAACAGAAATAAGACATTAGTAATAAATAAGTGAGACAGACTTGAAATATATTTTCTGCTATATGAAAAGATGGGATTGTGCTTTAATATGTTCACTGTTGATATTTGTACTTTTGTATATAAACAAATTATAAAAGTGTATCAAAGCATATTCATATAGATATTTTTCATGACTAGATTTCCTTTACTTTCATACTTTGTCATTTATAATAGTCCGCTATTCTTCAAAGTCAGGTAATCACTAGATTATGAAAAATCACGATCAAGCTGCCTTGCCTGATGATGTATCACAACACTGGCATGTTTATCATTTATTGATTTCCTTATCTTGTTCAATTTTATTATCATTGTTATTATTGTTATCATTACTTTTATTTTTCGTTGAAAAAGGTTATGTGAACATGGAATTCAGAAAACTGTGAATTGAAACACCTATAAAATGAATGTCAAAAACATCTTATAAAACGTTCATTGTACACACAAAAGCAATTTATTCTTTGACGCCACCAATAAGCTAAGTATTCTTTAAAGAGGAATTTCTGTTTGATTTTTAACAAGCAAAATGCATGAGTGAATTATTTTCACAAATCCATCTAGAATTATGTCTTAAAACATTTATATTTCATGAAATTCCAGAGTATAATTTTATATCTAAATTATCAAATCTGAACAAAAAAAGGATTTTCAACTCATTTTTTTTAAAATTCAAATCCTGTGTGTATTTCATACTGTTATATTTAGGATAGATAAATAATTTTCAATCCCCACAATCATGGTGCGTTTCTAGTGATCTAGACTCATTTGAAAGAGGGTCCAAGAGAAACTCCTGCTAAGTTGCTGAAATTCTGTGTCAAATTTGGGAACCCATGTTCATATGCATGGAATTGACTTCGTTCATTTAACCTCCATTCTCTTACAAAATAAGAAAATAACATTTGAATCATGACCCTATTGAATGTAATCAATAAAATAAACAGATTATAGGAAATTGTTTCATTTGCATTAATTTCAAAAGTTTCACAAACCGTTATCTTTTTAACAACACAAACATATTTTTGATTGTTTGGTGCTTGGTTTTCTCAGCCAAGTTCAAAGAGAATTACAATTTCATTCAATTAACAACAAGCATCTACTAAAAACTTTATACTTCTTCACTTTAGATTATCACTTTTTACTGATAATTATTTCATTTCATGAGGCTAGTCGTAGTTAAGAAATGAGCTACGTTTTGATTAACTAACATGCTGCTCTCAACTTACAATAAGTCTAACATCACCTTAGAGACCTAGATTATACTCAGCCTTGGTGTCAAGTAATTGTCTTGAAGAATTAAACAGCCTTGGTAGTAACTTGTATGTCTCCACCAAGGTTTAAAAGATTTATCACTGACCTACTATGTATGTGCCCTGTTGAATCTGTGTGCATGTCTTTGTGCATGTCTTGTGTGACCTCGTTATTATGTCATATGTATTTATGTCATAACTGATGTGACCTAATGAATAATGGTTGAGTTTAACCCTTTACCAAACGGCAAATTTTTAACTGTCCGAAATTAAAAGAGTTTGCTGACGACATCTTAAAAAGTGATCATATTGGAAAGTAATCTTCTGATAGAGTAGAAAACATTGTGGGAAAAGGAGAAATTGCTCGTCACGAGCAATTTCTCAATTTCCCACAGTGTTTTCCAGGATCGCCTGCAACAAAGTGGTAAACTATTGTTATTGTTTGGGAATGGGTTAACTAAATTTGCCCTGTTAGTGTAGTAAGTACTTAACTTGTTTGTATTGGGTATGTTGAGTTATGCATTATGTAAATTTGCAATCTAAATATTAAAAGGAGATGGCTGACAATGGGAGAGATGGTGGACAATGCAATGTTCCATAATGTCAATAATACACAGTTTCCTTAACATTTAGATGGCAATCTGTTAAGGAAACATTGAGAGCTATAGTTACACTAATTTATGTACTATTTAATTTAATTAATTGTTATATACATGCTATGTTTTTCTAAGTTTTACATTTCAGATCTCGGAATCATCTTGGATAAAAACAGTTTACAGAATCTTTCAACTGCATACTAATTTTGTGATTTGCTCCATCCACAGAACATTTCAATATCTAAGATGTGATTGAGCATTTTTTAATGTTTTTTACTAACTCTCATCTCCAACCATGAAAAATTCAAATTTCATATTTAAAGAAGTTATTTTTTTTTTAACTTTGAATAGGAAGGAAGTGTATACAAATCAAACAGCATGATTGTACATTTTTCTAAGAAGTTGGTCATTTTAGGTATTCCTGAACATTTTTGAAATGTAAAAAATGCATTTTAAATGCTAGTACTTCAAGAACTTTAATCTTAATGCAAGCCAATGCATGAATTGCAATGATTCTATTGATTACTTTTATGTTTTGAAAGAAAGCAAGAAAACACAGAAATTAATTTGACAAAGTATTGTACCGGTCAACTCATTAAACTATCGACTTAATTTTAGAAATTTGACGATACTAATTGATTTTTCATTCATAAACCAATTTCCTAATCTTCAAAATATTTGAGAATTTTTATCCTTTTTTTCTTTCTAATGATCATATTTCCCCTCAAACTAACACACCATCTGCACTAATGTTTTTTGTTGTTTTCTTACCAAGCACATTGCAGATGCTCACTAATATTGAAAATCGATTAGAAGAACTCTTTGAACAGATAGAGACCATGCCCCAGGATAAGGTTGAAGCTGCTGAAAAGGTGAGTTGTTTTAGTACATCCTGCAGTTCATTCTTTTCTTACAGAATCATACAGTTACTTGAAGATGAAAATCGTTAATTGTATAGTTCATGTGCCAGTTGTTTGTATTTGGCAGATTTGTCTTGGTTGGCAATTATGTGCTTGTTCTTAGTAAGAAAATATCAGACCTTTAGATATTCATAATGCTAATATATACCCATTTGACTTGGAAAGTCGTCATTTCTAGACTTTCTTTTGAATTGGCCATAATGGCTTGTTTAATATACATAAAGATACGTGGTATGCTTCTATTAATATAAAGCTGACTTAATTAAAGAATATAAAACTATTAAAGGATAAGAAGCAAAATTCAATCAAACTCGCCAATCAACAAACCTCAAATATCTGACACAAAATTGTAGTAGCAAATTAGTAACAGCTTAACAAAGCTCTGGACTCTTACTTTTGATATGACAAAATGAAAACTTGAACTTGCTGTATTTTCATCAATTTTGAAAGAAGTCTAAACTGTCTATATGATTTCTTGATTCCCTACAGGAAGTCGGGGTGTGTGGATAATCAGTTATATGATATTAACCAGTATATGAGCTATTACTCTTGGTAATTCTTTATGCTTAGGTTTTGTATGTATAATTATACTAAGTCATGATAGGTATCATCAGGTAACTCAAAAGGTTGAAAGATCTGAATGAGAAGATGTGCATAATACAAAATCCATTAATCTCGTTTGCATACTTGAGCACTTTCCTGACAAGTATATAAAGATAACCATCCGTTTGTTTAACTGGAGTTTTTCTTACTGAAATCTTCTTCGACAATTTCCTTGGGTACTTTATAAAACAAGTGCAGAGCAGGCCCTGAAGGTGCAAGTTAACGCAATTGATCTAACTATCAAAGACCCTTGATAAAAAAGATAAGTATGCCATATAAAAACACTTGCATAACTGGTGTTGATTCTCCCTAAAACGGGGGCATGTATAAAACTTTCCAAAATCATTGATTTGACACAAGTAAAAGTCAACAACAGTATCTCTGTAATAAAGAACATGCATACTACGCTATATATGTATATTCATTGAGAGTAGGGCAGTTATAATTGTTTCAAAGTGCTGGTAACTTTCTTGTGGACATGCAATGTAGGAAAACGTGTTCGTCCTGTGTATTTGGTTATTTTGTTAGAAGCATTCTTCAACTTGACCTTCTACCAGTTGTTTTTCATAATGTCAAAGGTTAACGTGTCTAGTTGATATAAACTTATTAAATTTCAGGCGAAAGAGAAAGAGAGAAGACTCAAGTTGCGAGAAGAGAAGATGGACCAACAGCGTATACACCAAGAAGAAAGAGTCAGAAAGGCCTTAGAAAGAGCAAAGGCAGAACCAAAGAAACAGGTACAGTATCTGAGCTACTTCATTCCTTAAGAAATTTGATTTTTTAATTACTTTCTCTTAAACAGTACTGGAGGTAAACAGAATTAAACGACTGTTTGTAGGCCATCATTGACTTTATTTAATGACATGGAAATTGTAATTGTCTTAACTGAATGAGTTTGTAAAACAGTAATTACACGGAAACTGAGTTGCAAGTTTTACTGATTTGTTAAAACCATAACAATTTCGTAGGGTTCAATATTGTTTTCCCCCTGGGCCATTGTTCACAAGGAAAGAAACAGGTTTCATCTTGATTAGTTATCCTGTTTTCTCATGGAAACGTCTTGATTAGGGTTTCTTGATAAACCAGTTTTATTCTTTTTACCTGGAACCAGTCTCCTCCCAACCATTGCTATTATCCTTTTCTATTGGCCACCAGTTTGCTCCAAACCAGTTCTCGTTTCTTTGACCCAGAACTGTAAGAACCAGCTTTCCTGTTGTAACCAACATTACTCCTTAAAGTACCATGGTGAAAAGCCTTTACAACATATATGAGAGATACATGTATTTATTGTTTTCCATTATATTGCACAGTGACATAAAACTTTGATTTTCATTTCCAAACATCAGCAGTAGATTCAATAATAATATTAATATTTGAAATTCTTTGTTTCCAGACCGGACGAAAACTTGTGTTCAGATCGGAGCCGCCACATCACAAGAAGAAGGAAGACGACGGAGCTGACCAAGCCAGTCGAGAGGAAGAAGAGTTGGCGTATTTCTTTACCTGGTGAATCTAGTAATGGCAGTTGTTGTAGACACAAACTTTGTGGATCAAATATAAATCAAACTTTGTGGACCATTCTATGTATAAATCAAACTTGCTAGAGATAATTTTTAATGGGAATAGAAGATCCATTTATCATTTGATCACCATTTGATATATTTAAAGGATAATCATGCTGAAATATCATGTTTGAAATAAAAATCATTTTACCGTTTGTCCAGTTATGCATTTCATATCCATTATGTTTGGGTGAATTAGGTATGTTTGAGAGAATTTCATGAACCGTAAAATTAACTAATAATGTTGGTGCTTATAAATACACAATTTATTTTGATGAATATTCAATATCATGTCCATTTGTTATTCAAATCATAAAATCATCTTTTACAGAATCAAGATAAAGGAAAAAACTATTCATGCAAAAAAAGAACCATCTGTAACTTTTTTATTTAAGGTAAAAGGAAACAAAACTTGTAATCCATACCGGTACTCTACTTTTCTGCCTACAAACTTTAGATAATCTTCAAAGTATACGATCGAAAAATGTTTGATTATAACATATCTAATACAGATGAAGAAAGGTGAATGTTGAATGGATTTTCTTTCATTTCTGGGTAAATTATATTCGACCGACTTGCCAATAACCTGCCATACAAACTCTGTATAGTTCCTGTGAAGCTGTGTCTAATAATTCCTTTGATATTTATATACATGTTTTTTCTTTTGTAAAAAGAGTATTAAAAAAATTCAACATCTACTGTTTTTGTCAGTAATTAAGGATGTCTTAAAGACGAATGGTCTTCTTTCAGTTCAATTGCATTCTCTGGCTTGGTATTGGTCTGGAGGAAGTTATGCCACCAAGAAACCTGTTCAATACGAAAGAAAAGTTTTCATAGAAGATATTGATTTTACAGATCCTTCTTCTTGACAAAGTTTACTCTTATATGTATTTGATATCAAGTGTTATGAAATAGGGTCAATCCTATGTTCTCATGTGTCCATATGATTTGGTACTTTATATTCTTTTAGATTTCGTCAATACATTTCCGTTTCCGTCTCTCAATACAAAATCTTATTTTCTTATTAAACATGTTTTGGGTATACACAGTATATACTTGTATGCTGTTGGTTTTAGGAATGGATAAACTGAGTGGTGGAAATGCAGATTTTCCTATCAAATCCGTTTTGCGCATTCAACACAGGCCCATTTTAGAATTCTGCTTCGATAGTAACAAACATTATTTACAAACAATATATGTGTAATATACCTGTTTATTAATTTTGGTTACATTTATTCTTTTAAAAATATAATTCACAAAGCATCCACGTGGATCTGTATTCAAATAATTAGCTTAACACTTCACCGCGCATTCGTCAGTTTCACTATTCTGTTTTCTAATACATTCCCTGTGTGCTTGTTAACCACAGTTTCACTCGTTACACAACTAACTGTTCATTCTGATACAATTTATTGCAGGTCCATGCAATATCAATATTTATACACACTTGTTGTTACTTTATAGTTATTGCACTGACAAAATACAATCCTTTATGAGTGGGCTGCAAAAAGAGCGAACTTTAACTTCCATACACATCTTAACCCTTTACCAAACGACAAATTTTCGACCGGCCCATATTGAAAGAGTTTGCAGACGACATTTTAAAATGTGATGAAATTGATTTACAATCGACTGATATGACAGAAAACATTGTGGAAAAGGGAGAAATTGCTCGTTATGAGCAATTTCTTCTTATTCCACAATTTTTTCAAGAGTCATCTGCTGCTGCAATAAACCGGACATTTTATTGTTTGGTAATGGGTTAACCAGTAATTTTGCTTTAAATCGGACTTTTTAAAATATAAAATACAACCATGAATTTACAATTGCCATCTCATATGCCACACACAATAAAATGAGCGTCAAGACATTTATGTATTAAAGCTTAACCCATTTGCGTCAGTTCCTTTGGCCTAACAATTTGCATATTGCATGGCCTTGTCCTGAGGGGATGGTGAGACAGTATGTAATGTCATTCAATCAAAATATGTTGCCTTGCTACTTTTTTTTCGATGACTAAGTTTCCAAGTTGCTGTCTATTTCAAAGCAAAGTGGTCCAAATAAGAAGTGCACTTTTACAAGTCATCGTAATTCTGATAAACCCCCAAAAAATCTTATGTTGGTCTTTTTTGGAATGGTCTCAATAAGACGTTATTTCTGGTAATTTCTGGTCAATTAGTTTGTATTAGGAACTCATGAAAGTTGTCTCCAAGATAATGTTTAATGAGCACGTGCAACACTATCAAACAGTCTTTATTTGAAAAGGCACTCTACCCACTCTTAGTCCCCTTATATGTACCTTTTAACCCTTTACCAAACGCCAAATGTTCGACTGTCCCAAATTGAAAGAGTTTGCGGGTGACCTTCCAAAATGTGATGCAATTGAAAAATAATCAAATGACAGGACAGAAAACATTGTGGGAAAAGAAGAAATTGCTCATTAAGAGCATTTTTCTCCTTTTCCCATAATGTTTTCCATAGCCGTCTGCAACAAACTTGTCAAATGTTGTTATTGTTTGGCAATGGGCTAAACTATATAGGACCAGTTTTACTCCTGGCTGCTCTCGGACGCGGTGCGGTCCTTCTGCGTGGCCAACAAATCCTTTCGCTCCAATTTCGGCGAGTTTTTGGGCGAATCCTTATTCTTCCTCCTCAGTAAGGGTGAGTTTAGAATCCTGTGTTTGAGTGAGGGCGAGCTTTTCGGCGTGCCTAGCCCCACCTCCCTATGTGTGTCCTTATGACGACAGATGACGACGGGTACATGAGCGTGGTGAAGGACGTAATCGCTGATACTCCCCAGCAGGGTGCGTCTCAGGGTGCCCTTCCCCCGGGACCCACACACGATAAAGTCCACCTTGTCCGCGTCCGCCGTGTGTACGATCACCTCGCCGGGTTTACCGGCCACACTCTTTACTTTACCGCCGATCTGAAACAACAGAACCATGGATTACTTAGTCTGGTTATCTGGTCCTTAGCTTGCCTAATGGCGTGTGCGTGTGAGGGAATCTAAGGCTAGGGGAATCAAATGAAAACAAAACACGGGATAACTAAACCTGCGGATAAAAACAGGTTAGATCCAGGCCAGCCGCCAATTCATTTGGCGACTAGTCTGTGATCTAACCTGTTTACTACTCTAAGTATATTTCCTCAGCAAAATTAAGCAGATAATTCAGGTCTGGATAGCAGAAGACACAAAATAAATACCATTCATTCTTTGGATCTAAGCTGACTTTAGTCTGCTCAATGTATCATATGAGGAGAAAGGTTTATCATTTCCAATTTTCCAAAAATAACATTACCCCTGCATTGCGTAATCGCTCCCCGAGATTGTGTAGAAGTGCCTTCTCTTTCTCCTCCTCTTCTTCCATCAACATCTGAATAGTTTCCACATCCGCAGTACCACCAAGTGCTGAAATGACAAAAGGTGGGGCTTTTTATCTAAAATACTATAAAAGAACATATATTTACCGATTGTTTTACATCGCATGCGAAGGAAACTTGAAGCATGTTCAACGTCACTCTCGAAAACTGCTTTCTGGATACTAAACCAGTATTCGCGCCGATTTGTGGGCTAGTCCCGGCAATTTTCATCGCACATAACGGGATTCGAACCATTCAACCTTGGTACAAGAGGCCGACGCTTTACCTGCACCACTGTTGCCCACGTAACCTGCGGAAACGTCACTGACAAGTTGTAAAATAAACAATAATTTCTTAAAACAATTTCCTAATTTTGAATTTAGTGATTGGTCCGAAAAGAAATAAATAAACGTCACATGCCGATTTAAACAGTAACAATTGACATTCCCTATCAAATCGAGAAAACTTAACTACTGAGGGAAGAGAAATTATTCAAAAGGCGCAAGTATTGCGTGGGTTTCTGTGGTTTCTTAATAGGCGTTCTGTAGCAGACATGTGCGCCTCGTTTAAACATACAGAGTCAGGAATTTAAACAAATCCTTGTTAACGTAAATAATCAGGGATCATTTCTTTACAGTTCAAAGTGTTTATATTGTTAAAGTGGAAAATACATTTCGTGAACAGTTGAGGATTATTATCAGACAAGTTTCCTATTTCTGATCCACCATAGGCTTTGATGTCTCAAATTGCTGTATCAAACGAATGTATACCCCGTTTGTCATAAGAACATTGTCATCCTATTAACTCTTTATCACCTGCAGACATTTTTTTAAGCAGACCACTTTAAAAACGTTTTGTGAGCATGTGAAAAACCTGTCAGTTCTGCTGTAGTGACATGTCAATAGATTGAAAAAGCATTGTGGGAAAAGGAGAAATTGCCTGTGAAAAGCAATTTCTCCTTTTGCCACACTGCTATTTAAAAGTCGTCTGCTTCATAACGCAAAAATGTGGCGTTAGGTGGTAATGAGTTAACATAATACAATTTATCTAGGGTAATGTTCTGTGTTTAGGACATGTTCACGAAGGCAATACGTAATACAGTCAAAATACGTAGCAGTCCACCGAAGTTGTCTATGCGACTTGCATATTGTATATAGGCATTGCATACACATTCTGCCACAGTTTTCTTATGTTGCATTTTCGGACTTTTCCGCGTGTAAAGCAACATCAAACGACAGAAGATAGTGATTAACACTTACATTGCTGGAACCGACTTCATGCTCATGCAAACAGATAAGATCAAGGCCAGCCGCCAAGTAAATTGGCGGCTGGCCTGTGATCTAACCCGTTTGCTACTCTGAGTATATATCCTCATTAAAATTTAGCAGATATTTAAGGTTTTCGGTTGCGTCAATATTCTACATCAGATTGAAAGTTATCCTACTTTAGTTCCTTTTACAACTTAAATTAACATATAGACCAAGATCCTGTTTTCATAACATAGCATGAATATGGTGTAACAAATGTTTCATAGTCACAATAGAAGAAAACATGCACATGTATCATGAAGATGCCAATGTATAATTACATAAATAGGCCAACCATACGCATATCTATACAAACATGAGCATACCAAAAATAAAACAAATAAAGTACTCTAGTGTTGCATCCTTACATACAAAGGTGATACATTATTGATAAAGAAAACTGTACAGTCTGCAACAAACTTGTCAACTGCTGTTATTGTTTGGTAATGGGTTAATTGTTGGAGTCTACCTACGACATTTGAAATTGGAAAGAGAAGTGAAAGATATGTATGTATCTGGATGTATGTTGATCGGTTCCCGACGATCCATACATGTATGTAGTTGAGTGGAACAATGGTTTAATTCGATATTGAGTATCATGGTTTCTTGTAAGTTGGATACTTTATAATGAAAACACAAATCATATTCCCAAATCACATTGAAGGTGATTTTTGACCAAGAGAATTATAAAATAGATGGTGGCTGTATATATATAATTCAGATAAATGACACAATGAAGCTTCAAGAACATCGGTCCATTCGATTTCATTCATAAAATTGACAGTTGAACAAATAACAGTGACCTTGATCTTTGACCAACTAACAAAGACACAATTGGGAGGTAGTTATAGAGTCAAGTTAAGGTTATTACTGACACAGGTCCCATAAGGGTCCTCTTCGCCAGTGCCGTACCAACAATGTTTCAGTTTTGTAACGGCTTACATATCTACGAGAATCAAATTACTTTTAACTTTAAAGGACATACGTCAAAGGGGTTTACAATTTACGAACACTATTAGAATTCGACCTTTGACAAGATGGTAACCTTGACAAGTGATTTAGACAAGATAAATCAAATTGAATTGTATGTATTACTAAGATACATGAACCTGTTTCTACTGAAAAGAAAACTGAGGCCGAAATGTCTACTATTTCATGACGAAGGTTATAATTTTTAACCCTTATAGTGCTGGAACCGACTTCATGCTTATACAAACAGGTTAGATCAAGGCCTGTGATCTAACATGTTTGCTACTCTGAGTATCTGGCCTAATCAAAATCAAGCAGATATTTAAGGTTTTGAAAAGCAGACGAGACAAAAATCTATTTCTTTGCAATTTATCCAGCATTCTAAGGGTTAACAAAGACAAACGCAATGACAGGCCAAATCAACATTGCTCTAGATTGTCTATCGTCAGGGCATATACAATCGAAGTGTTAAGTACATTAGCACAAATACATGAGTACAAAAGAAGCTAGACAATACCATATGTGGCCTTAGCGAGAAGAAAACTGTGGAAGTAGTGATATGTTTGAGATACTTTTTACAACAAATAACAATATAT
Organism: Cerastoderma edule; assembly: GCA_947846245.1. Taxonomy (NCBI): domain Eukaryota; kingdom Metazoa; phylum Mollusca; class Bivalvia; order Cardiida; family Cardiidae; genus Cerastoderma; species Cerastoderma edule. Next base: position 32,979,233 of record OX401413.1, on the reverse strand, counting down.
GTAGCCTATTGTCCCAATCATACAAGCTGTTGTTTTAGATAGGAGATGAAGCGCCAATTGATGTGACGAAGACCTGTGATACTTTCAGTTGCTAAAAGTCGTTCAAACTTGACTGATGTTTTAGTGTGCGCACATTAACCCCAATTTAGGTCATGTATATACATAAAAGTCAAAACGTTACGGAGTATAATTTGTTGAATAGAACTCGAACCTTACTCTAAAAGGCCTAACCCTTAGAATGCTCGGTACTTTTCTAAAAAAAGGTTTTTTTTTGTCGTCTGCTTTCCAAAACATTTATCATTTGCTTAATTTTGTCGAGGAAAGATATTCAGAGTAGCAAACAGGTTAGACCAAGGTCAGGCGTCAACTTACTTGTTTGCATACGCATTATTTCGGTTCAAGCACTATAAGGGTTAAGAAACAATTGCGACACAATAAAACAAAGATGCTAGAGGTGAGGAATGTCTTTATTTTTAAAAGGTTTCTAACCTATGACATAGCAGAAGTGTTGTAGTAAATACTTTGTTACTACCCATCGTCTGAAGTCGCTTTGAATTCGCAACAATGACATTTTACATGGGTGAGGGTTAGGCCTACTGACAAATATAACCATTAATTAACGTCATTAGACGTCGAGGGATGTACGAAAGTTATATTATGACAGCGGAGTTAAAACATTAACGCCTTACGCCACGTTTGTGTGTCTTTCAGCAGACAACTTTCAAAAAGCATTGTGGCAAAAGGAGAAATTGCTTGTCACAAGCAATTTTCTCCTTTTGCTACAATGCTTTTTCAAGCTATTAACATAAGACAACAACAGAACAGAAAGGTTTTTATACATGTTTACAAAGCTTTTCAAAAGTCACCTACTTTAAGAAAATAATATCGTCTACATGTGATAAGGAGTTAAGAAACGACCTACTTTTACCTTTTTTCTGTTTATGCTTCCAAACAGACCGATCAGGTTTACTACATTGTATCTTACTGCGGCACTAGGACAATAGTCAATCATAGTCATGTACAACTTGGCGGTCAGCTCACCATTTCATTTATTTATCATATTTATTTCTCTAGGTATTTCTCAACGGAACTGCATAATACTTTTTTTTGTGTGTGTTCTACAACAACAAGAACTAAAAACAAATATTTACTCTCATAGACTGAAACATTCATCTTGTATTGTGTGTATTAACCCTTTCCCAAACAATAACGACATTTGACCCCTTTGTTGCAGACGACTTTAGAAAACATTGTGGGAAAAGGAGAAGGTGCTCGTAACGAGCAATTTCTCCTTTTCCCACAATGTTTTCTGCCCTATCAGAAGATTATTTTCCAATTTCATCACATTTTGGAATGTCGTCTGCAAACTCTTTCAATTTGGGACAGTTGAAAATTTGTTGTTTGGGAAAGGGTTAAATGTATAAAAGAAAATGGGCAGGGCTTGAGTAGAAAACCGCCGTTTACTTGTTTGTACATGTAATGTTCATACGGGAAACAGTGATTCGTCCAACTTGAAAGAAACATCGACAAACGACAGAAAAAAAATCAACAAACATAAAAAAACATGCACAATAAATGTTCTTTATCCTATTCGGAGGAAATCATTGTAAAAAAAGTATAAATAACCGATAAGAATCACTTTATCGTTTGTAAAGTAACACGATATGTAATACAGAGTTTACAACACTGATACAACATCTATAATTACTGTTGAACTCATAGAACACTTTCCCGGAACAGCCTGCAACTAGGTTAAAGCATAAACATTACTATACACGAGAAATTACATCTAGATAAATCATCTTCATTAACACAATCAAACAAATTGAATAAATAATTTGAAACAATTGTATTAAATGGAGATTGCTATCACTTTCATTTTTTTATTTCTGATAAAAGATAATGTGATGTAATTCAAAACTCAATATTTTAAAAGAACTAAAGTTTTCAACAAATTTCCTTTTATCACCTATCTATCTCTGTCCTGCAATTTATGTAGATAAAGCCATTTGACACAGACTTTCCAAAATGTAATGGAATCGAATTGATATGTGTTCACAAAGTTCCCTACCCTACGGCCATAAGAATACGATACCACTGATAATACAAACAACGTCATCTATATAAACATCGATTGGATGAACGGCAAGAAAGTAGAACAGTGGGCCAAATTCTTAACATTACTTCCATAAATGCATCTCAAGCAACAAATTATGGTCCGCCGCAGATCAACCAACTTAGTGTTTAAATTTTATCCCAGACAATGCAGTTCTCTAATGGTATTGTTCCATTTCTTTACTAGCGATAGAAGGCATGAAAATTTAGCGTCTTTTTTTATAAAAAGAAACGATGAGAGGCATGGTTGCCAAATCAAGCGTCAGTATTGTCCAGCTCGTCCAAAAGACTTAGCGGACAAGTAGTAAATATTTACTGAAATTTTCAATACAATCATACGGACAAGCGGAGAAGAAGTGGCATTCAAGGACAAATAGATCCATTCAGATTTCGCCACCCCTGGGAGGCGAGTCAAAGTTTGTTCAATGACCAAGCTGAGAGACCGACAAAGGCTTGCCGGGATTTTCTCACCGTACCTGGAATTCAAAGGTACAGTATGGTCTGTCATGAAAAAAAAACAAGTAAAGAAATCGAGATAGTTGAAAGAAGAGCAACAGGATTAGTGTGTTCCCGATCTAGAGAAGTGTGGATAACCGCCAAAAACAATACAAAATAGGAGTTCCAACACTACACTACATAACGCATTATAACATTCGAAAGTGTCAACAACAACAATACAATAGACAACATAGAACTAACCCCAATAGAACAATAAATTACCAAAGTACCCGAAAAAGGATACCAAATAAAAAGAGATATCATTTCAATATCCGTTAGCCGAGTGGCGAAGAGTTGTATATACTTGGAATGATTTGCCAAATAAGGTTGTAGAGGCAAAGTGTGTTAATGATTTCGAAGCATGTAAGAAAAGCATTAGAAAAATCAGTGTACCATCTATGTCTCATGAAAAATCATTCAATGAACTCTTGTGCAGCGACATATGCATCTAATCGGAAGTGCTCGCACATAATATCACACAACTGTCCCAAACACTTTAGGGTCGCCGTAAGATAAACTTAATTAGTTCCTATTTAACTCATTTAACCCTTATAGTGCTGAAACCGACTTCATGCTTATGCAATCAGGTTAAATTTCAGGTAGTTTTCTAAAAATAGACTTTTGTGTTGTCTGCTTTCCAAAACCATAAAACATATCTGCTTAATTTTCATGAGGAAAGATACTCAGGGTAGCAAACAGGTTAGATCACAGGCCAGCCGCCAATTTTCTCTGCGGCTGGCCTGGATCTAACCTGTTTACAAAAGCATGAAGTCGGTTCCAGCGCTAAACAGGTTAATCGCATAGGTTTTGAAAGGCAGCATGCACAATGCTTTAATGTGTCTCATATCTGGAACTTAATGGAGTTTCGACCTCTGCTGTTTCACAGCGACCATATGTTGATTCCCGCCTCGAGAGAAGTACAGATTAACTTGATTTAAGTTCAACTAGGTTACAATAACACGTGTTATACCACTGTTTATGATCCGATAACACTCAATCAGGTCTTCTTAAGCCTTATAGTACTGGAAACGGCTTCATTCTTATGCAAACAGGTTAGACCCAGGCCATCCACAAAGTAAATTGGCGACTGGCCTGTGACATAACCTGTTTGCTACTCTGAGTATCTTTCCGCATCAAAATGAAACAGATGTTTAAGGTTTTGTAAAGCAAACGACACAAAATCTTCATTTTAGAAAATTACCCAGCATTCTTAGGATTAAAGAGTCATATACTAGATACACCAGGCTGCTCGTATGTAGAAACATGGCCATCTGAACATGTATATGCATACATGTACTTACATAATACAGTAGAGTCCACATTAACATGCTATCAAATCCTCAATATGTGAATAAATGACTGGTCTAGTTCCATAGCAACAACGGCGATTAAAAAGAGGAGTAAAAGACCGTAATTCATTTTTAAGTTTTGGAAGAAATCATTACTACAAATGGACACATTTTTCATTTTATCCATTTGCCAGGATGTTTCGTAATGAATCTACATAAGATACGGCTAGTTAGTGTACGTTGGAGTAAGTGGTTGACATATTATCTTTTGTCATTTTTTCAAACTGAAAATACTCAACTTCATCAAACTATGAATGATACGAGTTGTACCGGTTTATCCATCTTGCTCTCATATGTTCAGATGAAAGGAATTTCCCCGTGGCTACCTTATTTATGCATATAACAAATCTTCAGATTAGAATAGAGTCTTGTGTTAAATATAATTTTGAGAAAAAAATACATTTTTCATGAAATTAGGCCAATCACTACCGTTACTTAGCCTTAGATAATGTCACACACAGGCGATCCGTCATTCATGAAAGACCACACCTCGTGTTTTGTATAAACTAGCCGGACAAATAACCCTTATAATGCTGGAACCGACTTCGTGCTTAAGTAAAAGGTTTGATCCAGGCCAGCCGCGAAGTAAATCGGCGGCTGGCCTGTGATCTAACCTGTTAGTTACTCTGAGTATCTTTCCTCATCAAAACCAATCAGATATTTCAGGTTTTAGAAAACAGACGACACAAAAATCAATGAATACATGATTAACCAGCATTCGAAGGGTTAAACAGACTGATTGATGGGATAATTAGGACAAAGGGAGACAACTTACGTCCCACTAGAAAGGCGTGTCTGTCAGGTACATGCAGGATCACGACATAATGGTCCGGTCTGTGCAGGTGTTCCATATACCCTGAAATATACACATAAAAAGAAATTAAAATCATGTCGAACATTACTTATTCAATTTAATGTTTGTTTGATTGATTCGTTTTACATAGATTGTGAAGGAAGCATAATAAAGCCTATCAAAGTCACTCTCGATAACTGCTTTCTGGATACTACACCAGTACTGACGCCGAATTGTGGGTTAGTTCCGGCAAAATTCCCCTCGTCCAACTGGGATTCGAAACCGGAATCTTTGGTACAAGAGGCCGACGCTCTACCACTGTACCACCGTCGACATGAAAAGTCGCAAAATCGCATTGCTGACAAAGATAAGTTTATCATAATTTACACCCTCCTTTAGTAATTTCGAATGAGTCTTTAAAGAGAAAAATGTAAAACGCCGATGCAATACTCTAAAGCACATGCCTAGACAAACGTTTGTTCTCGCACTTTAGGTATTTCGCTAGTCAAGCATCTTTTAATATAGGCAAAATCAAATCACACGCGACCATGGTGGTTTCGAACCTTTCTTTTCATCGAACCTCACATCGTCGATGTTTAACGAAAATATCGTATATCCTCACCAAAATGGTTGAACATTCAGAGGTCAAGAAAATGTGCGTGTCATCTTAGCTTACTTTTATTATTGCACCTTGGAACCTTATGTTGAGGGTAATCATCAAAATCAACCCACACAATAGGATTTGTATTTTTAACCCTTTACCAATTGCCAAATTTTCGACTGTTCGAAATTGAAATAGTTTGTAGACGACATTTCAAAGTATGATTAAATTGGAAAATAATCTTCTAAAAGGTGCAGAAAACATTGTGGGAAAAGGAAAAAATGCACGTAAGAGCAATTTTTCCTTTTCCCACAGTGTTTTCCAGATTAGTCTGCAACAAACTGGTTAAATGTCGTTATTGTTTGTTAATGGGTTAAGTAATTCTCTTTAAAGATCGTAACAGACCCCCTTATCTACACTTCCACAGCGATACATTATTTTCGTTAGACAGCGAAGATATATTCAAATTTTCAAAACAACAACAATTAGGGGTCTTTAATTGTTGGTAAGTGAAAGCATCTTATTGTGAAGTTCAATAAAACTACTCGACAGTCTAAGGTACCACCAAGATAAGTACAAAAAGGGTCCTTTGTTAGAATTGTTGTTTATTCAACATGATGCTATTGTATGCAAAAACGAAAAGCCACCAATTGGCGTTCAACAGCTGTTGTTCTCATGTCAGACATCAAAAAACATGCATTCTAACATTTCTTGTAAAGATAGTACATGTATATACCACATGAAAAATACAATAAATTACTCATTATCAAAGTCGGCTTGATACTTTCAACTGTGCTATAGATCGTAATATTTCCAAAACAAAAGAACATGTAGTGAGATGAAGGCATGTTTGTGAGAGAGATGAAATGAACAAAACTTTTACTAAAGAAAGATTTGAACCGAACGGCTTCCGTATACCAAACATATGAAAGGATACATTGAAATAGCAATTTCTCATTTTTCCACAACGTTTTCTGACCTATCAGAAAACTATTTTCACTTTAAGCTTCATTTTGAAATGTCGTCTGCAAACTCTTTCAATTTGAGGCAGTCGAATATCTGGCGTTTGGTAAATGGTTAAAGAAGCATTTAAGAAGTCGACGAGGGGTAAACATCTCTTCTCTGGCCCTTTGAATCATGCTATCATTATATTGAAACATGATATATAAACGTTCTAATTACATGTTAGCTGTCAAACATGCAAATCGAACGGAATACCTAATTGGCAGAATACTTATATCTCAAAGCAAACCCTTTTGTGGAAGCATTGTTGTAAAATATTTGCTCATAAGGCACACAATTCCCTTTTGCAACATGTTTCCAAAGTGAATGTTAACAATTCTTTATTAACACATTCCATATTCACCACGAATTGATTATGTCAATATTTTCTTTTTTGTTTTCTGTATATTTGAACCATTTTAAAATTGTTAATAGTCTACTCGAGATAATTATCGGATAATAGACATGAACGGTGTGCGACCTTGATTATCAAAATTGAATATGCGTAAAATGTAAATTAAGACACCACAAAAGGGGTCTTTAACCAACAGTATAAATATATTTCTCGAAAATGTATTCAATAATCAAAATACTTATTCTTTGGGTAATTTGAACCAGAATGTGCGCCATTCTAAATACATTGCCATAGTTAAAAAATCACTTTTGTTCATCAGTTTTAAACCAATACTAGAAAGAAGTCTTGACCATCGCCACAGATATTCCTCGTTGGCAGTATATATTACACTTCTTTTCAATAAACCGAATTCGTCATATCGTAGTTTGAGTTTTCTCTAATGTTGAACAGACACCGAGCAATATTCATAAAGTTAAAATTGCATCTTCAAAAAAAATTCATGCAACATTAAGGTGTATGCTGTTATTTCAATTTGGCCCATTCATAAATATCTATATTGAAATATGGGTTAAAGGGATTATAAAAGGGGTACTCATTATAACAATAATCTAGTTTTATGCAATATCATTGATCTGTAATGTCATCTTATCCATTAGAGGACATTTTATTTGAAAAAAAAAAGATTAAATCGTCTATCTGCGATAAAGCCATTTTGATACCACAGTTAATAGTTACGGATTATCTGAACTAAAATATTTGTAATCAGTTGGACGGTCCAACAATCGGTTGACTATTTAACCTTTTCTGATAAACTAAAAGTATGACGAAAATAATCACTTGATGGAAAGTAATAAAAGAGTGTATTGTACTTTATGAATATTTTCTAAAGTTCGTGAATATTAATGGGCCACTTTCTGTTCTGGAGATTGGGGCAGATACCAAAACCCTTTTCTAGAATGATGCAATTCGAAACAATTCTGTTATGTAGACTTCATTCGAAAATTGTCTGACAAGCCTAAAATAACTCCAACAAATAGGTGAATCAGTTTTACTAGTCGAGCGTGAAGGTCTCTACAGATTCTTTTGTAACTTGGCTATTGGAGCTGCCTGTGTGGCCGGCTATAAACATCCATGAATAATGAAGTTAACGGGTACGTATGATGAACAGTTGCTCGGAATCGTCATTCGGTTGAAACAAGGTCAGTATAGCGTCTTTAAGGAGTAAATGTTTCAAATCACTAATTGCGAAATGCATATATTAATACAAAACAAAATAAACTGTATCCATGTGTGGCAATTAAAGAATCATGAAAAAGCAATTTCGCCATTTTATTTCAAGTATATAGGGACATAATCCTGAAAACGTTCATCATTACGAATTGCACAGGTTCTTAATAGTTAATCATCGTTGTACATTTGAAATTTGACGACCGGATTCTATTCCCAACAACGGCCGATCATTTAACTGTGGAACGTCACTTTATACTAGCTGTGTGCAGTTGAGTTATCAGAAAAGTAGTATACATGTATAACTAAATCATTGTTAAAGACGGTTTTAAACCATATAGAAATTATTAAAAAATGAATTGTTCATAATTTTTTAGGATATTTTGTGTGACTTTGTCAAAAGATTTGTCTGATGTGAATGACTCAAAACAGGCAGTTGATAACAACACACACACTTCTAGTTTGTTTACCAATCCAAAGTCTATTAACCATATCTGTCATGAACAGCGACGTTCCCTTTCAACTCTCAGTGTGACCTTTTGACCAATAACCCGCATTTTTACGCATCTTTTGTTGGTGACTTGGAGTAATTAAGACATGGAGAAATACTGGAATATTTACGAATTTTACCCCTTTAAGTTCACCCTTCCACGGAGAAGTCTCGATTGTAATATTTCGTAGAGTAGTGTTTGATAAAGGGAGACTATGAATTAAGAAAGGGTCTCGATAGAGTATACATAAGCAATACAGACAGGTTTTATCTTTAAATAGTTATCTATATTCGATAGAGTATACATATACAATACAGACAGGTTTTATCTTTAAATAGTTATCTATACAAAAGTTAAATGAATATTTAAGTGAAGGTCGTGATACATCACAGTACAAGAGATAATCGCCATTGCAACCAAACATAGTACGCACTAGTCGTACCAGGCAAGGTATCTCATAAATAATTGTTTTGCAAAAGATCTTCCTCATGAAGGCCTGGTACAATGTGTAATTAAGTAGAATGCAGAATTCGGTCAAAGAATTAGCGTATACTGTGTTATTGTAAAACAATATAAGGTGTTTACTGTAATTCTAGATACAGACGACTGTTTCTTCTGTGTTTTGAAACGATGCCATTCATGACAGACACAATCATGTTTATGTCTTTATAAACCCTAAGAATGCTTGGTAATTTTCTAAAAATAGATTTTTGTGTCGACTGCTTTCCAAAGCCTTAAATATCTGTTTAGTTTTGTTAAGGAAAGATAAGCAGAGTAGTAAACAGGTTAGATCACAGGACAGCCGGCAATTTACTTGGCGGCTGGTCTGGATCTAACCTATTTGCATAAGCATGCATACGGTTCCAGCACTATAACAGGGGCGTAGCCTGACTAATATATAGGCACGTCATTCTAAGGGGTCAAGGGGAATGCTACCCCGGGAATAAAAATTCAGTCTGAAATCACTCAAATACGGTCTGGCATATATTTGAGAGGGGCCTTCGTGGCCTAGTGGTTAGAGTACAGAACTTGAAATGACATGGCCCCTCTCCGCGTGGGTTCAAATCCTGAGAGGGATATGGATTTTCATGAGAGGCAGTCTCCCGACTGACTTACGGAATGCCGATGGTTCTACCCGGCTTGACCAGCCCTTGTGGGCAGTTGAGTATGGGGTCTTCCTCCATCATTAAGAGTCGGGCATCGCTACATAACTGAAATTATGTTGATGTGATGTAAAACCCATGTATATAATATATATATTTGAGAGCACACACTATACATACATGTATTATTTAAGCAGTAAATAGAGCCCATTTCTGTTGCATTTTTGAGTTTCATTGTTTTTGTTTTTATATACTTCCTGAAGTAAAAGTGTAGGCAAGTGCCTTAAGAAAGCTACGCCAATGTGTAAGGGTTAAAAGATTCAATAACAATGATAAAATCATAAAACGTATCTGACCATTAACAAATACCCTTCCACCACTATGTAAGATAGACATTCCTGAGAGGGAGACAGCTGTAACGTTAAATATACGCAATTTTGTGTTGACATGCAGTGTGAGTTTGTGAGTCTAATATATGTCAGACTGTCAGATATCTTCAATGGTTTAGACAGTTTACATAGGCGTAGGAGCGTTTTCAACATTGGGGGGCCAACTTCAGATGAGGACCGGTCTAAGAATAAATGTTCCTAAACTTTTTCATGACTATTCATGCATGTACAAATTCAATAACATTATAAGAATTAAAAGAAAGCGTATGAAAACATGTATCTTTAATAAAAAAAAAAAAAAAAAGGATATGCCAGGTCTCGATCTCACGCGGAAATCAATTTTATTGAACTAAACAAAAAGTGGCAGCAACCAGACTATCACAGCCACGGATTCAACTATTTGAAATAGTCAAACAATTATATTATTCTTTAAGCTTTAGCTAACAATTGAAGACAATATAGAGTCTGACAACTTTTAAAGAACAAGTTTTACACCACTGTTTTCGTCGATCAAAACTTCCCGGGTATTTTAGTGAGCTGAGTTTTCATTGGATAAACCCGATGTGTTCAGATTGCCATTTGCGATGATGACATCAAAAAGATTTTGGTTACTGTTCGTAACAAAAGGCGAATTGGTATAACATAGAGCACAAAAATACACGTTTATTTTTATTCTGCTGTTAAATTTCGTTTCTTTCATTTTTCTATACAAATATCTTCATTTGCCACTGTGAATATTGGGGGGGGGGGGCAAAGTATACTCTGGCCCCCCATCTGGATATTGGGAGGGCCGGGCCCCCCCCTGGCCCCCCTGCTCCTACGCCTATGGTTTAACCTTTAACCAAACGCCAAATTTTGGAATATCCCGAATCGGAAGAGTTTGCAGGCGACATTTCAAAATGTGATGTAATTGAAAAATAATCTTCTAATAGGGCAGAAAACATTGTGGTTAAAGGATAAATTGCTCGTTAAGAGCAACTTCTTCTTTTCCCTCAATGTTTTCCAGAGTCGTCTTCAACAAACTGTTCAAATGTCGTTATTGTTTTGTAATGGGTTAACCTAGATCATTTTCCTTTAGGCAACAGTAGCCATACAACAAAAAGTAGCCAAATACTGTCCCTGTGTTAGTGGTAAAACGATGGTCTAGAAGCCACTGGTGAAAAATGTTAACCAGTCTGTATCTGTATATAGAAATAATATTCAAATGAAAGTGTCGATCTAATTAACAACCAGATGACCAAATTTCGTCCTTCCGTTGTGTTGATCAGATTGAGGATTGATTAACCTTTGATCCGGTGCTGTGTTCCTCTACACGTATTTTGGTATCACCTCCCTCGCCTCACGCACAGTAGTCTCCCCTTGCTATGCTACATCTATCCCATAAAGGGGAGATCACTGTGAGTAGTTTACCAATGCCTATGAATACAAATCGATCTCGAGGTTTTGTTATGATTATAATTAAAGCAAATTTCTGATACAGGTCCCATATTGGTCCGCATCGTCAGTGCCGTACAAACAGTTTTCAGTTCTGTAACGGCATTTTTGGATGCACCAGTACTAGGCTAGGGCTCTGAAGTGACTTGGCAAAATAGGTCTCGGTGGGTCTCGAAACCGGTACCCCTAAGTTTTGAGTCCACCACCTTAACTTCCGGGCCACCCAGGGTTTCTTTACGATATCATGGAGGATCAAATGTGGAACCCTCCAGTATATACTACATGTATGTGGTCAAAACTTTATCAATCTAGATGCACATCAAGCATAAATTTGTTTTCTCCGAGTAAACTCGACGAGTATTTCGAAATCTTCTGCAACAAGTACTTACACAAGGTTATACGGAAAAGGGGTCTGCGATATACGACGAATGACCACATTCATTCATACCAACGACTCTCATCGCACGTAGAGCAGTTGGTTTCCAGTTTTTTTCTTGAATTCGGAAGGGGCCGAATTCCGTGAAGCCTGTTGAATTTCGGAAATATATCGCTGAAGTAGCTGACTTTGGAAACCGAAAAAGCTGGTATCCTAATGGTTTTGAGGGAAGTTGCATGAGCAATTTCCAATTGGGAAGGTGCCATTTATAGGTCCCTGCTATATAACACGAACAAGCCCTGGATTTTCAAAAGGCATTGCTTTAAAACAACTCTTAACTCTGTGATTTTAAGTTCTTACAAAATCTATCTTCAAATCATTTGCTGTGGAATATTGTGGTTAAACAATGCAACTAAAAAATAAATGATGATTGATGTCGTCTAGTAACATCACTCGGTAGGCCTAAAGACAACGTGTAAGCCATTTTTAATCTAGACAAACTGCATGCGTACCTAATATGCTGAATGTTGTTAAGCTACACTGTTCACACATATCTAAGAGCACATACTCTGTATGGTCCCGTTTTCATTTGGCAATCTCGACCTCAAAAGGAGTGCATCACTTAAGTACTCGATTGGCCAATATGATGAAACTGTACGTCGTTAATTGGCCAATTACGAGACAGAGAAAATCAATTTTAATTTATTTGGAAGTTTATATAACTCGGTGTTATTGCTTAAACACACGATCAGTCGGCAATATTTAGTCCTTCATAAACGTGAATGACTTACTGCTATATTGCATTAAATGTCACTCAATTGCAATGTAAATATCTTTGGTATATATTATATTGAATCTTTTCTATTATATGAACAGTCTAAACACGCCATGTATACAATTCATGGGTCTAGTGCAATACAAGTGCCATTCCTTCACTTTGGTCTAGTGCAACACAAGTGCAATTCCTTCACTTTGGTCTAGCGCAATACAAGTTCAATTCCTTCACTTTGGTCTAGTGTAATACAAGTGCCATTCCTTCACTTTGGTCTAGTGCAATACAAGTGCAATTCCTTCACTTTGGTCTAGCGCAATACAAGTGCAATTCCTACACTTTGGTCTGGTGCAATACAAGTGCAATTCCTTCACTTTGGTCTAGCGCAATACAAGTACAATTCCATCACTCTGGTCTAGTGCAACACAAGTGCAATTCCTTCACTTTGGTCTAGTGCAATACAAGTGCCATTCCTTCACTTTGGTCTGGTGCAATACAAGTGCAATTCCTTCACTTTGGTCTAGCGCAATACAAGTACAATTCCATCACTCTGGTCTAGTGCAACACAAGTGCAATTCCTTCACTTTGGTCTAGCGCAATTCAATTGCAGTTCCCTTCAATTTGGGCTAGATAGCGCAATACAAGTGCAATTCCTTCAATCTGGTCTCGTGCAATACAAGTGCAATTCCTTTACGTTGGTATAGTGCAATACAAGTGCAATTCCGCCACTTTTGTAAAGGATTCATAGATCGTGTTGCAATGAGTCATAGCATTATACCATAACAAAACAAGAGAATTGTCTTTAAAGGACTTCAGAGGTCTCTGTTATACTATTGAACATGTTTACTCAAATTTATATGACCTATTTCTAGATATTTTCCTATAGCTAGTACGTAAACATCTAACTCAGTCAATACACAAATAAGCTGGACATTTACCCTAGCGTACATAAACAAGTTTTAAAGACTAGGACTACGTATCAAATTGATACTAAATACACATGTTACTTACATTGAAACGCGAAGTCAGCATGAGTGCTTCCATCCAGAGCAATTAACACAGATCGCTTTTCCGCGTGAACCTCGCCTTCAGCGGGCGTATCCTTTTCCACAGACGTTTTATCCGACGACATATTTTGTGTGCTATGAATACAAACGAGTTCGGTCAAATATAAACCCTCACTGCACACTGTGACTGTAAAATAGGACACTCCGATAGCTAATGTACGCCCCTTAACGTTACTTGCCAGAGATTATTTTATCTGAAGCATATACATGTACACGCAGAGTAACGGGGAAGTGTTTGGCGCTATACTAACGTATCGCAATTCTATACAGGTATGTGGCTAAAGGGATCATATGACTGCACCGTTTCTGCATCGATATGTCGAAAGTTTAATTCAAGACTGTAGTAAGTTCTCCACATAAGTAATTTAAAGCCTTTACTTTAGTATTGCGCTGAACAATGAGTGTAATTGTAATTGGTCAGATTGAAATTTGAAAAAGATATCAAGTCTGTGAATACAGCAGACGACACCAGAGATGGTAAGCAGTATGGACACTTTTGAACAACGAATGGATGTATTTTACAGACAGATATATCATTTCTCTCTGGTTCACCTTTTCACTCTCGTTCTATTTACCACTGTCAGTCAGTTAGTCAGTCAGTCAGTCAGTTAGTCTGTCTGTCTGTCTTGTCTGTCTGTCTGTCTGTCTGTTTATCTATCTATCTATCTATCTATCTATCTATCTATCTATCTATCTATCTATCTATCTATCTATCTATCTATATCTATCTATCTATCTATCTATCTATCTATCTATCTATCTATCTATCTATCTATCTATCTATCTATCTATCTATCTATCTATCTGTCTGTCTGTCTGTACGTCTGTCTGTACGTCTATCTCCTGTACGTCTGTATGTACGTCTGTATGTACGTCTGTATGTACGTCTGTCTGCCTGTGCGTCTGTCTGTACGTCTGTCTGTATGTACGTCTGTATGTACGTCTGTCTGTCTGTACGTTTGTCTGTATGTCTGTCCTTTTGTCAGTTAAAGTATTTCAGTATCTATCTGTTTGTGTTTCTTCCTCCATCCACCTGACACTTGTTTGATTTATGCATTAACGCGACAAAGAATTATGTGAAAACTACACGCGTAAAAATCATGAACTGTAACATGTGACGATAGTTTTTTCTTAAACATTACAAACGCAAAATATAAAAAGTCTACCTAAAATAGGCAAATAATCCTCTGAAAGGGCAGAAAACATTGTGAGAAAAGGAAAAAATTGCTCGTTACGAGCAATTCCTCCTTTGCCCACAATGTTTTTCATAGTCGTCTGCAACAAAGTAGTTAAATGTCGTTATTGTTTGGTAATGGGTTGAAACAACTCGTGTGAATGCTCTTTACACCACCAAATGTTCAAGGTTAACTTTCCACGAAGGATTCAAGCGCAAAGTGTATAACATATAGGCTTGGGTCTGTCGGCTTTAAGCCTATTGTAATCCAAGCACTCATCAGTGACTCGGTTTAAGTTGCTATTCCTTCTTGCCTAAATAAACAGCTGAGGAATTCAGGCCGCGCCAGGCAGAAATGGCATGCACAAAACGAATTGTGCGTTGCGACATTGTTACACAAATAACAATTTCCCGTTCAATACCGAGGTGGCAGTTCACAAAGCAATGGACCCAAACTCGTGTTACCATGTTTATACCCGGAAGTGACCCACCAAACCTCATTTCCCAGAAAACCACTAAGGGAAGCCAATGTTGCCATCGTAAAGGGTTGAATAAAATCCAGTGGGTGACTTTAAAACTTATATCAAAATGATGGACACTATCATAGAAAAGATAGTCAATAATTAAATGCGTCTCGAAAATCATTAATATAAAATTAGTATGTGTTAATCACGGATGATTCTCCTTTAATCGAAATACATGTAGGCCTATAACGAAAACTGTTTGAACCAAATCATATGAACATAAGTAGACAAAAGGTAAAGCAAAATAGAATCATTTTATATACATTCCCTTGTGATAGCTCACTCATCTGCACTAACTCTTCAATATTTACGCACTGAACCAATATGTATCGCAGGTGAAGTAGAATTGTACAATACGGGTGTTGTTTGAGTTAATTGTGGTCTATCCCCCGTAAAAAATATTTTCATTGTAAAAATAAATGGCTTGAATCCTTATCAAAGCAAACGTCAGTTGGTACATTGTATCTTGGGGCAAACGTTTTGAAGACATAAACACAAAATGAGCATTATTCTTACATCGAGTGAAAGTATTGTTAGTCACAAAGTCTTGACATGTTTCACATGTCTGGTCAAAATAGACATATTTTTCCAATTCAGGGTTCTTATTTCATATGATGTTCACATAATGCCAACATCAGTGTGTATTTCCGGCGCATAAGTCAAGGGGAAAGGCCTCATGGAGGCATATATAGCAACCTATAAGTATGGAGAAAATGAGCTTTGTAGAACCTTCAAACTCCACCGGTAGACCGTTCTACAGGAAACATACAGGAAGCATTAACCCTTAGAATGCTGGGTAATTTTCTAAAAAAAAAGATTTTTTGTCGTCTGCTTTCCAAAACCTTAAATGTCTGCTTATTTCTGTTGAGGAATGAAACAAAAAGGAGAAAACAGGTTAGATCACAGTCCAACCGCCAATTTACTTTGAATCTTAAATGGGAAAGCATCATTTGCAAGGCTCCTTGCTTATGTGTTTCTTTTTTTACAATGAACCTTTTACATGTTGAAAACATCAACATCTGTCGATTTACATACTGGATGGGATTTCATTGCAAAACCAAAGAAATTCGATCATTAACAAGGATGATTTATTACATCGTCTTACATAATGTTACATTGAACAGTCGACATGAAAACAAAAGAGTAATAACATTGAGTTAATTGCTATATTTAGTCAAAAGCAACAAATCAATTGAATGCTATTGGTACATTAACCATTTTACAGCATTAACACAAACATAAAACAACATCCACAAACTTTCTGTACAAACAATTGAGCATGAGTACTTCTGAGATGAGAATAACTACATTATATGAAATTGTGATTAGCTTAGGAGACTTAAGCATATCTCCCTTTCGATACAAAATCTCCGAGTTGTAAATATGGCATCATGTCACAGAATGTGCTAATAATAAGAATACAGTGACGTAGCCTTTTTCCCTATAAAACAATAAATGTCAAAAGGAACTTTGCTCTTCAAGGGCTCTTATAGGGTGAAACCTCTTGTTGCACTGGAGTATACAATTGTGTCCCTATGTTTTCACAGTTATCTGGCTTAATATGTATAGAAATAGAGAAAGGCATCCTAAATGAACTGACTTGTCTTAACTTACCTACATATATGTATGACATTTAAGCCCTAAAACAACAACAACAAAAAACATTTCTCCAAAATGAGTTTGCTCAAACCAAATTAAGTTATTTCCAGAAAAGAAAATTGAAGTAAATTTGTAATCAATGTCAAAAGTAATCAATGTTTAAAGTTATCAGTGAAAAAACATGTAATTGAATAGCTTCCAAAGGAATTGGCAATAATGATCCTGATCTCCTTTATCACAATGTTCCAAAATGTTCTTAAGTCCTCTGTTTATTAAGAGGAAGGTAAGAGACACCGTTTATTGGACTAGTTTAACATTAAATGAGAGTTGAAGTTGCTCTTAAAAGGAATATTTTTGATAATTTACTCATCAGACCTGACCTTTGTTTTCTTTAACACATGATGATAGTTCTGAAAATGAAAAAAAAAGTGTTGGACATACTGACAAGATGGAATGCATATTATAAGAGATCAAAAAGAACATCTGATAAAAGTAATTTCTCATTTTGTCACAATTGTTTGAATTGTACATTGATATACTTTGAGATGGACAATTGCACAAAAAAGTAGTTATATTATGACACAGCATCGGTTAGCATAGATTACTTTTTGCTTGTAAGTTGTTAAACAACCTATCAACAATGATTAGTTATGTAACAGCTTTCCTTGATCTACCAGTACTAGGCGAGTTCTAATTTGGCAACGTTTACCACTGAGCCTTTGACAGGACCCATCATAAATAACTAGATCATGCAACAGTATTACTGAGCCATATTTCATCATGATATTCGGTAGAAGCCAACATTTGCTACTGCTTATCACAAGCCATTCCCTAGTCTATGTTAAGTGTATCAAACAGGTGTTTAATACATTTTTTTTCTTTTATGTAACAAGAAACTTTTTGAGTTTATGTTACTGAAAACATTATCTACCTAATAAAATATGTTTATACGACAGAAAGACCACTCTGGGGGTTGACCTCACACAACTGTTTTCATGACATAATCAATAAACATACAACATACAGAGTACCAGTCTATCCATGATGATGATCATCTGGCTTACTGCATGAGAGCTGTTGAACCAGTGATCAATATATACAAGTATTTCCTGATAAACTTCACAATCAGGATTCATTTTGATGAATATCTACTGCCAGGTGAAAAAGTATTTATATTCAGCCTCATCTCTTAGAGCTTGGTCTGTCTTGTCTTCTTTTCTCTTTTTGTGATCTGGTGGTTTGGATCTGTACACAACTTTTCTTCCAGTCTAAATGAGAAAAATTATATCTATAAGAGCAATCAAACTAGATCATCAACAAATCACAGTTTAGTAAAAATGTTTAATGGTTAAACATATTAACAGTTAAAGAATCGTCCAACAAACTTATAAAAACACTTTCCAAAAAGCAATAGGACTGGTTAATTTATGGCCTTCTTTATACTTTGAATTTCATGCATGATCTTAACATTGGAGACATTTACAACTGCTTTTTGTAAGATACACCTATCATGGATATTAAACAAATTTACTAATCAATTGTAACATTTTATAAATTCAAATGACATAGACATAACTCATACAAATCAATGGCCATATTTTATCAAAATTATAACTTTAGGAAAATAACAATTCCTCTGAGGAAACAGAATTTAGATTGAATTGAATATTATACATTTACATCAATCAAAATGTGTTCTCACCACTTATACATGAATTTGTGTCATGGAAAAAATCTAAATAACACAACTTAATCAAATCATTTCTTTTCCTACTCTGGGAAAATTATCAAAAGGAAAATAATATGGTAGACCTGTTTCTTTGGTTTTGATCTTGCTCTTTCCATAGCTTTTCTGACTCGTTCTTCCTGATGTAAGCGCTGCTGGGTCAGTTTTTGTTGTCGCATCTTTAGTCTGTTCTCTTTCTCTTTGGCCTATGGTCAAAATAATGATAATTTGAAAACTTATAGCTTAGATAACTTTGTTTATTTTTACGTGCAAGAGACAATATATTTTTAGATATAGCAATGTACAAGACATAAGGATGTATGTTTGGTGGTGAGAAATAGATAGCTTATGACACAATGCCTTATTTAGACATCTTATTGTAAAATGGCCTATAATCCAATCCCTGTATCTCCCTTTACTTCAGAGTTGTGAAGTTTATTATAGTCTTCCATTAGATCATTGTTCTGTTCTGTGCATTTTGATGCTATGATCTATGATTTACTCCAATTCTACGATTCTTGACATCATTATCTAAAAGACTTTGCAGGATGTCCACTGGACTCAATGATAGACCTAAAATAAGTAGATATATTACGTTAGCATACCTTTTCTGCAGCTTCAACCCTTTCTTTAGGCAAAGATTCTATCTGATCAAACATGTCTTCCATGTGATTCTCAATTGCAGCAAGCATTCGCAGGGGACTGTGTAATGAAGACAGTAACACATGGTAAAGATAAATCAATCATTCTTAGACCAGGTAAAGTATTAATTTTGTAGTTGTAAGATGAATAAAATAATATGCATATCATTTACATAACATACAGAGTATGTTTTGAATGTGTTTATGCTGAAGGTACCTTGATGTAACAAGAGAATGGCACACAAAATCATGATCCATGAAATAAAGCCATGCAATGGCGAAGATTAAAGCATCAATGCCATGGCTTCTTATCCAAGTTCAATCTTTGAGGAAGTTGTCAGAGTTGTTTCCTTTAGTTAAACTTATAAGAAGCAATATCTGATCCTGAAATAAGTTATATTATTGTCTCAACAACATGAACTCAGGGCTTTTTTGCGCTATATAACAGACTCCCATAAAAGGCACCTTCCCAATTGGAAATTTCTTTGAAATTATTCAGTTTTCCCAAAGATTCAAAGTCATACCAGCTTTTAGGCTTCCAAATTCAGCAATTTTAGTGATACAATTTCCCAAATTCAACAGGCTTGGGTCTCTTCCATATTGGAGGGAAAAAGCCCTGGAACTGTTATCCAGATTTTTCATTTTGGCCTTTTTTATCTTTATTCATCTTTAACCCTTTACGGTATATAGCGCCGTTCGCCGCCTTATCGATTACCGTATAAAACCCTTTTCGCCGTTATACCTATTGCCGTATAAAACCTATTTTGACGTTCTATCGATTACCGCATAGAACGCTTTTTGACAGCTGAAAAATTGATTCAACTTTACCTCTTAATAACACATCTTTGCACACACGTCACTTTCTCCAAAGTTTATTTTCCTCTTAAATAAATATGTCTTCTTTCATTTCCGATGAAAAATTATAGGGTCAAAGTTTAAACTTTTGCTCCAGAGAGAATCTTTTGATAATGGTCTCACGACACGCTTATGGAAATAACGCTATCAAATTGAGATGAAGGGAATCCAAATTACCAATCCAATTAATGAGAAGTCTTCCGGTCATAAAAGATCAAAACACTGCCGATTTGTAAAGACTCGATAAGGATTTCATGCAATTCTTTAGTAACTTAACTTAACACATTTCTAAAAATACTATCCAATTAAAACGAGAGCATACGGCACGCGACCTGTAAAGGATGTTTATGACACGGAGCTATTGTTCAAAGTTTAAAGGCGATTGAAAATCGAGCCGTCAAATAATTGACGTTATAAAGACGGCCTTTTTAAAATATTTAGCCAATTTGGTGTTTCCGATCGCAAGTCAGACATCAATGTAGATTCAGAGCAGTAATTTGATCGGGTTTTTTAAAGCCTGAAGATGATGAAATGTTGATAAATATTACCAATTCACGAACAAGCAAATTAGATCATTCCTCCGACTTTGACTACAACTACGAGCTTTTGGTAAATTCATCACCCATGGACACGTATTTTACGGAAATATTAGCATGTTTCGTTGCCAAAATGAGTTGATTTTTACTGTTTTACATTTATTAGAAGGACCAGGTTTAACTTCTTTACAAAGCAATATTGCGTTGAAAAACATTCTTTTCTTCATTTTGGAAACGGTTTGAACGGGAATTGAAGTAAAACGATTCAGCTTTGTTGAGAAATATGCAAAGACAAAGTATGTATCTCGAGTCATGAATGGTATTTTTCGGCAACAAAATTCCCTGCAATTGATGACAAAACAGAAAAACAAATTAGGGATCTCTCAGGGAGAACACATAAGTCATATTATTACTTTTGATTTTGTATAATTCACACCGTAATAAACATTTTCATTGTTTGTTTAATTTTCTACAACTTAAACCTGATATGAATGTATCACTAAATAAAGAAAAAAACATCAACTTATAGGAAATTTTGTTTGAGAAAATCTATTAGATGAATGTAAAATGCATTAATTTGGGTTT
This sequence comes from Cerastoderma edule, assembly GCA_947846245.1. Classification (NCBI taxonomy): domain Eukaryota; kingdom Metazoa; phylum Mollusca; class Bivalvia; order Cardiida; family Cardiidae; genus Cerastoderma; species Cerastoderma edule. Next base: position 32,958,021 of record OX401413.1, on the reverse strand, counting down.
GATTAACAGTACCCCAATCAATAACAATTATCGGAGATAATCCTGTGCAAATAGGTACCCAGGGTGACTAATTATGTATGCGTTAATGGTCTTCGATAATCGGATGGTTTATACCTATAGTGTCACTGATAAGCCTTATCTCTATACCTTAAAGGGTTAAAAAGACAACTTTATTTAAGTGAATGGGAGGGGTCTATAGATATTATAAAGGGGGTATAATTGACATTTCTAACATGTATTTCTAACCTGCAATATAGTATTTATTCCTTAGAATGCTGAAAATGTTTCTAAAAATATATTTTGGTGTCATCTGCTTTCCCAAACCTTAAATTTCTTTTTAATTTCAATGAGGAAAGATACTCAAAGAAGCAAACAGGTTAGATCAAAGGTCAGCCACCAATTTACTTGGTGGTTGGCCTGGATACAACCTGTTTCCATAAGCATGAAGTTGGTTCCAGCATTATAATGGTTGATAAACTTAGTGTACTAATAACACAGTGTGGGTATCCATAAGAGTTGTCTTGCTGAGTATCCACAATATGGGGTATAAACTTTAGAGAAGCAATACAACAGGAAGTTATGCCATTAACTGTAAATGAACTTATATAAAATGCTTGATTACATTGCACAAATATTGATCAGGGATAATTTTTGCTATGGGTTTTGCATTTTTTACTCATTAAAATCTCAAAATACCCATTGTTTTATTTCCTATGCATCCCCCAGGACCCATTGGGGAAAAAACCTATACACTTGGCTCATTGACTGGAATCACTTGTAAAGCTTTTACTTTCATGCTTCTAAACAACTACCTGTTTGGAAAGGTTCTTTTTACCAGGTAGTCAGAGAAGGTTGAATCATTGAGTTTTTTTTCCAAATGATGTTAGAAAAAATGGGACCCATTGTTATCCCAAACTACTTGTTGTTTCAAATCATATACATCCCCAAAACCCATTGTTATAATTTCAAAAAATAACCCTGATTGATGCTAATAAATTGAAAGCTAAAGATTAATTTTTCAAGTTCAAAAGTCAAATATATCATCTTAAATCATTTTATCAAAACTAATTACATTTCAGATTTTATTACATTTCCTGTTGACTATGTCAACCGGAATTGTAATAAAACTGAAAATGTAATAATTATTACATTTCCATTTTTACATTTCCGGTTGTTACAGAGGTCTATTTCCTATGCTAACTTCTTCAAATTTTTCTCTAAAAACTATATAGCGGGTACCTATTGGAATTGTATCGTGGAGAAAATTCTTATTTTGATTTCCCTCAATAAGGGCTTACCGTATATACTAAACTATAAGTCACATTTTTTTACAAAGAATTTGGATAACAAAGTGGAGGGTGCGTCTTATAGGCAAAGTCAATCAACATCTCATAATTTTTCAGCATCATTTTTGTTTATTTTACCTTTCCCTAGAGAGATTTGCAGGTTTGTTAACTTTTGTCCAACATGTTGTAAATGGCAGCCTTGTAAGTAAGGGAAGTAAGTAGGATAGTTGGGAATATAAACCGGTATATCTAAGGTACGGTTAATGAGTATTTATCAAAATGAGAAGATCGGTAGAATATATCAATTATTAGTTAAATTTATCATATCTTCTTATCTGTCAAGGTTTCCATGACTATGGAAGGTCTGGACATTAAAACGGTGCCGACTTCCTAGGTGCATAAGATAACACTTACCATGTGTTTTCATAACACCGGATGTCAAACTGTGATGTACATTGTAAAAACAGCGATAAGGGTCATTATCTGACAGTTTGACATTATGCAATTTGATTAAACTAACAACTGTTTTTTTAGCACCTTCCAATTTGCTGGATTGTCACGGTACTTTCTTTGTACACCAGTTTTAACTTACTCAAATATTTCCCTTAGTCGCAAAGTAAAAATCTACCAGGGACTTCTGAATGACCAAGTCTACTAACCTATTGCATGCCTCGTTGCTACCAAGACACTTTCTGTAAACTTTACCAACTACCCTGTTGTACAAGCTTAACATTTTTTCTTGCTCATCTTTTTCGTAACCACCATAATATCTGTACATTCTGAAAAATAGAATCGAAATGGATAGATTTTTCACCTCAACACAATCATATTTTTCATACATAGAGTAAGCACAAGATAAAAGAAACCATTCTGTTCCACAGGATAACTTTGTGTAAGACCAGTCACAAAACTTTGTGTGAGAAAAACAAAAACAAAAAAACTCTTGAAATAAGTAGGATGTATTCAATATAATACATTTCATCTATACAAAGCCTCTTTCCCTTGAATTGGGAAAAGCATGTTAGTTTTGGGAAGTTGTACTGCTGAAATTGTTGAATTGCAAAACCAAAAAGCTAGAGTGACTCTGACATATTTGGGTAAAATGTATGATGATAAAGTTACTTGCAATTGAAAAGGTGCCTTTAATAGGCCCCTGTTATAAATATAAAAGAGCCCCGATTTTTAGTAATCTTTAATCAGGCAAGTTGAGCTGTATAGAAAGTATATCTTTCAAATATGTTATAACTAATATTTATAGTGATGGAGTAATGATGTACTAGGTTTGCCTTATTGTTTGACTTTACATGACCTATACAATATACTAAAATGTTAGAAAAAATTCTGTATAATCAAGTAACTTTCAATGGGAAGGTGTCTGTTATAGCCTTATATACAATGTGAAAAAGTCCTTGGTTTTATTGATCTTTAATTAGGCAAATTGAGCCATGAAGGAAGCATATCTTTCAAATATGTAATATCTTATATTTATAGTGATGGAGTAATGATGCCTCCTAGAGGTCTGCCTAATTGGTTGACTTTACAAGACCATTAACAATATACCAAAATGATAGAAGAAAAAATGTATTAATAAGTACTTGTATTTGCCTATAATTTCAACTACCTGAAGAAGCCTTTAGATGATTCATTAAGAGATTATGACAAAATGCCGTCATTGCTTATACTTATGGAGCATTATCTTCTTGACAACAAAGATCTTATCAAAACTCTGTTGCAAGCTCATTAACCTATGACCTCTTTTGGGGTCTTATAAAGAATGAAAATTTCTCCTTTTCCAACATTAGTTTCTATTCTACAAGAGGAATATTTACAACATGATTTCAATCACAGCCTGCAAACACTTTAGATGATAAAAATATCCTTACTGTACTTTGGTTTTCAAATTGCTGGCCCTTTTCTCCTCTGTCGCAATATGTGATGTTAACTTTTTTATCTGTCTTTTTAGGTCTGATGTCTTTGTCCCCCTGTAAAAATATGGTTTTGCAATTCAAATACAAAATTGAACAAAATGTAATTCAAACTTGGAAATAAAATTCTTCTCTTCTTCAAATGTAAGGCAAACCATCACAGCTCTGCTTCTCTCATTAGTCAAACTAATTTGAGCGATCAGGAAATATTGAGAAAAATTTTGCATTGGGCATTATCTCCTGTCAAGTCAAACTTTCAAGCGATTCTTTTAATGGGGGACAGAAGTGACAAAACTTTTTGAACACCCATATTTCAATTATTACAGTTAGATGCTAGAAGATCTTGACTCACAGTTATAAATTAATCCTTATTATTTATCAATCCATACCCATAGCAAGTTGGTATTCTGCATATTTACATTGTAAGAACAGTCTAGTTAACACTAAGTGACCATTTTCTACTTGCCTTGTTTCTTGTTAAAATAACACTTTGGTTGACACACAAAAACAAATTAATTAAACACTATTTAGTGGCTCCATAGTTAAGAGTATAGAACTCCAAATTACAAGGGAAATCCCTGTGTTGGCTCAAATACTGTTATTGGTAGTTGTAGTTGGCTTTTATTATGAGAGGTTGGTCTTCTGGTTGACTTAAAGATTGCCAATGGTTCCGCCTGGATTTACCAACCCTTATGAGGTAGGTTAGCTTTGGGTATTGCTCTTTTTTATATAAGTTGGTTATTGCATTTTATCTGAAATATTGATGACAGTTTGTAAAACCCTAAATAAATGTTACACAAGTTTCTGGTTTTGCCCCAATAAATGCCTATTTTTATGATTAAAATTAAGATTGTTGAATCAATATAAAACACAAACAGACAAAGATAAAGCAGTAGAAAGATGCTTGAATACCCTCAATGTTGTAATAAGAAATTAAATTGTATGATTACATTTCTTGTTCCGTTGACTTGAGTTTTTGTTTCAATTCGTCTAAGTCTTCCTCAGTCCTTTGGTTGTTTTGAATGAGGAACAAATTTTGCTCCTCAAGCTCTGCAAATATATCCAGCAACTGCTGTGGATCCGTGAAATACAACTCTAAATCCTACAAAATAAATATTTTTTTAAACATAACCTAACACCTTTTCCCAGTGTGATATATACCATAGGAAAGTTTTCTGAGTTGCTAGCCTTTAGGATGTGAATGGTTCCAAAATGGCTTGTGTTTCCTGGAAGTCTGCTGACTGATATTTACTACATTCTGCAAGATAACCAATTTTTCAATGTGTATAGAGAAAAGACCTACCTTTGGTTATTTTTTCAGAAATCTATTTGATAATCAGAGACTAGGTTAGCTTGAAATTGATATTTAAGAATAATAATTCAATGACTGAATAGAATTGATGCAGAGCTTCATATGGAGCCTCTCTATGTGGCCTCATTAGGGAGCTATGCAGATGAAATGTTAGCACTGCATGATCATGTGACCACGAAGAAAAAACCCAAATTAACTTTTAAGTAAGCTCAGAGAACTACATAAGACTTGAAAATGAAGCTCATCACCCATGAAAACACTTTCATGGTAATATAACATTAACATGAAAGATGTAAGAATGTGTGATTCATGACCAAATGAATAATTCCTGATGTTTTGAAATAAACTCTTTACTGAGACCAAAACACTTACATTTGATGTATTGACAACAGAAGACGATAGTGTGAAATGGATTAGCTACTCCTTAAGAGCCATTCATTCTTTTGGTACAATGGTTTCAACCAAATGTCAAAAAATGAAAATGTTTGTTCTTGCGAGCCTAGATTTTGTCGTCTGCAGTTGTTTTCTATTTGTACCACTCTTAAGTTCCTATGTGGGGGGATGGTTAAAAGACTTATCTTCCTCATCAATATCCAGCTTATTGGGTATTTGTGTTACTTAGGACACCAGTTACTCTAGAGCTTTAAGCCTTTACCAAACGCAAAATGTTCAACTGTCCAAAGTGGAAAGAGTTTGCAGACGACATTTCAAAATGTAATCAAATTGAAAAACAATCATCTGAAAGGGCAGAAAACATTGTGGAAAAAGGAAAATTTGCTTGTTAAAAGCTATATTTCTCTTTTTCCCACAATGTTTTCCAGAGTTTTATTGTGCTGCCCTTATTTGACGGCTTTTTTGCTGAAGTAGGCTAGTTTGCTAGTAAATAAAGGAAATCTGTCCTACCTCATCACTATCGTCATCTGAGTCAGCAGAAAGCTGGTTCTCATATTCTGCAGCTCTGAAAATAGGCATAAATACTGGACCGCATTAAAAACTATGTATGGAGTAAAGAGTTGATCAACTGCTTTAAAAGGAATATTAAACAGATTGAAAATTGAAGGTTTCTGAAATAAAATGTCTTCCATTGATTATATGACATCACGACTCTATGAAAATACATCAAAATTGACTTGTAGTTCTCACACCAATACATAATCTTGTGGTGATGATTTAATTTATTTATATTGAAGATTAAAATACCGCAGCATACTTAAATCTTATATATATCAATGCCAATTCTGCTTCCTGGGCAAATGATGATATTTTACATAAAATCTTGACAAATAAAATGTCTTTAAGTAGACATGTTCACAGGATTTTAATCCCTGAGGCCCAAGTTTTCAGGCTGCTCTTCAAGATAATCTCATAACTTACATCGACTAATTGAAATAGATAATGAACTATTACTCACCTTTTAGCTATTGATCTGTTGGAAAAAGAAAACGGTAGTATTGATAACCAACCATTCTTATTAAAGTAAAAAGAATATCATGAGACATTGGATAAAACTTACTTTGGTCTAAATCATTAAAATTTAAAGGTGCATAAATTACTAAACAGGTACATGTACCTACATGGCTGTGTACTTATTTTCTGTCATAAGACAAAATTACCAAAAAAACACTTACAATGGTTCAGTATCCCAATCTTATCTACTCAGCAATCCCTGTAACAAGTCAGTAGATATACCTCGTAAGCAGTTCATGAACACACCAGAAACCCTGGGGTAATTTGGCTGTTTTCCGGCAAATAACGCACATGATTACAACATGCACACAGGCACTAAATATGTATTTAAATACACACAAATTGGTTATATATCACAATTGAATGTTGTTGTTTTTTTACTCTTTTCATTAAAGATTATCATATCAACACATCTTTGTTTCATATTTTGTCAATCATATCTTTTCGGCAATCCCCGGCTTGTGCCGGGATTTCCGAGTAGATACGATTGCAAACAGACATGCCCTTCGTTGCTGAGCTACTTTCAAAAATGGCTCCCCATTACCTCCGAGGTTATTTTAAGAAATGGCTGAGGTGTTCCGAATGTCAGTATCCAAAAGTGTTCAGAATTGCCAATACCTGCACCAAATGTGGATGAATAAAAGGTTGCTAAATGGACCCCACTGTTCACAGATTTCAACCCACAACTGTAATCTCTCAAGGCTGGCAGTCAGTATCCCTGGACCACTGTTTTCCACAGCTCAATATAAGTGATGCACTAAAGATGTCATCATCAACCAAATAGACCAAATTAATAAAAAAAAATTCAATAATTAATTAAAAATGCAAACTCTCATCAATCATCAAAAAAGGAAAATCTTCATTTGAATGATTCTGTGAGGAATTTCAATACAAGCTCACCTTTTTCTCGCCAAAATTGTTTTTGCAAAATGAGACAATTCCTTCTTATCTTTCTTTTTTCCTCTGGAGTCAAGTTTGTCTACGCTTTCACATTCTGATACAGTTTTCTGAAGCACCTTTTCTTTTTTCTTCTCTGCTCTCCTCACCTCAAGTTTCTTATTCCTATCAGCAGTCATTGTCCCTCTTATGTCCTGAATTGCAAAAAGTTAGACTAAGGGTGTTAATCCTGTATCGAACACTCCACTGTTGTTATAGGTCTGCTGCAGGTGACTTAAAAACAAAGAATAAAACAGAAAAAAAGCTGCTGAGTAACTTCTTAAACGAATTCCTATATAAAGGAACTAGTGACTGGATGAAGAAGCAGAAGATGACCAAAAATAGTTTTCCCCCTTGTATAGTTACAACATGTATATCCAACATTACATCAAAAATGAATAAAAGAAATTTCCTCCAAATATATCATTTGTAGGTTAACTAATATACCTTGTAATGTTGTCAGTATAAAGCTTATTTATTAAAAATCAACAGTAGCCTCTGTTTAAGCTGTGAACTTAAAATGGTTATGTTTTTATCAAATGGAATGAAATTGATTTTGATTTAAATCTTTTCAAATTATAGAAACCTCTTAATATGTGACTATATTTCAGCGCATAGAATAGGAACAATTTCAAAATGAAACATGGAGTATCTTTAGACAAAAAAAGATACCAAACAATGTATTCAAAAATTATTAACACCAACCCAATGTGATGTTTGGGACTTGTCCAAAATGAGATCTAAAACAAATAATTTTGCTTCATAGTTTATAGAGCTGGGACGGGTAGTGATTTACTACCTGGGTACCCGAGGCGCTGTTACCCGCGTGTACTCGAGTACCCAAACCTGATTTTATTCTCTCTTAGATTCAAATCTGATATGCCCTGGAAGAACCCATTGTATTTTCAAACTTCAGTGATATGATGTCCAGTTCGACTTATCTCTTCACGTTGGTCTTGGTTGTTCGACGTTTGATAAAATGTGGGCATTGGTGCACCTGAATGGGTTTTTAATGTTAACACAAGATCAGATCATTGTCACTCATTGACAAGTGGATCCGACGTGACTAAATCATCCCCAAACATAATGTTTAAAAATCTGTCACAAGTACTATATACTCTCACATCCTGCTCCCCAGCCATCCAAACCAATGTTTCGGAAAACCTCCATAAAGGGCCTACATCAATATCACATTTTGAAAATCCGAGAGGTCCCGATTGACAACGTCACCACTTGTGTAAGCACCTATACAACACTGAATTGCGAGTAATGGTATAAGGCCCTTATGACTTACTGCGATGATCAGAAAACAAAATATGTTGATAGTTTCAATTGCTGACAAGCAGCCTTTAATTTGGAGAATATAGAGTCGTGTTCCATATTTGTACACATATAGAGACATTGTTTGGGGGATCATTGATTGCTAGTTTGGGATTTAGAAACGCCTGAGTCACTTGTAAATAAATACATATTCACACATTTCATGTGGATCTATAACCCAGGTAAAAATACCGTCGGGTAACGGCCTCTTAAAGAGTAATTTCTCCTTTTCCCTCAATGTTTTGCTGCCGTATCAGTAGAGCTTGGACAGGAAGCAATTTACTAACCGGGTACCCGAGGCAATGTTACCCGCGAGTACCCGAGTACCGGAACCCAATATAATTCTCACTTAGATTCAAATCTGATATGTCGAAGAACTCATCATATTTTCAAACTTTAGAGAGACGATATCCAGTATCGGTTATCTAAGCTCTTCACGTTGGTCTCGGTAGTAAGATTTTTCATATAGAACGAATGTCATGCAATGGACGGGCTGTTTAATGGTAACACAAGATCAGATCATTGGCACTCATTGACAAGTGGATCAGACGTTACTAAATTATCCCTAAACATAACATGTAATAATAAAAAAAAAGCCTTGATAAATTGCTGTCATCATTCATCAACATTCCGTATTGAAAATCCGAGAGGTCTAGATTGACAACGTTACCACTCGTGTAAGCACCTGTACCACAGAAAATGGCGAGTATTAGTTCTAGGCGCTTAACACTTAATGCGATGATCGGGACAAACAAATGTTGAAAGTTTCGATAGCTGATGAGCAGCCTTATAGGAGAGTTTATAAAATGCTTGTGACATATTTGTACACATGTTGAGAACTTGTTTTTGGGATAATTGATAGCTTGTTTGGGATTTTGAAACGTCAATGGTTGCATATTAACACATTTCAAGTTGCTTAATGAACCAGGTAAAAATAACTTCGGGTAATGGGTAGTGATTTGCTACCTGGGTAGTGGCCTGTACTCGGCCCGTACCCGGGTACTCGAGTACCCGTCCTAGCCCTACGTATCAGAAGATTATTTTTTAATTCCATCACATTTTGAAATGTAGTCTGCAAACTCTTTCAATTTGGCACTGTCGAAAATTTGGTGTTTGCTAAAGGGTCAAGCAGATATGTCAAAGTGAGGTATCATGAGTAAGGGGTAAGTTAAAAAAAAAATCAACTTACAGGTGGCGTAAGGTTCTCTAAGAACTGCCTGTATAACCGAAAATCTCTGAGAGCGTCAAGTTTCTTGGCTATTTCTGATTTGTTTGCCACCAAGTCAGCATTGACTTTACTGATTTCTGCCATCTTATCAAGCCTGGCCTTTGTCTCTTCCTCAGCACTGTAAAGATAAAATGTAATTTACAAAATATCTTCATAACAAAGGCTGATAAGTTTGGTAAACACAAAATGTCACATCAATGTATCTTAAATCATTCCCAAAAATTCAAAGCAACATTAGAAATCATAAATAGAACAACAAAAGATCATTCTCATTATGAAATTAGGTAGAAAACATTGTGAAAATAAGATGAGTTGCTCATAAAAATTAATTTATCTTTTTCTCGCAGTGGTTCTGCAAGGATTGGTCAAAGTTTGGTACTATGGGGGAAGATGCTTAACACTTAATTTGGAGCATGATTTAAAAAAAAGCAGTTTGTTTATCCTCAAAAAACCTAACTTTCTTGTCTCTAAATGAAAGGCAGAAATAGCAGTCTTACATTCGCAATGCTTCTGCCGAGTTGGCATCATTTTCCTTGAGAAAGGTATCAAACATGACAGCATCTTCTTCCAGGTTTTGTTCTTTTAACTCCAATTTTCTTTCCTCTACTTCATAGATTTCTTCATACTTTCGAATTTCTTCTCTTTTAATTTTAATTGCATACTGTTGAAAAAGAATTCATGGTCTGTCAAGATCTGACCATAACATATTTACACATGTTAATTCCTTATGAATGTTTGACAGTTGAATGAAATAATCATAAAATATGGAAAATGATGCTTCTTTCTTGACATTTGGTATGACATTGTGACAAATGGAGAAATAAGTATTTTTTTATTTGGGTTTAAATAGATTCTGCTGCAAATGGGATAAAATGAATATATATGCAGGAATGGTTTAATCTAAGACAGTTTTTTCATATAATTCTCAATGCGTTAGTAAAGAAGCATTTGGTTAAGTATGAATTGGATTTGCTTCTGGTAGTAGTTCTGCGCTTCCCTTTCAATTCTGGCTAACACTCTCTGGAATGTGTAGTGAGACTCTCCTTTCTGTTGTATCTATTGCAATTACAAGTACAGTTGCTGCATCTGAATAGTGAGACAAGTACTCACAACCAATTTCATTTGTGACACTGTACATTGAGGGTTCAATGCAAGACTGTAGTAAGTGCTTCATAAACATGAAGCACTTATAACAAGTGTTTTATACCGAACATTCATCATGTTAAACTTTAAGCCTTGGTAAGTAGATGTATGAAGGATGGAATAATTCATCCTGCATCAATTTTGAAAACCAGCCTTGATTCTTAACTGAGAGCGGTTTCTCATTTCAAAATAATAGTTTCCTAAATCAAAAGCAACATGTGAATTTATATTTATCTATTAATTAAAATATGGATCATTTTAATGATTTAATCTAAAAGAATAATGGATCAAGGTAAAACTCCAAAACAGATCAACAAAAATTGAAATCAATATGAGCAAGTATTTCATTTGTTCCGATGTTTTTAATGCAGTCTACTACAAAGGCATCCGAAGTTTTCTGTATGGTCTTTTACGACGTTAAGAATTGCTTTGGAGCAGTTAATTTCTTTGTTTGTCTGAAAAAAAAAAAACCTTTCTATCTTAGGATGTTATATTTTATATTGGTAGCTGCTGATGCTGTCAATATTAAGAGGAATTAGTGGCTGTCTTAAAATGTGTTATCCTCACATACACATCTAAAAATTGTAAAAGAAATAAAGGCTTACGTTTATTCGAAAAATGTCTCGTTTTTTGGCTATATACTCAGCTACAGTGCCTTTTTCAATGTGGTGACCTGTATTCAAAACTAAACAAAAATTGCATTTTAGGATTTGAAATATAAACAATTCCTAATCAATTTTAGGGTTCTTATAATTAACAATGTTTTCAGTAGTCAGCCAATTAAAAATGCTTACCTTCAGTTACACAAATTGGAAGATTGTAGTGACACACGTCTGTATGAGCATATTCCTGGTTGTTAAGACTAACCGTGTAGTACTAATATTTCAGATTTGCAAAGCTCCTCTCATATTGTACATTCATAAAGAACTAACTGCTGTCTTTTACTGAACCATTAATGTGCATGCTGATTGCAATCCCAGAGAATATAATCATGTTTACCTCTGGTGGCCTTGATGGTTGTGTGTGGATCAGGTTTGATATGAATAGCCTCATCTGTCATCAACTCCTCTTTCTTCTCATCCGAATCTGGTGGAATGATCAAGTGCTTTCCCATCTTTGCTCTGACTGTTGAGGCAAATGTGCTCTTTTCATGGACTTTGAGTCGTGACCGTCGCAGGTTCTCCTTAGATGAGACAACATTTGCATTTTAAGTTGCGATCTATTACATACAGTTTCACCATGGAAAGATAAAAAAAAAAAAACATAAAATGAATAAGTCTGCTACATTTTTGTAAAAACCACACAATAATCTTAGAAACAAGATATATTATTATGATCTGTGAATGCCCAAAGGCAGACAAAACCATATTCAAAGATGTCTACACAAATGGTTTTACTGTATTCTCACAGAATGATAGCAGATACAGCTTTCTTTATGATTTAGTTTTTCAATGCCAACAGAGGTAAAGAAGAAAATCCTTAATACCATGCTACCTTCTTTCTTCTTTTTATTATTTTAAAATAAATAAAGCCTGTATTGTGGGTACCCACCAGATTGGTCTCAATGAGAAGGTTTTAATGACCACACAAAATAGGATTCATTGAAGATGTTCGAAATACCAAAGAGAAAGTTTCTGATATAGTTGCCTATTGGAACTGCTTAGAGCCAAAATGTTATAAAGTCTTGTCATGTAATGGTGGCACCTTTTTTGTGGGACTTGATTCCCTACCTGCCCAGGATTTGCTGTTGATTAATGGTTGTTCCCAGGGTACCGTCTTACTTAACAGTTTACGCTTAAGATTTGCGTAAGTCTAAAACAACAATTCCTCATATTTCAATATTGCACGAAGAAATATTGCAAAGTAACACATCATTGGAATCGTCTTTCCGAGACCCTTCCAATGATGTGTCATATTGCAATATTGTACTTTCAAAGACGATAATGTCCATGTTTATCAGTTATGACTTACGCTGATAACAGGTCAGAAAACACATAATACAGGTATCTTGACATATTTGTTTGTTGGTCATTGCAACATAAGCTAGTATAAAGGAACATAATATGAGGTGATGAACTGACCACCTGCAGGCATGAGACATCATTTTCTGTAGAAGCTTTAAGCATCAATACCAAAACCAATACTTTTAATATCTACAGACTTAACTATACTAACTTATAATTATACCTTAGAAAAAGATATATATCATGATGTTTTAATAGCATTAAACTGCAGAATAAAATATACTATGTTAAAATTTCATTTAATTGTCAATATGATATATAGTTTGATAAAGCTGGAAAGGACAGAGAAAAAATCTCCCTACTAGTGGATGTACATATATAACCATAATACACATGAGCATAAAAGTTGTCAAAGTAGGAATACTAAACCACTCACTGCTTTAGTTCTCTGTCTCTCTTGAGTCTTCATGTAAAGCACAGCTTTGTCAGATGGCATTTTAAATGGATTATTTCCTATGCTCATGTCAGCTGTCAAAAATTGAAATATCCTATAAATCTAAATTGTTCTCAATCAAGAGAAATATCAAAGGATCATTGCAATACTATTACAAGTCTTTCACAAAGGAATTTATAACAGTCTTGTGTTGAACCCTCACTCTTCTTAACCTTTTCCCAAACAATAACGACATTTGACCATTTTGTTGCAGACGACTTTAGAAAACATTGTGGGAAAAGGAGAAATTGCTCGTAACGAGCAATTTTTCCTTTTCCAACATCCTTTCCCAAGAAGATTATTTTACAATTTCATCACATTTTAAAATGTCGTCTGCAAACTCTTTCAATTTGGGACAGTCGAAAACTTGCTGTTTGGGAAACAGTAATTATTTCTTTATTTCAATGCACCTTGGTGCAGAGTACATGTAATTGGAAAACTCACATTTACTTAATTTCATCATCAACATCAATATCACAGCAAATACGTTTTAAAGGTCATATGTACAGGTTGGGTTTATTTCATAAAATTAAAATATGAAGTAAAAGAATCACATTGAAATTATTTGCAACATTTTAGCATAACGCATTACGTCATAAATCACCGTCATAGCGCACCGATTACTAAAAGTTCGTATGACTTACTTCCCTTTGCTGTGACGTCACTCGTGATCCACTGAATGTGCCATGTAAAGGGCATGAAGAGCGATCGCTGGTTAGAATTGGTGTTTTTCTTCAAATTAACGATCCTAAAGTCATTGTTTGGATTGACAGCGCATTTTCTTTATTGAATATGATTCATTTTATAAGAATATCAATTTGAAAAAAGATAAATTAATAACTTAACCCGTGAATTTGCATGGATTTGTCATTGCGTAAACCTGTTCATATGAAAGGAACGACTTGAATTTGGACGATTTTCCTTGAAATAAATGATTCTTAAGTCATTGTTTGGATTGACAGTGAATTTTCTATACTGGATATTTTTCATATTATAAGAATAGCCATTTGAAAAAAATGAATTAGTGACTTAACGCGTGAATTTACAAGGATATGTCAATGCGTTCATATGCAAGGAACGGCTTGAAAGTGGGACGATTTTCCTCAAAATAGCAATCCGTAAGTCAATGTTTGGATTGACAGTGCATTTTCTTTATTGAATATGTTTCATATTATAAGAATATTCCTCTGAAAAAAAGAGTAAGTGACATAACGCGTAAATTTGGAAGGATTTGTAAATGTTTTCATATGTAAGAATCGGCTTGAAATTTTGACGATATTTGTGAAAACAACTATTTTTATTAATATTTGTTGAAAAAAAAAAACACGAGTACTTTTTCGTCAATGATCGTGTATTAGCATTAAGGTTTTAATTGAGTAGTAAACAAAGACATAGATCTGAATAAACGAATTGTCTTAAAACCGTACATCGTATAACTATTGACTGTCAAATTCACCCTCCATTGTCTTATCAATACATGAAATGAAACGGGAGAAGATCATAAATTGCGAACAAACAAACCGTATTATAACCCAACTTACTTGTGATACGAAGGTTATCCTTTAATTCACATTTTCACCACACATCAACTTACTTGTGATACGAAGGTTATCCTTTAACTCACTTTTTCACCACACATCCAAATTTCAAAACTAAACACTGGCACATTTAAGAGTATTTGTTAAAATCATCCGGCAACTTTCCAGTAACTCCATCCCCAGTAAGAGGTCTATGATTTCGAAATTGATTCCGATGTCGTCTTTCTAGATCAACTGTTTTGACTTAAGAATTGTTCTTCATATTCACTTTCCATTTATGTTCGTTTTCTCTCGTGTAAGTAGTTTTGACATATTGAGCATTTAATTTTCGGAAAGGTTTAATAATTAACAGCTAAAACAAAAAAGTCGTCATAGTTTATTTTACTAACAACCTTAAATCTAACAACCTTAAATAAACATATTTGAATTTATTTTTTATGATTTTGTAATTTAAATATCAATTTGACAAAACTTGATTTTGATGTTAAAACGTTTTTTTGTTGAAAACATAGAGTTAATACCGTTTTGGTGAATACTGATTATCAGAGACATAGCTAATAGAAAAGACAACATGTTCACTTCTTTGAATATCATAACGACAAAGTATCCGACGTAAGTCACATTGAGAGATAAATATGTACTGACACCTTATCAATCCAAACATCCTGTGAGAGTTTGGTCTTAATTGGTTATATCTTAACAATGGGTTTTTTAGATAAATTTAATTGCCGCGCATTGAAAGTGTGAGATTTGCCGCTTGTTATTTCATGTCTGGAATAGCAGAACGTGTCAGACCTGTTAATTAACAACAGAGATATTTAAGAGATTAACGCCAGAGGCTATCTTTCGCCTAAACAATAAAGGGCTTGAGACTTGAAACATACTGTGCAAATGTGGCAGATTGGTGTTAATTTGCATCACGACCCTTAATCCTTGTTATGTCCGATGTTTGTTGATTGACCCTTTGTATGTGAGGTAAACTGACAATAATCAATTAAATTGTAAACAAAGAGATTATGTTAGAATGTGTAAATTATATATTTAGTGATCTTATTACTAAATTATCAATATAAATTTGTAATAATCATGTTTGAACACCTGAATTTTAGTGTGACATACGTCATTTAAACCAATATCACCAATGGCAAAAAAATGAGGTGTGTGATTTAAATAATTCCGAAAAGCAGACGCTTAAGTTAAGATCGAACCCATTATCATTTGCGTTGATGAGTCCAGAGACAGTTTGCGGATATCAAATATTCATTATTTTGAATTTTCATTCAAAGACATCGGCAGATAAAAGAAACTTGCTTGTTTTAATCGGTTTGTTATCATAGCAATCAACGTACATTTTTTATTTTGTCTCATTTATGTACAATGGCAACGTTTCTACGATTATGTTAAAACATAAAACAAGTTTTGCAAATAAGAACAAGATGCATTTAAGCGTTTAAAACCCAAAGACATGACAATACAATATATTATGATGTTGGATGAAATTAACATATTCTTGCAACCCTTTGAATTCTTACGTAATATAATCGTAAAGCAGCCTAATTAAGTATTCCTGACTAAGTATGTAGCATAGTTAAACTGTTCCAAACAAAACTAGCTTGGTGAGTAAGAGAGTCATTCAAGGAAATTAACTTTCAAAAAAGGTGTAATCAACGTGATTTATCCTTTTCTTGAATTTATCTACATTTACACAGTGCAAATTCTATATAAAGATCTAGCAAGACTACACGAGGCTCTAACACCCCAAACTAACAGTCAGGAATTGTTTTAATCACGAACATCAATTCAGGGAAATATAACGGTTACTCAATAAGTAGAATGAATTTGAAGCGTCTTCACCTGTATAAATTACTTTGAATTGAGTCCGATCATTTAAAGATCAATAAAATCAATTCTCTGAAAACGCCTAACAATGCGTAAACTTGCCGTCTTCGAAGTGAAAGTAACACAGCCTACTGTTCTTGTTTGGGGAATATATCTTTTGCTTATTTGTAAAGTAAACACGGTTCAGTTTACTTATCAAAACTTTTTGCAGCTTTTATGTTCGTCGGAAAACGGGAGAAACTCGCATCCCTGCTACCAAAAGCAGAATAACACCAGAAGACCTGTCAAAATACCATATTCAATATCCAATTTACGTTTCCCAAAACACAATTCAACGCTTAAAATGTCCGAAATTTGTGCAAAAACACCGTCGTTACTGAGAACTAGATTCTTCTTACTGATAGTTCATAAGCACAAATGACGTCACAACAAGGGAGATAAGTCATTCACAAAAATCGATAAAGGTGAATAAAACTAGTCAAAAACAACATTTTTCGCTTCTGTATGAGAAAAAATTCATTACCTCCGTCACAACGAAACCATAACCTTATTCAAAAACCATAATTAAAGAAAATTTTGTTTATCGAGAAATATGACCTTTAAGTAACTGTCAGTACTGACTGTTGTGGATGACCTTTTGAAACTTTTAAAAAAAAAAATCACATGAAATTTCCTTATTCGAATCTTTAACATCAGATGGTAAGGCACAGCAATCAATGAAAAAGACATGATATTTCGCCAATGTGCTGTAGGATTTAGATGATCTTTTTTTCTTAAAGCCATAACAAATGTTTTAACTGTGATGGATATGGGTGGAATTAAGACCTGTCCAAGTGCAGTGCTTTGGTATTGCATGTGAATTACTGAAGTGGTTCTGATCATATAAAGAGTGAAAGCATAATAGCACATAGTTGGATTAATAAAAAATGAATGCACCTTTTTTGCACTAGTTTGTTTTCTAGATTTTTGTTTTACAAGTATGAAATTAAGAAATAAATTTAAATTTTAAAGAAAGGATTCCTACTTCAAATATATGGCAAAACACAAAATGAACGCTTATTAGTTAAGAGAAATTGTGTTTAAATTAATGTGGTTAACAGTGGATATTGAAAATAAAACTAATTTAAGCATTCATATTTCAACTTCTATTCCTTTTCATTCTTTTAAAATCTTACTTTTAATTTTAATTACTTTTAGTGATAATTGTGTTATATATAGAAGAACATTTTTTTTATTTCAACTGAAGCATATACAGCTCATGGTTGGTAAAGTATATAACAATAAATTCATCTTCGCATACAATTGTAGGAATGGTAAACATACATATGCCCACACACACACACCCACACACACTCCCACCCCGACACACCCACCCATGCACACCCATACATACGCTCACACATACACACAACAATTCTTAATGTATTTAGGTGGAAAATGTCTTAAAGAAAGTTTCAAATGTTTATTCATATACATCTATGCATATATACTTATATACATATGCATACATGCAAATATACAAACATATATCATCTTAGAACTTTAATTAACTAGTTAGGAAAATACCGTGATGATAGCTAACTATCATCTAACTTTAGTTGTCTCCGGTTAAAAGCTTTAATACAATATGAAGCAAGTCTGTACTGATCATTTTTCTTGTCTGATTTCAAAAGCTGAATAAATTTAAACATGCAAGTTCGATTGATATAGTACTCAGGTATCAGATGCTTTCTTATGTCATTGTAAAACGGACAAATCATTATAAAGTGGTACTCATCCTCGAGTTCAGTTAAATTACATAGTGCACATATTCTTTGATTTCTATCTATTTTTTATGTCTACCTGTTTCTATATTGAGGCTGTGAGATGATAATCTGACTTTTGCTAGAATCTTTCTATACTTTGAAAAGGTCACTATATCTAGATATGATGATCTTTTAAAAGTTGATTTTAAATCTCTAAAAAGTGTCAGTGACAAAAATACTTAATGTTCTCGTGCCAACTACTAATGTATATATCCCTTAAATGCTCTCGTAATAAAGGTACAAATATGTTTTTTTTAAATTAACAGTATTTGGAAACAACCAAACGTCATGAAATCCTGCATTTTGTAGAATATCTCAAACTTTAGATGACCAATTTATGATATTACTGTTTCTATCTATATCATTTCTTTGATCTTGCATTAATGTTTTCAGTATACAATTAAAAGATTTCTCGCTATATAAGCTAAGCCAATATTTCACAATACGTATATATCTAGAAATGTATAAAGGGAATCTTCCAAGCTCGGCATAACTAGCAAGAGAGGATGTACTATCTTTAACATTCAAGACCCATTTACAAAACTTTCTATGTACTGTTTCTAAGTTTTCTGCTTTCAAGTGACCCCATATTTCACATCGATAGTTAAGAATTGATAATACATTTGAATCAAATAAATCAAACATGATATTTACAGGGACTTCAAGATTGTTTACAATGCTGAATAAAGAATGCATGGCACATAATGCTTTACCCTTCAAATCATTTGTTGCTGGTACGAAATATATATAACAATCATTACAGCATGTCAGATTCTCCTTAATAACACCTTAAACCAGTTCAACTATTTATAGGCTTTTGGTGTGAATTGAATTTGAATATGAAAGTAGATGAAAATGAAATATGTTTCTAGATAAAAAGAATAAACCATTTTAACAAAAGCAGAAAGTGCATTAAAGTATTTCTTCTTTGTGCACAATGTTTCTTGAGTTGTCAGGTAGACTTTAATTTAAAAAAAAAAGATGTGTTTCTAACTTGCTTTTGGTACTTGAGGTGATTTCAATCATGTTAATACAGAAGTTTCACATCGTTTCTCAAGTTGCAGGCTACATCTGTGTCAAAACACACATATGTGTGGGAACAGGTTGTTTCATAATGCTTCTTTATTTACCTGAAATCCTTGATTGCAATCCATCTGATCTAGCTGAATCAGGAAAAGATACCCTCACTGAATGCCCAGAAGCTCTTGGTGGACTGGTTTGTTCTAAAAGGTAGTAGAAGAGGTCCTTAAGCAAAAAAAATAGTTTGTTATAAAGCATTTAGAATTATTCTTTTTGTAAAATTTGCATGTCCTTTATTAGTTTTAACTTCTATCATCACAATTAAGAAAGAGTCAGCACCAAGTGTTTATAAAATGTATATGAATGAAAGTTCTAAAAGTAAAATGTTTTTCAAGACCAGCCAGGTTTGTTGTCCTCTATGGCCAACCTTCCACCAAACAATCCCAGGACTGTCTGCTGACATACCTTGATACCTCCTCTCAAGTTGGAGGCTTTGCCAGTATTGACCTCTCTTTTCTTTTTTGAACAATCTGACCAAACTACCTATACATGCATTGTATAGGCAGATGCAGCAACATTTGTGTTGCCAGTAGTGTCACCAGTGTGTGCCTTATCTCTCTGAATTGACTCACTGACATAAATTTGTTGTGAAAATCATTTTTTCTGTTGCAAGGTAAGTCATCTCAGAGAACAGATCTGTATAAGAAATATTAACCAACCCAGAAAATAATAAAATTCAACATACTTAACTTCACTGTGGCCACATTTGGAGATAAAACTCTTGGGATAATTGGTGGAAATAACATTTTTGGGTTGATATCAGTTTCTCCTTGATCCTGAAACAAATTAGAAGAGTACTGTAGTTATACTGACACTTCTTCTCCTTCATTACCAAGTGCAGGGCTCACTCTGGATGATTGATGCAATTGAAATAATTGAAATAAACTCAAAGACCTAGCAAGAAAAGGTCCACAAAAGTTCATTATTTTGATTCTCTGTGTGAAATTGAATATGAGTTATTTGAATAAATCTTTATTAACTTGCACAAAAAACAATGATTCACAGTTGGTTTAAGTTGCTTAAGAATGAATTTCTTCAGATAATGGTGATGCAAATTGAATGAAAAAGATGCCACTGGACAATAGACAGATCCAACAGCTAATGTAAACGGCCCTTAAATCGTCAGAGTCCGTAAGTCGGCACTTTTCTTTCAGAGTCACTTTCTCTTGCCCATGTGACAAAAAAGCATTATTTGAAAGGTAAACATTTAATCCATTTACAGGTTTTTAAAAATACAGGGTTTGAAATTGTTTAACCATACTACAATACCCATAAAACATGTTACATTATAACACCTATCTGAGAAATTGGGCAACAACAAAACCTTATTCAATGCAGATTGGGCGAAGGATTTTACTGACTGTCAAAGATGTCTGACACCTACCCCACCCACTTGTTTCGTTCGTAGAAACATTAAGGAAGTATGAGTACTTTCCCTTTGACCATTTAAATCATAAAGAATCAAATAATATTCAATGAAAAAAAATGATGAGTCAGGGTCAAACATGACGACTTTAAGTCCTACAGTTTTCATGATTCAAAAACGATTTCAACTTTACATTATTTTTTTCCTTCTAACGTGTTGGCAGGGACACTATATATAAAGGCTTAACTTGATTGAATTCTTGTCAATTATATTCCTTTGACACGTCTCAGAAATAAATACAGTCGGTTTAACATTAAAAAAGATAGACACACTCGATAGGCTCTTGTAGTACATTTTCGGGCAAGGGTGCTCATACACGATGGATGAAGAGATACAGACAGACAAACAGATATAGACAAACAGATACAGACAAACAGATACAAACAGACAGACAGATGGGCGTTCGGACGGATGGACAGACGTAACAGACACATATTGAAAGACATGTATCCCATCGGCAACAAATGAACATATAACTAAGCATTGTTGCATTAGTGCAGCAGGGTCAGCAATTCCTCCCATGGTAATATTTTCCAAGACATTTCCAGGAGGTGTGTATCATAAGCAATGTCCATTGAACGCCACATATGCAACTTCTGAATCAGGCTTTATGGATGCGCAGTTGTACAATCAGTGGTTTGAGAAGACATTTCTTAGATTTGCCACGGCTGAGGGTCCATTACTTCTCATCCAAGATGGGGCGTCTTCACATGTGAGCTGTCAGCTTATCAGAAGCGCAATAGCGAATCATGTTATATTGCTCTGTCTGCCACCGAAGACAACACATATAACCCAACCATTGGATGTAGCTGTCTATCGCAAATTAGAAATAAAAACTGCTAAGCTCATGAGTCAAGCAAAACTTATAAAATCAGATCTTTGGGTATCTAAGAAGAATGTCAGTTCACTGTTGCGAATCATCTACGAAAAAAGCTTTACTATGAATAGTATCATTGAAGGGTTCCGAAAATGTGGTATTCACCCTTTCAACCCAAATGCTGTTGACAGATCCCTACTACTCAGGTCATGTGATGTCATCAGTGAGGAGCTCATTGTTCCCTCTACCAGGGAACAATCCGTGCCAGACGATACTCTTACTTCCATTCCTAATAAAAATGTGGCTACTGCTCAAATGGAGACAGTAGAACACACATCTACAGAAGGTTTAGAAGACAATGGCTTTATGTTCGAAGACCTTACTTCAGAGATATTTTTTGCTACGGGTTTTGTATATTTTACTCATTAAAATCTCAAAATACCCATTGTTTCATTTCCTATGCATCCCTCAGGACCCATTAAATGAAAGAAAATAGTAACTCATGTCAATGGCTGGAATCACTTTCAAAGCTTTTACTTTCATGCTTTCATATCCCTGCTTACTTTTGTCGTAGGTGAGGATGGCATCCTAAGTCTTGATGTTGAGGAAAACAATCCTGTGGTTGCACAACAAACTAACATTGAAGATACACAGGAGGAACACGACTGTCCCCCAGCCCTAGCACTGGCGGCCATTGAAACCACGTTGACCCAAAGGAAAAAGGGAAAGTACCGTGAATGCTTGAATTTCAATTTGGACCTACCTAAAGATTGAAAGTAAAGGTTTTTGATGAGGACCCTAGTACCCCAGAGCCCGAATTCATTGCAACAAAAGTAGCGATGCCTAAACCAAAAAGTGCTGATAAGCAAAAATGCAATGCACAATCAACTGTTGTTGATCAGACGGAGGGCTGCGCTCACCCGTTGGTAAAGGCAGGATTGATACCAGAAGGCCTGGCTGATTTATTGTTAACCCCATCATTTGGTTCAAAGTCTTCTGGGAAGGCACCCAAAAAGCGCGCAAGAATACTTACCTCTGAAGAGGTTGAGGCCGAGTTGATTAAGAAGGAGAAGATGAAAAAAGAGAAGGAGGAAAGAATCAAACGATCGAAAGAGGAACAAACAAGAAAGAATATTGAAAAAGCAATTGCCGCCTCGGAACCGAAGGAGGAACTTCGAAAGAAAAAAGAACTCAGGGAACAGTTAAGGGCAGAAAAAGAAAATGCCAATAAAGATTGCCAGAAAGCAAAAGATGGCAAAAATACAAAGGCGTAGACCGAACATAACGGCAGTTCAGTGCAAAAATATAACATGCAGTGTTGTGAATTGCTTGGTATGCTAAAATGCACTGAACTATCAATTAGTTCTTACTTTTTTTTAAAACACAAAAAATATGACGACTAAAGGGCAATGCCCACCACTCTGGGGCGCTATCTTTGACGACTTAAGGTTGTACGCGGCTCTAAGTCGTCATGGTTGTACCGACCTTCTTTAAAGTTGTTTTTCTCATAGACCCATTATCCCATCCCTTCCCATTAAAGTTTAAATAGCTCCAGTATACACATGGTTAAAATATGGGACACATAAAGCAATTGTATATTGTGTCACACATTGGCTTTTACAATATGTGAAAGAATAAATGACGAGTTAAGGGCAGTTTACGAGTTAAGGACAGTTTACATTAAGATCCAATAAATATGATGAAAATGAAGTCAACTCTCTGAATGCTGGGTAATTTTCTAAAATAGATTTTTGTGTCGTCTCTGCTTTCAGAACCTTAAATATCTGCTTAATTTTGATGAGAAAAGATACTCAGAGTAAACAGGTTAGATCACAGGCCACTCTAGTTGCCAATCTAGGCGGCTGGCCTAGATCCAACCTGTTTGCATTAGCATGGAGTCGGTTTAAGTACTTTCGGGTTAATCTTCAAAGTCTGGTAAAGATGAAATCTGTTTAAGGAAATGGGGATGTTATCTGCTTGAAGAAATAGAGCAGAATGACTTTTGCTTAGGCAATCCGCGCAGTTTTCCCTCCATCTATATTTAAACAAGTGTCGTCAATATGTATATGCTTTAGTCACCGGCGTTTGAATAAAATATGCAACTCATGTATTGGTGCATATTTCTGTGATTCAAAATCTCGTTTATGGTTTATAGAATAGTCAAAATATCGATAAAATAGAAGCTTACCTTTTCAAACAAAATGGCGCCGTCAAACACTTGAAACCGAAACAGCTCACGGAAATACCCGAGTAGTTCCGATGATGACGTCAAAAATGTTTTGGTTATTGTTCGTAACAAAACGCGAATTGGTATTAAATAAAGAACAAAATACACTTTAATATTAATTCTGCTGTTAAATTTCATTTCTTTCATTTTTTCTTTTCAAAAGTCTTCATCTTCCATTGTGAATATTGGGGGGGGCAAAAGTATACTCTGGCCCCCGCGGTCTGGATATATGGGGGTGGCCGCCCCCCCCCCCCCCCCCCCCCCCCCAGGCCCCCGCCTCCTACGCCTATGAAGGAATATTTGCTTATAGCTTGCAATTTTTCATATGTCGAAGTACTTCCGAAAAACATGTATGGATGTATAATAATTTACTTTAAACTCATGAATCATACTCAAGCTTGTTTGGTTTAAAAAATATCAAACAATTCCTTTTGATTTTTCCATCCAACTGCAAAGCGAATGACTTACCACCATGACCTTATTGGTGGCGAAAATATTAATACCACATATACTATAGGAACTTGGTTTTAATTTATAAAACGATCTTCAAAATCGGATTGATATTTACCATAACAGTTTTACAGTTCCCTCCAATTGCGTCTTTTAGTAACATTGTTACCTTTGAATCTCTGTATGGTGCTGAAACACAATGATAATAGTAGTTTAAGAGGATTTTTCGGCATTTTATTTGGAACGATATTATAGTATTAAATGAGGAATGTTAGAAAAAATAGAGGCAAAAGTTCACAATTAGATGTTTTATCTTTAGCCCTTATAGTTCTGGAACCAACTTCATGCTTAGGCAAACTGGTTGGAAAATGGCTTGGATCTTACATGTTCGCTACTCTGAGTATTTTTCCTCAACAAAATTAAGCAAATATGAAATGTTTTGGAAAGCAGACGATACAAAAATCGATTTTTAGAAAATGACCCAGCATTCTAAGGGTAAAACGCCAAACAATCAATTAATCATTGAATTATGGTCTGCAATTATGTCTAGACATGGTTCTTGTTCGATGATTTACAAATGTACATTCTTGCTGCAGGTGAAATAAAGGATTAAAATCTGGTTCTAGAATAGCTATGGAAATGCAGTACTAACTTGGCCCTTGGTCATTTCGTCCACAAGCCAGGGCACATAGATCTGAAATGAAGATAAGTATTGCCTCATCAATCTCTACATATTGAACTTTGTTTCTGGTTTAAATTGTGAGCAACAAAAATGACAGCTTTTTACATCGCTGACAGCTTTTCTACAGGGCAATATCTTTTGGTGATTTTTCAGACAAAAAATATAGAGCATTCATTACAAAAACCCCGTTTAAAACAATTAGTTTATATATCTGCAAGGTAAGTGGTCTATATCTTTACCAATTACTACGAACATGCTTGAGAAGCATAATATCATTCTTGTTTTACGTAACTTTTAGATCTGTGTTATCATCTTATAACAATAAAAGGTTGCTTTGAAAATAATCTCAATCTGTAAGATAGTCACTTAAATGTTTGCAAGATAATTGATCCTTTTACTCAAGTCTTTTTCTTTGAAGAGTCGAGCTAAAAAGTAGAATGGGAACAGATCAGATAGTGTCCAAATATCTATCTTATGTAAGGGTTGTGCCAAACAACGATTACTTTTATCAAATGAAATTGAATAAGTTTGGTGATGACAATTGAAAATCATTCACTACAGCGATGGACATTAGCATTAAGGAAAAAGGAAAACGCACATTTGGTTTTGTTTCCTTTCCCGTTCCCGTTTCAATTCCGGAGGGATATCAACACTCATCTTGATTCTTTCCCTCGTCTATGTATTATGCAGTGGCCGACACTAATTTCTTAAACTTCTTTGTCTCTATCTACATATAACATACTGAATTGAAATGAAACATCAATATGCACCTCTTGCAGGGTAAACATTACGTTACGTAGAAATCCTCAATGTTACTTATAATTATTAAATTGATTGATTATACCAGATCGATAAAATCTTGTTTTTTTTTATACCAAAAAAAGGGGTTTGAACTCATTAAGTTCAATGAATTGTTATAAGTTATAAACTTTACGGTTCGGGCTACTCCCATAGAAAATAATGGTTTCTACATCTTAAATGACAAATAATGCTTTTCCCGTATAATCTAAGTTAATTTTAAACAAAACCTTACGCTTGGCAAAAACAAAATTAAAAGAAAAAAAAAAGATTCAATAATTATAGCTATGTAAATCAGAGACATCTCTGTGTAAATCAAGTACAACCCCGTTAGGATTCGTTTTGAGAAGCATTGTTTGCGATGATTAGACATGCTAATTTTAGACAAACATATACTACTATAATATTCGCCGGAGGAGTTAGAGCGAGCATTTCCCCGCAACATTGCCGATTATAGTTCCTATCTTTATAAAGAAGCCGTCTCTATGGTTGGCCTGATGGTTGTGTAAATACGACACAATCGTTCCGATTTGCTTCAGGATGTCCTGTTATCAGATGACTTTATCAACTAGGAAGTCGTAAAGTATTATACCATAGATGAAACTAAACCCTTCTGATTCCTGGTCAGAACCCCTGATGTTTAAGATGTCGGCTGCCTCATTACATTTTATATGAGAATTACAAGTCAAGTTTTACGTTTCAAGATAAACGGGGCATCGTGTTTCGCATTCGATTGAGTTCGAAAAAATTAGCCATGCGTAGATCTCAAACCATCATGACTGGAGCTTTCTTTAAGTGCCCCCATTAAACCAAAGGGAGGTCACAAAAACAGATTTGTCTTCTGTTGTATACTGGCTTTCTTTGAATTGCCCGATGGTTTTTCAGTGTTGTTATGTGAACTGCAAATTCCTTTGATGATTTGTGAATTATGTTGTCAGTTTGTGACCTTGGATCAAAACCCTCCCGGGGACAGCATGACGAGGTCCAGTTAGGGTAGTAACTCGTGGATAGAATTGTCAATAAACTTCAGTAGATATTTTGATCAGGTTTGTAAACTGTATAGATAATAGGACAGCAAGTCTTCCAAATCAATGTAAAGGTACTAACAGAAAAGCTTGTTTTTTAGCGGGGTAGTATTCCAGCCAAGATGCTTTTAATGTCGTCTGCTACGAAAAGCATATTGTGATATCCGATACTTTACAATAAAGCCCTTTAAGAGATAATGTTTCAAAAAACACATTAGTTGTCTATTTTGCTGTAAGATCAACTGGCCTAAATGTAGCTTATTTATGCAACATTCATAAAGTATCGATGATAACAAAGGATGACGTGTTACATCTATTTATACGAGTTAGCTCCCGTTGACTGTAATTAAACTGATTATTTATGGGAAAAGTTGAATATATGTTAATACGTCTTCACGGGATCGATTCATTACGCCGAGTCGTTGGACAAGGGCTTTTCCCTAGCAAAGTACAGGTCGACTTCACAGAAAACATGAAAAGCTGTATAGGCGCCGTAGAATAAACAATAGGTCTAGATACGAAGTGTATTCCCCTAGCCAACTTGTTTTATGCTTCTCTAAACCATAATGAATTATTAATCATTGGTATTGTCTTGGTTAGACGAGTCTAAAGAGTACCAACAAAGTAGGATTTGTATATCTATTTTTGAAAAACTGTTGTTAAAAGAACCAAATAAGCCCCCCTTATATGTGGTAATAATAGACGTGCTGTGTAAGGGTATTTTTTTGCCAATATTTTGATAGACGGGACTCATTACGCATTCGGAACACCTCGGCCATTTCTTAAAATAACCTCGGAGGCAATGGGGAGCCATTTTTGAAAGTAGGTCAGAAACGAAGGGCATGTCCGTTTGCAATCGTATCTACTCGGCAATCCCCGGCACAAGCCGGGGATTGCCGAGTAGATACGATTGACAAAATATGAATCAAAGATGTGTTGATATGGTCATCATTAATGAAAAGGGTAAAAACAAACATTCAATTGTGATATATAACCAATTTGTGTGTATTTAAATACATATTTAGTGCCTGTGTGCATTTTGCGTTATCCGCCGGAAATAAGGCGAATTACCCCAGGATTTCTGGTGTATTCATGTACTGCCTACGAGGTATATACACCGACTTGTTACGGGGATTGCCGAGTAGATACGAATGCTCATTACGGTGATAAAATATACAAGACACTTGAATAGGAGCACTCATCATCGACTGAAATACCGTTAAAAACGGCATAAAATTCACATTTAACCCTTCCCCAAACACCAAATTTTTGACTGTCCCAAATTGAAAGAGTTTGCAGACGCCATTTCAAAATGTGATGAAATTGGGCAATAATCTTCTGATAGGGCAGAAAACATTGTGGGAAAAGGAAACATTGCCGTTGCGAGCAATTTCTCCTTTTCCGACAATGTTTTCTAAAGTTGTCTGCAACAAAGTGGTCAAATGTCGTTATTGTTTGGGAAAGGGTTAAAGAACCAACTTATACTAAGGGCGTAAATTTTAAGGATCGCAAAATAAAATGGTGAAATCGAACGTACAAAGTAAACCATCCAATTTGAATTCTACGGTGATTTTTCTTTCTAAAAGTACTCGTTAAGAGCAAATTTACTTTTAAATCTTTAATTCCGATAATTGCAGGCAAATTATATAACTGTTCTGTCGTGTGTTACTGTCCAATTCCCTATTGGGTACCCCAATATATATTAGTGCCGTTTCTACAGTGTTAAAAAGCTGTATCTCGTTCATTGAAATAAACGAGTTACAGCTGTCTTAAGTTTGACAGTGCCATAACAGTATTCGGCTCGCTTTTCATGTTTATTTCGTGCTGGCACCACGTGCTTCCGGTAAAATCTTTCTTTCTCTCCAGCACATAGTTCGTTGGACCACATGATTTTGTCGGTAAGCTAAGTTTCGCGTAAATATTTAACTAGGGGCGTCCGAAAGTATTGGTTCAGTTTGATTCTTGTTCGTTAAATTGTTAGAAATCATTGACATACGATTTAAACAGAGATTACCCGTCCATTAAAGAGAAACTGTGATTTTTATCTCGGAATTGAGACGCGATTGAATTTTGTTAAGGTAATGGCGGCTGTTCCTGCATTGAAGTTATTCTTAACGGATGATCCGATTCAACCGTAGGGCAATGGACAAGCATATAAGTAGGTGAGTAACTGATTTCAATTAGGTTTAATGTCCATTCAACAGTTTCCATTGAGTAGACCTATTTTTTCAACAATTTCTTTGCCATCTAGAGCGCCGTCATTCAACATGTAGACATTCAACTCCATATACATATAGTTCTTAACTGTCACCAGATCATTCTGTCATTTCTGTCGACCATTTAACCTTAACTATCTATTGTATTTAGACAAAATTTTGGACTTTTTTAACTTTTATGATTGGAAGGTTTTGAGTTTAGATTCACATTTCTCCCAAAGTATCAGAGCTATTGCTTTCAAATTCCACGATCTTCATAACTGCCACATCTTCATAACTGCAACACATGCTATGTGCTGACCATGTTACATAGCTTTGTATTGTATTTAAACATTAGTGTTGGCCCCTTTATAACATATAAAATTGGAAACTATTGTTTTTTGGATTATCTTATTCCAGGACCAAAGCTATTTCATTTGACTTTTGACTAATAAATCATTATAAGGAGACAGTGTATATCAAATAACTAAACATTTTATGCATTCAGAAAGAGTTTTAAACATCAACAATTTGTTAAAACGTAAAGTTCCTTTAAACTTCATACTCTTACCTTGTTTCACAAAAACATTATGTAGGCCAAGTTACACAACTATGGAGTGCATTTAAACATACTTTTAGTCCTTTATAACTTAAAATATGAATTATATTGTTTTTTATATCTTAAACTACATGTAGTGTCTAGATTTTATTTTCAAAATATTATTTCTTGTATATGTTTTTAATGGGATTGATCACCTCCAAGTTATTAAAATTGAACTAATTCAATTTGCATTACTCTGATTTACTTTTAATTAGAGTTTTAGCCCCTTTTTTTACCTAAGACTATATGGTTGATTTGAATTTACATCCACATCCAAAATATCTTTAGATACAGCTTTTAAACGTCATTAAATAGTACATTCCCAAAGAAATTGGATGTATAAGATATACAATTTTGATTTCTGGTAATCTGTTTAGTAATATTATATGAGGGAATGAGTAAACTTACTTCATCATCCCTCACTTAACAGCATCCTGTGTACAGGCATAGCATAGTACTGGTTAATTAAGGAAAGCTGTAATTTAACCAAAATATTGTTGACACAGCATTAATTCCTATATAAAACAAAATCTGCTGTAGAAGAATTAAGAAACCAATCTGCTGAAGGGATAAATTTACCCAACTGAGTTTTATCCTTTTGCCTCAATGGTTTATACACAATAGCACAATCATTCACTTTTCTTTTGCCATTTTTTTTTTCTTCTGCATATACTTTCATATTGGACGGTTCACTTAATCGAAAGACTTGGAGCGGTAATGTGAAGAGAAGTATTTTCCATATCACCATCAGGAGGAATTTCAACTCGCCATGACACCTACGATTTCCAGGTTGATGCTGGCCATCATGAATGCACAAGAGGTCCAACAGGTTTTGTAAGTCGAAGGGAACTGTGAGTTATAACTTTTCAATTTGAATTATACTGAAACTCTGAAAAGCAACTTTAAGGGACTCTCATTGAATTTTACTGAAATCAATTCCATTTGATCACTTGTTTTTTTATCCAGTAACTCATCCTTTGAACAACACTGTTTTCTTTATGGTTTTAGCTTGCAATCTAGTTTAATAGATGTAAAATGCAATCAATTTGGAGCAGTCATAGATTCCAAATTTTAATTAAAGATTTATATCAAATCAATAAATCATTTAATGAATCTTTAACTCAGCCTCACAACAGATGACTGATATGATGCTTTTCTAAGTTTCAGTACTGTTTAACTCTCTACCAAATATTCATGAGATTTTATGATCCTTGACATCTTTTGAAATTACTGTGTGAAGAATTAAGCAATTTTTCCTTGTCATGATTGTTTAAGTCCCACCACAAATATATTTCGAGGGGTCAACGCAATACTATATTAATTGCTTCACAAACATGAAGCACTTACTATAGTATTGCATTGAATCCTCAATTTGTGATATTGCTAGACTTCAATCGTCTTCTGCAACCCCTTTCAATTCTGGATGATCAAAAAGTTTGTTTGGTAGAGAGTTAAATCTTTATGAACTGTTGACAACCATTCGCATAAATAATTCAGACATATATCTTTTTTGAAAACATTGTGACAAAGGTAACAGATAATACAACTTTTGAAAAGCTTCACTAAACTTACTCCCTATGTTGGAGGCTCAATGCATTACATATTTGCTATTTATAGTAGATTTTTAATGTGATAGATTTCCCTCTACAGAACTGTTTCCATTTTTCAAAATGTCATCTGCTTTTAGTAAAGAAGGTTGTTTGCAGTTCATAAAGTGTTTAATAATTTTCATTTGGAAATTGCCTATTTTTAGTTTTGTTTTATTGTTCTGTTTTTCAAGGTTTCAGTGCAAGGCTTGTTGTTGGTTCTTGGCAAAAGCGAAGGACACACTTAAGTCTTGCATTGAAACATTATTTTTTGCTTCCTATATGATCCAGTAAGTCGCAATATGAGAAAATATCAACCATCCGAACAAAAGATGCGTCTCAGTCAGTCATCACTAGTCAGCATAAGCTGACATTGGATGAGCAGAGGCAATCCGTAATATGGCATCATAAGTCGATACTAAAACATTCGGGGGGGTGGAGGGGGGGAGAGCAGTAGTGGGTTGTCCTGATTGAAGTAGATTTTGCCTTGGAGGCAGTCCAGATAAGAGTTTAAATGGTCTGTGCTTGATTTTTCAGATTGATATTTTATACAGATGTACAAAATTTTAGCCTGTGTCTATGTCTTTATGAGACAGAGGTGTAGGTGGGGTGGTTTTCTCACACAAATTTTCCTTTCAAGTTTAAAAGCATACTAGCGCTGTCTTAAGTGCACTTTGCTAAGAGTGATTAAAATCCCACTTACGAAGGTTCTTGTGTCTGTTTCATCAAACTATCACAACTGCTTATGACGATCATAAGTTAGGAGCGAAAACAAAACGTTCGCAACTATCTCATATTTACCAAATTGGCTGGCATAACGTAAACGTTACTACATTGTACCGGAATTATATCATTATCCATACTGCCCATTGAAATAGTTTAAACTTGATTCAAAAATATTTGTCATCTAATACATTAGATTTATGGGCTATCATTAAAACAAGGCATAAAAAGGACCAAAAATACATAAAAAAATTTATTGTTTGGTTGCATTATTTTCCATCACTGACCTGGCTGAACAATGAATGCGTGAAACCGGTATACCGTGACTTGATGCTTCTTCGGGCTCTCACTTCGCACATTTGCAACTTGTTTAGAGGTGAACGAGAACATAATGTTGCCTGTCTCACTGTTTACAATCGATAATGTACATGTGCGAATGGAATAATTCATGTTGTGTAATTCTAGATCATTTATTAACAGTAAATATATCTTGTTCTGAATGAAATAAAATCTTTCAAAATCTTGGAAAAATGGCCTCCATTCGGTGACATCATCGCACTTAAAAGAGCCCAAGACCTCTCTTAGAGCTAAGAGTGAAAATTGATGAAATGCGCCTGAGAGAAAAAATCTAACTTAAGAAGGAACTGGCACTATTGAAACGGGCCCCTGGGTAATATGGGTTATAAATTATGATAAAATATGATGAAAAATAGCGAAAAACCACAGGATCATGACAATATAATGCCTGCAATGTTTGTTTGTTATTTTTCCAAATGCTATTTTTAGAAATTTGGTGCCCACCAATTTAACTTCATTGTTTACATTTGAGTAACATCTAAAATAGCGAGAAACGCTCATATTAATGTGTGGCGATCACCTGGTTAGAAATATTAAGGGAACACATAAAAATACTTTCATTTTCAAATGGAGAATTTCTTGGGTTTCATTGGTTCTCAACATTCTCAGCTGACCTTATTTTATTGCTTATGTAAACAAACCTTGTATTATTCACTCTTTTAAAAGCATCATGTTAATGTGTAACAGACCCAATTCCTCTACAAAAGGGAATTTAAAGTACTTTTAAGTTAATTTTCAATTATTCTAGAATTTTCTCAATTTTAGTGTAAATGAGTGAAAGTATGGCCTTAAGGTATTCTACCCATGATGGAGAAAATCATGAACTCATGAAATTGATGAAAAGTAAGGGATACCAACAAGTCATACAGGCAGGATCAATGTATTGGATGAATAATGGGGACTCAACATTTAGTATTTTTAGACTTTGAAAATGGTAACAATTAAAGTGTTCCAAATGAATTCACTTGGAAACCTTTGTAAGTGTTTTGAAAGTTAATGGTAATTAAAGATACTTACTCTCTCAGAGATGTGTGCATGATACCCCTAAATGATTATTGGGAGTCTAGGTACATGTATCAGTATTCCTTATTAAAGTTTACATTAAATCTTCCCCAAACTTCATGCAAATGTTTGTTGTAATGATATCCCCCATATGTTCAGAATCCAGTAAGATTACTCAAACATCTTCACCAAAATTAACCTTTTAGTTAAAAGGACTATTGCACAGATTGGGATATGGGCTAATTAAAATAAACCATCTTCTACTGATAAAATGTCAAAATAGATTTCTTACGTAACATAAAACTAGATTATTGACATAACAGCTTTCCAAACCCTTTTATAATCATATAGAAAAGAACTAGATCATTAAGTTTGTATTGCAGATATTGCAAACTGTTAAACGGTTTTTGGTAGACAACAAGGTAAACTTATAGTAAAAGGTGCTATTTTTATTTACCATTGTCATATGGTTCTTTGTTTTACCAATCTTGTCACATGATGTTAGCAAGGTATGCGAGAAGGACTTCATGCGTTTATCTATAAACTGGCTTTCCCATAGAAGTGCTGACAGGCACGAATGCTCACTTCACATTATTTAACAAAATCACAGGATTCCAGCAACTTAGAAGTAAAAAATTAGTTTAAACATAGTTTATTCATAGAAATATACACAGTATGCATAAATATCAAGTTATACAATATAGATGAAATGGCTCAGAACGAAAGCAAAAGCTAATAAGGTTTTCCAGTACCCATAGAGGATACGCGACATTGCATGTATCTATGATGAAGAAGGAAAATACAATAATGAAAATAACAAAAGTTACACGTTGATTGAAAAAGATAAAAAAAGAGAAGACATTTTGTTTTCGAATGTTGGAATGTTGAAATGTTTGCATGGGCTGTTTAAAGGGACTCTCTCAGAGATGGAGATTTTAACTTTTTGAAATAAATTGTCAAGAAATAGCTATACAAAGAATATCTAAAGCATTTAAATAGCATATATCTCAGGGCATTTAAACGAGTTTATTTTGTAAACAACATCTTAACTTAAGAGTAAGAGGGGATAATTTGAGATACCATCTTCACATGGGTCTTCGGAAAAAATCTATTTTCCTTGCATGTGCAAAGACGCATGCCTCATTTCCGTCAAGCGAAAATGGTTTGAATGAGGAGGAAAAAAAACAGAATAAATATCAATAAGTTAATTCTCGCTTAATTAGATGTAATAATATTTTGTCAGTTCACGATCACCACCTAGGCGTTTGATATTTGGTGAGAAAAATAAAACCGTATTAGAAATAAGCCCTATTTATACATAGGGTATTCAGAAATTTCTACCCAGAAGGATAAAAAAGGTATTGTCAGAATAACAAGATTAAAGTCTTAGCAGAACAAATGTCATACCCAACCAAATTTCATATTTAATATATTTTCCTGGAAAGAAATAATTTTTTGTTGCCAACTTCATTCATATAATTTTAATTTCAATGTGAAAATTAAAGGGAGGTAAATGATATGAAATTTATTTTTAGTTGTCACGTAACAGAAGCAAAGCGCGGGAAGAAGATTTTCCGCATTTATTTATAAACTGGCTTTCTCAAAGACGATCAGACAAAGGTCACGGCTCACTCCATGTCCATTAACGAAAGTACAGGGTTTGAGCAACCTATTAGTAAAGAAATGGAAAACGGTCTTTGGTTTAGTGACAAGGATTGTTAATACCAATTTTTGTCGTTTGTTACTCCAAATACACACATCTCTGAGAGAGTATCTTTAAGGCACAGCACTATGAGATATAAACCATGTTACTAGTTGAAAATCCAGCTCTACAACAAGTATAGAAGCAGAATACACATGAATTAAAAATGTGAAAAATCGACTTGCCTTTGGCAACCAACAAAATGACAAATACTGATTCAGGACATAGAAAGTCATAGTTCATTTTGAATTGTTAGTATTTAATTCAATCTTTTACTACCTAGGATGTAAGATTGTACAACAGCAAATATAGTTTCATTTTTTATATAACCTAAGTTATCACAGCCATATAATAAGACCCGTAGGTTCAATGTTATATCAGGTAAACCATTAAACAAAACATTTCTTGCATTGGTATATTTAGGACATTCAAGGAAAAAGTGTTCATTTGATTTGACTCAGCCGCAGTCATAGAGTGGTGATGGTGCAACATTTTTCCTGTAGAGATACTGATTGAGACCACTGCATTTGTTATGTAATCAAGCATGTATTATATTTATTTTTCTGTCACCATAAAAGAAAAGTTTTTTTGGAATTTTTGGAATTGGCATATCAGCATTTAAATGGTATTTAAAAGTTGACAAATAATTTGATGTTTTTATGTCTTCAGCTAACATATTCCATTCAGTAATTATAGAAGGCAGCAACGAATCTTAATATAGGCTAGTCCTACATGCAATATTTCTAAAATTATTAGGTCAGCAAATATTATATACTGATGAGTTACGAACAGTGGACGGCAAGAGATCACATAGATATTCTGGTGCAAGCCCATTAATCATTTTATAAAATAAAATCAGTTTGTGCTTTCCGCCTGCTTTGCCCAAGACTTTTCCAGCCACATTCCTGGTACAGATCATTTATTGAGACAAGTTTTGATCCAACATCCTGTGACAATGCGGGCGGCTTCATTTTGTACCTTATCAAGATGATATTTCATCTCTTTGAACAGGCTATCCCATATAACATCTCCATATTCTAAAATAGGCCTTATGAACGAAAAATAAAGTATTTGTAGTGACATGCGGTCAAGGCAAGATTTAAGACCTCGCATGACATTGAGTCTTACCCATGCCTTTTCTAATGATTTATTGATGTTTTAAGTCCAAGAACCGTCATTAGAGAAATTGATACCCAAATGTTTATGATTACCAACAGATGGAATTTCAACATTTGACATGAAGAGAGTAGTGTGGCTGTGCTTGTATTGTTTTTTAGATATGACAAGTGATTCAGATTTAGATGGATTAAATATAAAAGCATACTAGGGCTCAGGTAAACTGCTAAACTGAGTATTATGAGTTATAAATTATGATAGAATATGTAGAAACATAGCGAAAAACAACCGGATCATGACAATATAATGCCTGCACTTTTTGTTATCTTTTTTTTTTTCAAAGTGCTATTTTCACAAATTTGGTGCCCACCAATTTAACTTCATTGTTAACATTGGAGCAACATCTAGCAAGGAGCACTCGAATACCTGGTTACCTGGTTAGAAAAATCATGTGAAACACATAAAAATACTGTCATTTATCCAATAAAAACAACGTGGACATTCAAAAATGGAGATCTGAATTTCTTGGGTTTTATTTGTTCCCAACGTTTCTCGGTTGGCCTTGTTTTATTGCAAATTGTAAACAAACATTATAGTATTCACTCTTTCAAAGCACCATCTGAACATGTTGCCGTCTCAATCCCTTTGTAAAAAGGAATTTTAAGTTAATTTTCAATTATTCTAGAACTTTCACAATTTAAGTGTTAATGAGTGCAAGTATGGCTTTAACTAACCATTTTTCAGTCCAATTAGTAACTTTGTCAATTTCAAACTGTAAGATACTGCCAGTTTCGGCCCGATCACCTACGACCATTGATAAGATTAGTATCATTTACAAAAAGGTTTATAGTAGCTAGAAATAAAAGTTGTCCAAGAATGGAACCTTGAGGAACAACGGGCTCAACAGAACATAGCTTTGAAACCCCACCTGTTATTATTACTCTTTGAAAGCGGTTAGAAAGATGACAAGAAAACCATGACAATAATTTCCCATTGATTCCCACTTTCTTCAATTTAAATAGCAATCATGTATGCCAAACCTTATCAAAAGCTTTGCTTATATAAAGAATAACTCGAAATTCTAGACCATCATCTCAAGCTTTACACACAGTATTATACAACAACACAACTTGGTTGGTAGTAGAATCACTGGGCATGAATCCTAATTGAAAACGGTCTTTGGTGTAGTGACAATGATTGATTAGATTTTTAATGTTACTTTTCAACTCCCAGAGCACAAATCTCTGAGTAAGTCCCTTTAAGGATTTTGGACAAGCTGGGCAATAGTAACAATCGGTTTTGCCAGCATAGTGTAGTGCAACATTTTGAAGACCATTTTGTTGAGTATTGATAACAAATCAGCAGTGCATGCCTTAGGCAAAAAAAAGCCCAGCTCTTCAAAAGAACATTTAAAGGACAGTTTGAGATTTTTTTTCTTTTTAAAATAGAATTTCTTATACAAATGAAATGATGTGACAGGTCTACATAGACGTAGGAGCTGGGGGGGCCAGGGGGGCCCGGCCCCCCCAATATCAAGACTGGGGGGGCCAGAGTATACTTTGGCCCCCCCCCCCAATATTCACAATGGAAAACGAAGATATTTGAAAAGAAAAATGAAAGAAACGAATTCTAACAGCAGAATAAAGATAAATGTGTATTTTTGTGCTTTATCTAATACCAATTCGTCATTTGATAACCATGTGAGTTCGAGCCCTGGCATATTCTTTTTTCTTTTTCTTTTTTTCTTTTTTTTCTTTTTTTTAGCTCACCTGAGCACGTAGTGCTCAAGGTGAGCTTTTGTGATACCGAGATGTCCGTGTCCGTGCGTCCGTGCGTGTGTCAACAATTGCTTGTGAACACTCTAGAGGCTACATTTATGATCCAATTTTTATCAAAATTGGTCAGAATGATTGTCTCAATAAAATCTTGGCCAAGTTCGAAACTGGGTCATGTGGGGTCAAAAACTAGGTCACTAGGTCAAATAATTTAAAAAGTTTGTGAACACTCTAGAGGCCACATTTATGTTCCAATTTTGATGAAAAATCATCAGAATGATGGTCTTAATGAAATCTTGGCCAAGTTTGAAACTGGTTCACGTGGGGTCAAAAACTAGGTCACTAGGTCAAATAATTTAAAAAGCTTGTGAACACTCTAGAGGCCACATTTATGGTCCAATTTTGATGAAAGTTGGTCAGAATGATTGTCTCAATAAAAATGTTGGCCAAGTTTGAAACTGGGTCATGTGGGGTCAATAACTAGGTCACTAGGTCATATAATTTAAAAAGCTTGTGAACACTCTAGAGACCACAATTATGGTCCAATTTTTATCAAAGTTGGTCAGAATGATTGTCTCAATGAAATCTTGGCCAAGTTCAAGACTCGGTCATGTGGGGTAAAAAACTAGGTCACTAGGTCAAATAATTTAAAAAGCTTGTGAACACTCTAGAGGCCACATTTATGGTCCAAATTTGATGAAAGTTGGTCAGAATGATTGTCTCAATTGAAATCTTGGCCAAGTTTGAAACCGGGTCATGTGAGGTCAAAAACTAGGTCACTAGGTCAAATATTTGAAAAACCTTGTGAACACTCTAGCAGCTATATTTATGGTCCAATTTTGATGAAAGTTGGTCAGAAGGATTGCCAAAATGAAATCTTGGCCATGTTTGAAAGTGGGTCATGTGGGGTCAAAAACTAGGTCACTAGGTCAAATAATTTAAAAAGCTTGTCAACACTCTAGAGGCCACATTTATGGTCCAATTTTGATGAAAGTTGGCCAGAATGATTGGATTATTTACCATAAGCTTGACTGTCTTAAAATTTTCCAAATTTATTTACTGTTGAAAACCAATAAACGACTTTGAGATACATTTTCCAATTGTTATTATTTTAATTTGCCCAACCAATTGTTACTGTCCCTGCTTTCACAAACCTAAATTTCCTTCATCTTAATTCTCTTTGTCTTGGTGAACATTAACTCAAGAAGACAAATACAATACACATAAAAAAATGTTAACAAGCAAGAGCATTGGCTTAGAGTATTCAATGCAATTAGCACTTAGAAGAGTTTGAAACATACCAACCACTCTGTCTTAAATATACCTCTTTTTCAAACAGAACTCAGGTGAGCGATAAAGGGCCATTATGGCCCTCTTGTTTTTTATTAAAGATACACATTTTCATACACTTTCTTTTAATTCTTATTATATCATT
The DNA here is from genome assembly GCA_947846245.1 of Cerastoderma edule. Classification (NCBI taxonomy): domain Eukaryota; kingdom Metazoa; phylum Mollusca; class Bivalvia; order Cardiida; family Cardiidae; genus Cerastoderma; species Cerastoderma edule. The sequence continues at coordinate 32,918,768 of OX401413.1, read as the reverse complement.
GAATTTGTAAATGCATGAATAGTCATGAAAAAGTTTAGGAACATTTATTCTTAGACCGTTCCTGATCTGAAGTTGCCCCCCCCCCCCCATAATGAAAACGCTCTTACACCTATGGTCTATTAAGTCGCAGAAAATTATATTATAGACTTTTCATCTCCTTTCATGGCATATTTATATTTATGTTGCAGATTTAGTAAACTGCTTAAACATTGTTTTCTTGCAAGCAGTGTTCTTTTATTTCCGTCCTGTGACTAATGTAAATGGGTTAGAGTCTGTTTGACCAACACAATGAAATATGTGGGAACCGTGGTCCAGTGGTTGGGCTTCAGCTTCGTGATCGGAGGGTCCCGGGTTCGTATCACGTCCAGATAATCAGAATTTTCATTAAAAAAAATGTATCCCATGTTGCTGCTCTCCACCCAGGTGTATAAATGGGTACCTGTGAAGGAATAAACCAATGTGCCGTGGCTGCGTTTGTGCCATATGTTAACAGCCGGTTTATCACCCAGTGATCAGGAGGTAGTTGTAAGAGTCGCCTGAATATGCCTAGCATAAATATGAGACTATAAACCCCTACCTTTTACTTAACCCTTTCCCAAACAATAACGACATTTAACCATTTTGTTGCAGACAACTTTGGAAAACATTGTGGGAAAAGAAGTTGTAATGAGCAATTTTTCCTTTTCCCACAATGTTTTCTGCCCTATCAGAAGATTATTTTCATCACATTTTGAAATGCCATCTGCAAACTCTTTCAATTTGTGACAGTCGAAAATTTGTTGTTTGGGAAAGGGTTAACCTTTGACACTCTAGGCACATAACAATATCAAGGTGAGTCTAAACGCAACTCACTACTATTCATTAACCATGTTCCTCAATCAAAGCACTGAACATCCTAATTCAAGTTTCATAATTATTCAATGAAAATTCATGTTTTCTTCAAAAACAGATACAAGTGTATGATATAATTGATTATGACTAAGTTTTAGAAAGGCTTTTATTACAATAATGGAACTATTACAAAAATGTATTTTAAGACAAACATTGTATCTCCGAGGACATCTGACAGAGCAAGATATTTGTTTGCCCACATCTCAATATGAAATTTGAAACTGATAGAGCTATCATTCACAGTAACTATACTAAGATTATTTATACACTATTCTTCCTACAAACCTTATACACTGATTGATCCCAGACAGCAGTTCTCTTGCAGCTGTATATTGAGAAAGGGAAAGGAACGCCTATCAGACAGGTCCTCTATCTTTGCTATCTACTGATCTAGCTATCAATGTAAGTAAAAAATCATGGCAATTCCTCCCAATTAATTATATTTACTGATTAGATAAGCTTGCAAGCCTAATCAAAACATGCACAATAATTAATAGGATCTCTCAGATTTTGTCTTCAAACACACTTGTTTTCTGCTGGTTGCCTAGCCATACCAGAATCATGGATAATGAATTGGCCGATGAGTCGGCAAAATCAACTCTTAACCTTCCCTTGTCAGAGTATTCAAGTTCCTTACACTGATTTTAGATCTTCTTTCCTTTATGTTTATTAAATCCAAAGTAACCAAAGTGTTATGTTCTCATAACTTGCATTTGGTTAACTTTTCTGTGGACAAGGGTACTTCAGATATATAACTGTTCTGTGGACAAGGGTACCTCAGATATATTCTAAGACATTGAATACTTGTACTGAATTTTGTGACAGACTTTATTCAGGCTTTAGCACTTAGAAATTGTTAAGAAATTTTTTAGCATTGATTCATTATAGATTCATATACCATTTTTAAGCTTGACTATTCGAAAGATAAGGAGAGCTACACTTCTCACTTGGGCATTGGCCTCACACCTTGGTTAATTTTTTACATGCAAGTTTGTATCTCATGAACTACAGTTTGGTATGAATTGATACTTCACACATGTGTTCAGGGTAATAATTTAAGGTTCCAGACCAAGTTTCAAACCTCTTGAATTGAATTCAAGCAAAGTATGCGGCCTTTTGTACTTAGAAAAAAAATCTTGGTTAAGTTTTTGTGTGCAAGTTTGTATCTCATGAACTTCTATATTGAATGGGTTGATACTTCACACATGTGCTCAGGGTAATGATGACAGGTCTCTCAACAAGTTTCAAATCTGTCGTATTGAATTTAAGCAAATTATGCGCCTTTTTGTGTGTAGAAAAAACCTTGGTTAAGTTTTTACGTGCAAGTTTGTACCTCATTAACTGCTGTAAGGAATAGGTTGATAGTTCACACTTATGATCAGGGTCATAATTTAAGGCCCCTGACCAAGTTTCATATCTCTTGTATTTAATTTGAGCAAATCATGCAGCTGTTGTATTTAGAAAGTCATGGTTAAGTTTTTACCTGCAAGTTTGTATCTGATGAGCAACAGTATAGAATGTGTTGATACATCACACATGTGTTCAGTGTCATTATGTAGGGTCCTTGACCAAGTTTCATATCTCTTGTTTTGTATTCAAGCAAACCATGTGGTCTCTTGTACTTAGAGAATTTTAGTTGGAAGTTTTGCATGCATGTTTGTTTCTCAACAACTATTGTAAGGAATCATTGTGTGCACCCTCTTATTTTAGAAACAAATAATATTTCGCTCACCTATACCCCTCCCCGACTTTATCGAATAGTCAAGCATGCTGTCTTATGGACAGCTCTCGTTTCATCAGGGGTACCTTCCTTACAAGACTGATTCAGAAAAATACATGCCGGTATCTTTTATCATCATTCCCTCATTACAAAATCTGATCACTTTTTTCCTAAACCACTATTTTCATAAACCAAACACATCTTTGCCTCCAAGTAATCCAATACCTACTTGTTCATTACCCACAATAAATGACCATAGATGTTGGATTTTAAATCCATTCCATGCATTAGTTCCTATCAACCCTTTAAGGTTTAGAGATAAGGCTTATTTAAGTGACACCATATAAACCATCAGATTATCGGAGACCATTAAAGGTGCCGGACAAAAATGTACTTGTAAAAAGTAGAATTTGCATATGGTATTCAGATATGCTTCAAACGAATATTCATATTTAGCTTTATTACATGTTTACATTTTGTTAACTCGGCTTTGTACTGCGCTGGACCTATACCATTCATGAGATAAGGGATTCTGATCAGACTCACCTATCGTTGCATTTATAAGGGATTCTGATCAGACTTACTTATCATTGCATTTATAAGGGATTCTGATCAGACTCACCTATCGTTGCATTTATAAGGGATTCTGATCAGACTTACCTATCATTGCATCGATAAGGGATTCTGATCAGACTTACCTATCGTTGCATTTATAAGGGATTCTGATCAGACTTGCCTATCGTTGAATTTATAAGGGGTTCTGATCAGACTTACCTATCTTTGCATTTATAAGGGGTTCTGATCAGACTTACCTATCTTTGCATTTATAAGGGGTTCTGATCAGACTTGCCTATCGTTGCATTTATAAGGGGTTCTGATCAGACTTACCTATCGTTGTATTTAGTCTATAATTATCACCTGTTTACATGTTTTGAACTCGGCCATATACTGGGTTGGACCTATACCATTACTCATAGACAAAATAATTTGACATGAAAATTGCTTTTTTTTCTGATGGGGCAATCTTACATCCAAATTTCAAACTATCCAAATAATGTCGGACCTTGTTTAGTCCAATTTTTGGATTTAAAGCACAAATGGCCAATTGAAGTCAATTGATATGACAAAATATGTTAAATGAATTTATATACCACCAAACAATGGCATCAATTGCCGTTAAACAATTAAAAACCCGCTTATTAGGTTTTTCTCATTCTAGTGTGCATGGGCAGAAAAAAATTATCGGAGGTAAAAAATCGTCAACTAATATTAATTAAACCGTTCTAACAAAGTTAATATGCGGAATACAGACATGTAAAGTGCATGGATTGATTGAAAAAGGATTAATCATTTACTGTGAGTTAAATGATTTGATAATTTTCAATAAGAATGGAAATATGGGTCCTCAAACGGTGCGACAAAATATTTGTTGCATTTGTCCTCCATTATATGAATCATTTGAAAGTTTGACGTGACGGGAGATATTGCCCGATACAAAAATTTCTCAATATTTTGTTTGTACAATAGAATATGCTCCATTGTAATGACAGAAATATAAGCCACACAAGTAATACATGATATTTCTGTCTTGCCGGTGAACACTCATAGTAGTGACTACAGGTTGAGCTTCACATTTTATATTTTATGGTTGGCTGTTGTCCAATGATAATGAAATAGAATTGGTGCAGCATGTTCATGAATGTTCAATCTAAACTCATTCAGGGTGTATGTCCTTCCAAGTCCACAATGCATCTCCTGATGCATGCCAACTTTTCATATTGGCAGTGAAATATTTTCATTCAATTCGCTGATCATTTCAGCTTTGTTATTTGTGCAATTGTTTGGAGAATTTGGCAATGCTTGCAAGATCACACAAGACCTTTCTCACGCAAAAACAGTTCTTGTCTGATGATGACATGCATCTAGGACTATATGTGAGTAAATGTCATATTCATAGGTTTGATAAAGATCAAAGATAGGAGTTAAGAACGTTTGCTTGTACAAACTCCAATCCAGTCAAAATGCTTGATAAGGTCACATATTTTTGACGCATTTCTACTGATTAGATAAATGTCTGATGTCTCCTTTTTATCTTCGATGCATTTCATGAGCCATATTGCCACAAACATAGTTTGGAGCGTGAATTAAAAAAAAACGGTGTTTTTTGTTCAAATGCAAAACTAATACATCTGGATTTTCCAAAATCTACAACATCAATACAATTACTACATAAATACATCCTCTTATAACCAAAGCAATGCTTTTTTAAGTTGTGGGTTTGCATTAGGTTATGCAAGATCTGCCTGGCACTCAAAGAGCACATAGTCCAACATAGGTAAAAAAATATCAATGTTTTGAAGTTGTGGGTTTGTATCCAGTTGAAGAGGATCTGCCTTGCACTTAAAAAGCACAATTACATAATCCGTTTGGAAGTTGTGGGTTTGTATCCAGTTAAGTAGGATCTGCCTAGCACTTAAAATGCAAACAAGGGGCCTTCGTGGCCAAGTGGTTAGAGTACAAAACTTGAAATCACATGGCCCCTCTCCACGTGGGTTCAAATCTTGAGAGGGATATGGATTTTCATGGGAGGCAGTCTCCCTACTGACTTACAGAATGCAGATGGTTCTACCCGCCTTGACAAGCCCTTATGGGCAGTTGAGTATGGGGTCTTCCTCCATCATTAAGAGTCGGGCATCGCTACATAACTGAAATAATGTTGATGTGATGTAAAACCCATATGAAAAAAAAATGCACATACATAATCAGTTTGGAAGTTGTGGGTTTGTATCCAGTTAAGCAGGATCTGCCTAGCACTTAAAAAGCACATACATAATCAGTTTGGAAGTTGTGGGTTTGTATCTAATTAAGCAGGATCTGCCTAGCACTAAAAAACACATTCATAATCAGTTTGGAAGTTGTGGGTCTGTATCCAGTTAAGCAGGATCTGCCTAGCACTTAAAAAGCACATACATAATCAGTTTGGAAGGTGTGGGTTTGTATCCAGTTAAGCAGGATCTGCCTAGCACTAAAAAGCACATACATAATCAGTTTGGAAGTTGTTGGTTTGTATCCAGTTAAGCAGGATCTGCCTGGCACTTAAAAAGCACATTCATAATCAGTTTGGAAGGAAGTTGTGGGTTTGTATCTTGTCAGGCAAGATCTGCCTAGCTCTTAACGGACACAGTGCCAACAATCAGTAGAATATTTATTTGTATACTTGAGGACTGTGGGTTTGTATCCAGTTAAGCAGAATCTGCCTAGCACTTAAAAAGCACAAATACATAATCAGTTTGGAAGTTGTGGGTTTGTATCCAGTTGAGCAGGATCTGCCTAGCACTTAAAGGACACAGTGCCAACAATCAGTAGAATATTTATTTGTATACTTGAGGACTGTGGGTTTGTATCCAGTTGGGCAGGATATGCCTTGCATTCCATCAGGTATTAAACAGAGATTTAAAGGTGTTTTTTCTTTGTTTGGGGGTTGTTTATGCACAAAGCATGTTGGTGGCAATGTGGATCATTCAGTAATACATGAAGGTTTGGGATTGTTAGATATGTGTCTTTTTGCTGAATTTTTCAAAAAGTATGTTATTTCATTTTTCATTTTGATGGAGAAAACTTAAAAATAGTTGTGGATAGAGGGTCATTTTCCGGACTGGGATGAGTATGCATGTATACATTCATGTTTGCATCATATTCCCAGAACCTCAGAATGAGGTCTGTTGTAAAATTCATAGGCTTTGTGTTCTTGTAGTTATTGGCAGGGTTTTCCACTTTAATTGGTTTCTTTAATTAGTAGTACCAATGCAGACCTTTAACCACTTGATATGGAGTTTTGAACCGTTGGGAATGTTGATGCTGAAGTGACAAGCAAGTTAACTTGAATGTATGCTCTTTTGTGTACGACCTTATATCTTGGAGTGTACCAAATGACTATAGCTGTTGTTACACCTTAACACCATATTCATTCATTCATTTATTATTTTTGGGTGTCAGATAACGATTTACTTTGCAAGTATTGAGGGAAAAAATGGAACCAGTTTCATGTTAAACATTATGTCATGTATGCTGTTTAAAACTTATTACTTATCAGAAAATACCTTAAGATGTAGATTTAATGTCTTAAAACATGTATGCTTTGTTGCTTTGACTTTTTTGGAGAAAATCAACAAAAACTCGTAAAGCACATTATAAAGCATTATTAGGGTCCTGCGTGGCTCAGTGGTTTAGGTTAAATTGTGACAAGGTGTAATTGGTTAAAGCCTCACCAGTGCCACTGGGATTTTTCGTGACAGTGTCCTTGGGCAAGACACTGCTCTTTACTGTTGAAATCAAGGAAAGCTGTAAAATAATTTACATACTGTTGACATGGTGTTAACCCCATATTAGCAACCAAAAGCACTATTAATTAGGTTTAATTGCATTATCAGTTTTCTATCCTTGATAATATAGTCATCACTGCAAGCTGTTAAAAGATGGACTTTTCATCTTGCATAACACTTGAATGATATCTTAGTTTTCAACTTTCTTTCTCAAGTTGTTATAGTTTTACCCATCCTTTACAAACACCTGCCTGACCATCCACATCATACGTTCACACGCTCACATACCCAATAGTTTAACACTTAAGTCGCTTCTCATTCTTAAGCATGGATGAGTGTTGTTCATCTTGACTAACAAGGTACAACCAAATCTTTAGAATGCCACTACACATACATCCCATTCCTTCCTTCTAAATTTCGCTTTCGCTTTAGATGGATAAACAAATGGGTCTTGTAAAAAACAATACACACACATCTCCCCTATAGGAATTTGTAATATAACTGAACTATTGTTGACAGGGCGAGTGATTCCTTTAAAACAAACACAAAGGCCCTTCCCCATTGTCATCATGCATTCATGATCATCTCAAAATCTTTACATGTCATTGTGTACATGTACCTCTTTTACCACGGTTTTGAAACATTTCTTTCGTAATTAACTAGCAGATGAAATTGAAATGAACTATATTGATGCTTAATTATGGTGTTCATTAAATCAGTCTTTATTTCATTCTAAATACTTACATGTTATACAGGGTGTTCTTTCTTTCCCACTTCCATTTCCTTCATCAAATGTGTGTTGTTTGTACATTTGCAATTGACTTGAAACATCTTGTCTTGCAATAATCTCTTCTTGAAACCTTGTCTATGCAGAAGCTAACGAACCTTCTCTATGTTATAAATAAGGACAATTATCTCTTCAATACTTTTTGAAAGTATATCAAATCTTTTTAACCCTACTCATAGAGTGGTTTTTAACCCCAAATACACACACATTTTCAACAGAAACCAAATACAATTCATTCATTTGGTATTCCCTTATTCATTTGGTATTCCCATGAAGCCAGTTATAGATAATTTTGGTGTAGACACAGATTCTATCACCCAGTACAAGAAATCTGACATACCTCCATGGACATTGAACAAAGCAATTGATTGAGCATACCTCTCATAAGAAAAAAGAACCTGACAGTTATTTTTCACATTTATAGATTGAGATTAAAAAGCAATTTTTTTCCTATAGACCTATTTACACCGATGGATCCAAAGACGGTTATTCTGTTGCAGCTGCAGCTGTATATGGAGAAACTGTAAAGAAATGCTGCCTTACAGACAAGTACCCTATCTTCTTAAAGCTATAGGCCTAGCTCGAACTTGGTGGATCTTGCAAACTCCATCAAATTTATATTTATGATTCTTTATCAATGCTGTAAGATTTATTAAATCAAAGACTGGAGAACCCATTGGTATATGGGAAAATTTAAAGGATTTCCCATAGATTGTCTTCAAACAGACTAGTGTTCTGTGTTGGCTGTTGGCTACCAAGCCATACTGATATCATTGGTATTGAAAATCCGCAAAAGCAACACTAAATCGTCCCATTTCAGAGTCCATACAGTTCCATACATTGATTTTAATCCCCCTGTCTTAAAATACATTAAATCCATCTGGCAATCAAAATTGAATGTTTTAATTGATTAAATTCAATTAAAATTTGGAGAATGGTACCCTTCTTGCAGATTGGTATTCAGTGAAGTTACAATTGCACAAATCTGAATTGTTCTTTCACACATGAATACAAGTTTCTGTCTAAGAAAGTTCCCCTGATTGCATTCCATGCAATACATCCTTTTCCAACAAACATATTACTATTGCATTGAGTTTCAAAGAATATTTGCTCTAAATATTTTAATGTTGACACTATTCAGGAGCTTTTAGAGACTTTCAGGATTGAATTGATATTATCCTTTCTTGGAGATTAGAATTCACAACAAATGTTGATTCCTTTCTCATTCAAAATACTCATGTATTATCAGTATCATTAACTCATTACAAATTATTGATTTTCTATCATTTACTTATTATGAATTGTCTTTTTACTATCATTCCTGAGAAACTGATATCTTTTATTTCAAAAGTAAAGAATGTTTTAAAACCTGTAAACAATTCTATATACCTTTATCAACATCATCATACTGCTGGCTAATTGACTGCAGTTGTTGGTGAGTGTTTAATTCACCATTCATTCATTCATTCATTCATTCATTCATTCATTCATTCATTCATTCATTCATTCATTCATTCATTCATTCATTCTCTATCTTACTTTTTTGCATCAATCAGAATAAGCATGGCAACTTTGTGAGAATTGGTAGAAACAAAGGACTAACTCAGAGATTTTACATTCTGGGAGTTATAATTGTCAAAAGTTTGATATTAACAATCATTATCACTAAAACAAACACCATTTTCAATTTCTTTACTTCTAATTTGCTGATTTTCTTTTTTTGTTTTGCAAAATGAGGTGAGCAGACTTCATGCATATGCAAACAGGTTAGTACACAGACCAGTCGCCAAGTATACTGGCGGCTGGCCTGTGATCTTACCTGTTCGCTACACTGAGTATCTTTCCTCATCAAAACTAAGCAGGTATTAAAGGTTTTGGAAAGCAGAGGACACAAACATCTATTTTAAGAAAATTACCAAACATTATAAGTGTTAGGTTCCCTTTCGAGTGTCTATCAAAAGCCCCCCCTATCAAAAGCCCCCCTATCAAAAGCCCCCCGTTCAAAAGCCCCCCGTTCAAAAGCCCCCCCCGTTCAAAAGCCCCCCCTCAATATAATTCTGTTCCATAAGTTTAAACCAATTGAAGAATGTTGTCATATTTTATAGAGTAGATCCAGATCAGACATTTTAACCCTATGTTACGTTAATTTCCTGCACTAATTCGATAAATTAGGCTACTTTAGTGCTTTAGTGCTTTCTGGTCAATTTTTTGTTGGAAATCTTATTCCTGACGAAACACCAAGTAGCTTGGAGTTTCATTTGGATAGAATATTAGCATATTGATAGAATATTAGCATATTGACTTGGTAATCAGCAAGTGAACGGTGTGTTTGATCTGGCTCAACTCAACTCGGACAAGGACTCATACAAGGACTCATACAAGGATAAGGAATTGAAAGGATAACAGTGTAAGACAATTAAATGAATAAATATCTTTAATTTGATTATTAACATTTATAAGTACCTCTATGTATCTATACTGTTTTTCCCTATATATATTCTATATATTCTGGTGGAAAATAAAGATCTGCAGATAATAGCCAGCTGACTAAGATTAACATAAGGATATGTAGATTTGTCAAACATCAACAAAATAAGATGAATATGCAAGTAACAATAATACCAGTTTTTTAAAGTGAAACCTCAGAGCAATGTAGATATAGCTTAACCCATTTTATGCGGGATACACTTTTAGGTGTATCTCTAGGCAAAACGTTTGGCCCCAGATCAGGCCCCAAACTATTTGCAGCCACATCAATATTTCTTCAAAATATGAAATATGAGTTTTAGCAAAATGCTGAGTCATTTCTGCAGCAGACGACATTTCAAAATGGCCGCCAATATTTCCCAGCATACAATGGGTTAATTGGAGCGTCATATTTAGTATGAAGTTCACAATGTGTGGTATCAAAAATGCTATATTTTAGATATAAATGAAATATTAAATAAGGAGCACATAAGTGTTTTAAACAACGCACATATTATTTTCCAAACACCAGTTTTTACCGTGATATTGAGTATGAAGTTCACATTGAGTTATGTCTTTTTTGTATAAAAAATACTATATTTAAGTTTTAAATTGAATAATAAGGAGCACATCAGTGTTATAAACAAAGCACATATTTTTTTTTCAAACATAAACATTATAATACAAACAAGCAAGTAACAATACTACCAGTTTTTACCTTGAAACCTCAGAGCAATGTAGACATAGCTTAATTTGAGCGTCATATTGAGTATGAAGTTCACATTGAGTTATGTCGATAATGCATTCAAGGGCTATAATTATTGAATTGTAAATGAACTGTTTCTTTGCAGTGAAATATTAGGACAATGTAAACATAGATTAAAATGAGCATCATATTTTGTATGGAGTTCACATCAAATTATGTCTACATTGCATCTAAAAGGCTATATTTAAGCTGTTAATAAAATGTTACTCTTCACTCTAAATCATACATCAGCACAGACTTATTTACATGCAAGAAAACACCAAGTGACACATAGTGATGTACAAACATCAACCATTCAGTATGTTATGCTTCTTTCAAAGTGTTGCTTTGCTTTGCCAGCACCGTTTACACCTTCCATCGAATGGTTCGTCCGACTGCTCGAAGGAATTCCTCCATCCCCTTAATCCTGTCCACATAGTCAGTGCATAGGTTTTGGAGGCGCTCTTGAAGTTCGGTGGTAGACTTTTTTACCCTTTTCTTGGGTGGCACACCGTTGGCGTTGTTGAAGAGTGCAGTCTCAACCACTGACTGGTCCTTCCTGAAGGCCTCAATCGCAACCCAGACAGTCGGATGATTGTACCCAAGGAGCTTCTGGAACTGTTGATTCCAACTTTCACATAGATTGTTGGTGCGGTCAGAGTTGGTGAGCGTTGCTTGGTGTACATTCCATAGTGTTGGTGGATAGAGAGGCTGGATGCGTCGCACTCTGATTGGCTGGCCATCTTGCTGCTGGATCCTTCGGAATGTTCCTGAGACATAGGTCTTGTCGAAGTAGGCTATCACATCTTCAATTTCCTCTGGTGCAGTCTGTTTAAGAAATTCCATGCCCTCAGAAACGTCCTCAATTGGGAGAAATGCTAATGCATCGAGCATACCACAGTACAACTTGACTTCATCATCTCTCTTGTACCGCTCTACAAGCCCAAGGCGTTGGATGCACCTCCAAGTGTTCTGTGTGAGATGAAAGAAGCACCCCTTGTGATCCACGTGATCACCAAACGTGGCTCGAAAAGCGTTCAACACCGCCTGCTCGAAGTCTGTAATCACTGTTGTTGGGTCAGGTGTGAGTCCCATCTCCTCGCACTTCTGGTCCAACGATTGGAAAAGTTCCTCATAGATTTCTTGGGATTTTCCAGGCAGAAGAGCGTAGACACACGTCACAGCTGTGTTCCCAAGAGGTGCGCGAATGACGTATAACTGTCTGAAGAGACCTGGAGTTGGCGGGTGTGTTCCATCCATGTACCACGTGTTGGACGCACACAGGTGTCTCAGGGCTTGGCCAGTTCCAAACACGAGGATGCGGTTCTCAGAATCCCTTCCGCTATCATGTAGAAGGAAGGGATGTCGGTAGGGCTCGCCAGTGTGTTTCCAGTCTTCTGAAAGGTCCAGTTCTTGGAGTGATGCAGGGTCTTTGGGGCGGAGCTTGTTCATTTGTCTTCTGATTTCTTAACATACCCTGTGCTAAGGTACATGTCATAAATATCATATGATTTCTTAACATACCCTGTGCTAAGTCTACAATGTTTACAGAATTTAAAATATTTATTGTTTTAAGTAAGGAATATTGTACATGTACATCTTACATATAAGACGTTTTCATTATAGAACATTGTATAACTGAAAATAGTGTAGACCTAGATCAGGGCTTTACATACCCTGCTCTATGTCTACACTGTTTACAGCTGTCATACATATCATAATTATTTCAACAAACAGGTAACTGTAAAATTGATGTGTATTTGACACACAGCATTTTTTTTATAGAAGTAAAATATATATTGTACAAGAAACTGTAAAATAGTGTAGTCCCAGAATGTTTAAATATATATTGTACATGTACATGTCATACGTATCATATGTTTTCATTATTGAACATACACGGAACTGTAAAATAGCGTAGACCCAGATCAGGGCTTAACATACCCTGCGCTAAGTCTACAATGTTTACAGAATTTAAAATATTTAATTATCTTTAAGTAAGAAATATTGTACATGTACATCTTACATATATTACATTTTCATTATAGAACATTATATAACTGAAAATAGTGTAGAACTAGATCAGGGCTTAACATACCCTGCTCTATGTCTGCACTGTTTACAGCTGTCATACATATCATAATTATTTTAACAAACAGGTAACTGTAAAATAGTGTAGAACTAGATCAGGGCTTAACATACCCTGCTCTATGTCTGCACTGCTTACAGCTGTCATACATATCATAATTATTTTAACAAACAGGTAACTGTAAAATTGATGTGTATTGGACACACTTATCCACTTATCTATTGATAGGATTAGCCAGTTGATTAAATTAAATTAAAGGTGTGATTTCAACTACTTTGTCCTGCTTTGTGTGCTTTACCATTCCGATGTACTAACTTACGACAAAATCTTTTGGGAGGATTCAGACCCTTCTTTATTGCTTGATTCATTAGATAAGAATAAACATTTATTTGATGACTTGTCGAATAAGCTCATTTCTAACGAGATTGACATAGATACGTTTGTTGATGATTTTTCATGTATTGTGTATGATATTTCTTTTAAATTACACGGTAAATCATGTAGAAATGGACCACGATTACCCAAATGTCGTAAGTCTGAATGGTTTGATAAAGACTGTAAGAAAAGCAAAACAGTATTTTTAGAAAGTAAAAGAGTCTTTAGATCAGTGAGATCAGATGAAAACAGAAAGGTTTTCCTTGAAAACAGAAAAGCTTTCTGCAAAATCAAGCGCAATGCAAAACATAAGTATTATATTAGCGAAAAGTGTAAAATGTCTAAGTTGAGTAAGAAGAATCCACGCAAATTTTGGAAATATATTAACAAATTTAAAAAGAAACACTCTGAAACAGCTGACGGCCTATCCTTGAATGATTTTGTTGACCATTTCAAGAATATTTCTAATACTACGCAAGGCCATTACGTGCCAAACGATAATTCGTCTGCTAGGTCTGACCCTTTACTTATTGATAAACTAGATAAGCCTTTTACTATTTTTGAAATAGCCAAAACATTAAGGTCTCTTCAGAGACATAAAAGCTCCGATTTTAGTAACAATGTTGCTGACTTTTTTATTGAATCATCTGACTTTATATCCCCTTACTTAACTACTATTTTCAACAAAATATTTGAAACAGGAATCTATCCTGAAGCTTGGTGTAAAGGTGTGATTGTCCCAATACATAAAAAGGGTGACACACTAAATGCATCCAACTATCGGGGCATTACTCTTATTAACGTCATGGCGAAGATATTTTCTCTGCTTCTTCGAAATAGATTGAATAAGTGGTGTGAAAACAATGAAGTTTTTAGTGATGCCCAGTTTGGATTTCGAGATAATCGAAGTACTACTGACTGTGTCTTTTTATTACATTCTATTATTCAAAATATCCTTAACAAAAAATGTAAATTGTATTGTGCTTTCATTGATTTTCAGATGGCATTTGATACCGTTATAAGAGATGCACTTTGGGTAAAGCTTTTAGATACAGAGATTAGCTGTAAAATGATAAACATACTCAAATCTATTTATAGTAAAGTAAAATCTTGTGTCAAACTAACAGCTGGCACGAACTTTTCTGATGTCACACTTGGCTTGAAACAAGGGGAACCACTCTCCCCAATACTTTTTATATTGTTTATCAACGATATCAACAATAATATCGATATAAATCATTTAAGTGAAAATGATTTAAATTTTTTATCAATGTATATGCTACTTTTTGCTGATGATATTGCACTTTTTACTACAGACCCAATTAGTTTACAAGCTCAGCTAGATACAATTTCTAATTATTCAAATAAATGGGGTTTGAAAATAAATGTTTCTAAAACAAAAGTTTGTATTTTTGAAAAAAGAAAAAGCACCCATAACATTGATTGGTTTATCAATGGAGAACTAATTGAAGTTGTAGATCATTTTAAGTACCTTGGAGTAGATTTTAAGTATACTGGTAATATGAAAAATGCTGTTGAAGTTTTGTCTGAACAAGCTTTAAGAGCCTACAATTCTGTTTTAACTTTATTTTCCCGCATTACAATTGATGTAAAAACAAAATTATCTATATTTGACTCTATGGTTGTTCCAATAATATTGTATTGTTCGGATGTTTGGGGAATATATGATTATAAAGAAATTGATAGACTCCACTTAAAATTTTGTAAGCATATTTTGGGTGTGCGGAAACAAACTCCCAATATAGCTGTGTATGGTGAACTTGGGAGATTTCCGCTTTCGGTTATTTGTAAGGAGAGAACTTTAAAATA
This sequence comes from Cerastoderma edule, assembly GCA_947846245.1. Taxonomy (NCBI): domain Eukaryota; kingdom Metazoa; phylum Mollusca; class Bivalvia; order Cardiida; family Cardiidae; genus Cerastoderma; species Cerastoderma edule. The sequence goes on along the minus strand of OX401413.1, from coordinate 32,903,543 downwards.
TTGGGTAAAAATAATGAGTAATGAAAATTCTCCTATGCATCAAATACTACTAGAACAGATCAACGGTAATAGTAAAAGTTGCTGGGCCATGAGTATTAAACAATTGTTAAGCAATCTTGGTTTTAACGATATTTTCACAAATTTTGATAAGAACGTTAACTATTTTCCTCTATTAAAACAAAGAATTAGAGACCAGTATATCCAAAACTGGCATAGTTCACTACAAACTTCACCAAAGCTAGATTTTTATAAAATGTATAAGACTGATTTCTGTTTTGAGAAATATATTGATCTTTTAAAAGGAGATAGTTTAAGAAAGCAGATGACATGTTTTAGATTAAGTTCCCACTCTTTAGATATTGAAACAGGTAGATTTAATGGAATTGATAGAAGTGATCGAATATGTAGACTTTGCTCTCTAAATCAGATTGAATCTGAATACCATTTTTTATTGTGCTGTCCGGCCTATGCAAACATTCGTAATAAATATTTTGGACATCTACCATGGCCAAACACTAATACATTTGTTAACATCTTATCTTCAAAACGTCACTGTATTCTAACTAAAACTGCATATTATCTAAAAGAGAGCTTTAAATGTCGAAATGAAATTATTTAATGTATTTACCTTTATTATATACCAGTATGTGATAGATCAACTAAATTCTTGACTTGTATGTTTTCGTAATTTGATAATCTTTGTTATTTCTTTCTTTGTATATATTAACATGTTTACGTATATTATATATATGTCTGTACCATATTTGTAAATGTTGTCTTGGCCAAAGGCATTTATATGCTGGTTTTTGCCAAATAAAGAATTGAAATTGAATTGCTAAAAAATGCCTGTTCAATAATTCAGCGTTAGCAGCTCCACAACCAAAGACAATGTCATTGTTTGAAATATTACAATTCCTGTTGTATTCAATTAAAAAGTGATTTAACGAAAATCAAAAACTAATTTGTGCAAATATATATATATATTTTTATTAAATCTATTTGGTAGGTTTTTATGATTTTTTCACAACTTGTGCTTAGAAAATCCCAAATAAAACAAGACTTCAACATGAAATCACTGCCAACAACATTGTTTAATAAAATAAAGTTGTACCAAATAATAATAAAATAACGGTAAACATAAGTAAACCAAGATTAAGGGCTACACAACCCTTATCTGAGTCTACATGTTTACCGTTCATTTTGTTTAAAACATATAAACAATTTCATATGAACTCACCTCTATGTCAGTATTGACAGCTCCGAGACAGTCAAGTCCACGTTTCTGAGAACATTCCCAGCGTATGGATGTCTTCTTGGTGTTCTTCTTCGTATACATATATCCATTTAAACACAATTTCAGTCCACCACTGTTATTCTTAATTAATTCAATGATAACAAACACACATGAGAACATGATTGAAAAGTTGGAGAGTGAATGATGATACAGAATTCTAAAGCCATTTTATATATACACAGGAAAATATAAAGAAATTTTCAGTTTGCTTACTTGTGAAAACCATTTATTTGATGTTGCTCATTTGATGTTACACAGAATTCAAACATTCATTCAAAGATGTAAATTATAGTTAATTCTTTAATTATAATTAGCAGGTTAGCATGGCCATGTTTGTAATTAAATAATTGGTACATCAATAGCAGATCAAAGAAACAATCAATATCATTATCTGACACAGCTAACAACATAAAATCATAAAACAGCAATTATTCAAAGCTTAGTTAACACATTCATCACTGATTATTGAAATAATTGATACCTCATGAATATTTATTAGCTAAAATGTCAATCGTAATTAATGATAAAATATTGCCAAATTGAGTAAACCAATCGCCTAAAAAATGACAATAAAACAAATATATTTTTTATTGCTTCAAAGAAAATTGCTTGAAAATTTAAAAGTAAAAAAGTACTGTACATGTTATACATTAATTAACGGTATTGAACAGTTTTGTAAACTAAAAAAAGTGACCATTGAAAAAAACATATATATATATTAATGGTTATATTAAATTTCATCATAATATTTAAAAAAAATGTTATAAAAATATATATATATGTATTTATTTTTTTAGTGGGGGGGGCTTTTGAACCACTTGCCCATTTTGAGGGGGGGCTTTTGAACGGGGGGCTTTTGATAGGGGGGGGGCTTTTGAGTGTACCCCTCCCTTTCATTTCAAGCAGAAAACAATTAGTGGATGAACAATGGCAATTTACCAAAATTTGATCTCAATGTTACCAACACTAAGTCACCTTCAGACATTCATAAAGTAAATAATATCAACCCACATTAAAGGTAATTTCATCATAATACTTGTGGGTAAATAGTATATTCAGACAAAAAGCTAAAAGCATCATCTCATTCCCTCATTGGGTTTAATGACAGGCTCTTATCTTAATCATTCACAAGAACACCAGGAGAATTGAAAGTATCAAACAAATATTGTTTCCTTCATGCTTTGAGAGAAAAATCACTGATACTTAAAAGCAAACTGGCGTTTAGAAAAACTGCAAAACTTGGTAGTATGAGTTATAAATTAAGATAGAATATGTTGAAACATAGCAAAAAACCATAGGATCGTGACAATATAACGCCTGAACCATTTATTATCTATTTTTCAAAGTGCTATTTTCACAAATTTCGTGCCCACCAATCTAACTCCATTGTTTACATTCGAGTGACATCAAAAATAGCATGAAATAAAAATCACATGAAACACATAAAAATGCTGTCATTTATCCAAAATTAACATGAACATTCAAAATGAAGGATTTCTAGGGTGTATTGGTTCACAATGTTTCTCGGCTGGCCTTGTTTTATCGCCAATTGTAAACAAACCTTATAGTTTTCATGTGCATCATGTGAATGTGTTAGTCTCAATTCCTCTGTAAAAGGGAGTTTAAAGTGCTTTTGAGTTAATTTTCAATTATTCCAGAACTTTTACAATTTAAGTGTAAATGAGCGCATGTATGGCTTTAAGATGCTTTATATGATCATATTTTCTTTTGTTTCGCAGAAGTAGATTAATCTAGATTACTTGTCAAATGACAGCCACTCTGTTAAATGCTAAACATTTGTTGTGAAACACATCAGAGCACACCACAAGTATGACTTTATAAAACCTGCTTAATTTTGTATGAAATTCCTAAATGTTGTTCACAAAAATTGTTGGGTCCACAATTTACAGATATTTTACATTTAAGTTATTTTCAAAAGACCAAGGTGCATTCAGATAAAAGTGATTAAGTTTCAAATGAGATTGAATAAGAACTTTTTACTGAAAATGATCTCCATGTTGACCTAAGTTTCCTGTGCTATTGGTGTCAAAGTGGATCACCTCTGCATCTAATATTCTTTAAACCTGCTTATACATCTCTCAATGATAAGATTATCAATCCATCCAGCAACCCACTGATCACTTTTATAATTTGCATCAATCAAACAGGGCACCCTACGATGTGGATGTTTGTGGAAGTGTCCTTTGGCACTAGACTAGTACTGATGAAATCCAAGAAAGCTGTGATAAAAGTGAAATAATATCAACTCGGTGTTACAAAACCTTTTAATGGTCAGGGAGAACACTGCATGATGTCAAATCACTGGCCCGGGTTTCAATATGATATGCTTTATAAATTATGTGCAAAATGTAAAAGGTAACAGTACATTCATGCAGAAATAAAGGAATGATTACAAAACATGGTTTAAAACCATTAGAAACAGTGATTAAACTAACTGCCTTAAAATTGAAATTAATAAGGCTTCAATCAATAAAAGATTATACAAATCTCATACAAACAAATGAATGTGAGTATTACTTTTAATATTTTCTATAGTAAAAACATATCTGGTGTCCTGCATGGCCTAGCCGTTAAAGGCACATCAAAGGAGAGGAGTACAAATAAATTACTGAAAAAATACATGGCTTTCTTTTATTATGTTCATAAAAGTCATGAGAATTAGTTTATGAATGCATTGATACCCTATTTAATAGACACATTTAAAATAAGTTATTTTGTGCTGGAAATATAGTTGTCTCCAATTCAATCATGTTTATCAACAACATGTTTGTTTACATATTAAAAATAACGAATTCTGATTGGTCGATTCAAAAATGTGTGTATCAACTGTTAAGGTCAGAGGTGAAGAATCAGGAAATCTGAATTATTAAACTTGCTAATCTGGTTTATTTCTGGTTTACTTTCACATTTAAGTTGTGCTGATGGTTTTTTCTGGGGATAACTATTTGAGTCTGTCCAAAAGTTAACCAAATAATATAGTTTGATATAGCAATTATCTCCTTTAATGGGCCTTTAAGGTGGAGGACTTTAGGGTCTCAGGTCACACTTGCACCGCTTGTTTCTTGGTAGTGAATAAATGTCCTTGTGCAAGACATTTTAGAGCCTAGCCAAGTACTGGTGAATCCCAGGAAAGTCGTAATATGACTGACAAGTTGTTGACACAGAATTAAGCCTTGTACAAAAATTAAAAAGAAAACATGTCTGACAAATATGTGGGCACGGATTTGTCCTGTGGTCAATTGGCACAAAGGACTTATGATTAATTTCAGAAATGAACATCCACTTTAGTATTTACTTTTTCTTTTCTCTAAAATAGATGGAAATTACTTGAATCCCATCTTCTGCCTTACACAAAATTAATGGTTTCATGTATAATGTAGAGAGGCTGCAAACTTAAATGTTGATATCTGTGTAAAATATCACTTTGGATAATCCAGCACAGTAAGGTTTGCCCAATGGGTCTGGACTGAGAGGAAATCCTCCAGGTAATTTCTATTTCAATTGGGACTACCCTGCTGCTCACCCCTGAATGGGTATCGACATAAAGAGTGCCAGCGGATATGCCCAGACTGATGAGCATCTGTTTGGCTTTGGTTGATTTCTCGTGCGCAGGGTCAAGGTTGGTCATGTCTAATCTTTTTTTCTTTGACAGTTGTTAAGGGCTTACATATTTTCAGATGTAATGTTTTGTTCTTTTCTTCTTTTACAGGTTTTGCAGTGAAATGACATAAAGAGCAAGAAACAAAGGAGGAAACAAAATTATTAATTGGTAAAAAGAAAGCATAAATGAATGAAAATATTGTTATTATCATATTGGTTTTTAATGCAAGTATTTAACAGATAAGCTTTAGGAAGTTCAAATCTCCAGCTAGAGAATACAAATTTGGGTGTCCAGCTGCAATGAAAACTAAGCTGAAAACATTGGTGCTGAAGTGCGAAGAATGCTATAAAATGAAAGGTAAGTAATGATTGCTTTTGTTTTTAATTATTATATGACCTTTACTGAATTTAGGCTAGGGTTTTATCAAAGGACATTTCAACAAAACCAAACACACTGGTGGGGCTTGCTGCTGGCCCATGCATGATGCGTTCTTTTTCATCTATGACTGTAACTCAATTGTGTTCAAATGGGAAAGTAGTCAGTGACTTGGAAGTCATATTGTGCATCATTTATATGAAAATGCCAGAAATATAGATATATGCACTAACTGCAACTATATGATTAAAACACTTTTCCAAAATAGTCAATTATTAAAAAGTTTAGTGAACAATTGTGAAAATGCAAATGAATTGAATTTATCTTTCCCTCATTTGTGTTCTATTTTTCATGTATTCAAGCAAAAGTGACAAATATGAAAGTGCTTCAACAAGGATTTCTTCCCTTTCCACTATAAATGTATACATATATATTTTCATACTTTGTTCTAAATGTGCATTGATTCATTAGTCAATAGTTTTATCACCTTTATTTCAGTTGATGGACAAAAATAATTTGCATTGAACAGTCAAGCAATGTTACCAACACATGGATTCTATACAAGGTATTCATGAAAAAATAGTTCTTAAATGAAATTACTAAAACTTAAAAAGGTGTATGTATATACGGTGGAATAGACGTGACATGTTTGCGTTTTTTTCTCGTTATTCCGAGTTAGTAAGTCAAAATAACAATAGAGCTAAGTCGTTATTTTGACTTACAAACTTGAAATAACGAGATAATTAAGTCTTTATTTTGACTAATTAACTCAAAATGACAAGATTAAGGTGTCTATTTCGATTTCTTACTCAAAATAACGTTATTTTGACTTACTATCTCGAAATAACGAGATAGTTTAGTCATTATTTTGACTTAACTATCTCATTATAAGGAGATAGTTAAGTCGTTATAACAAGTTAGTTGACCAATCCGATTCACTCACTCTTTAACTAAAAGTATGATGTGTGTGTACACAATACAGGAGTGATTAACATTGCGTCACGCTGAACGTCACTCAACCTGGTGAAAGAAAAATGGCTACAATGGATGGTCCGTTAAAGTCAAAATAATCGTACAGTATCTGTATATGAATACCATCAATTAAAGAATAGCTCTGAATTGTACATGTAGGGTTCATAATAATCTTCTTATATATCGATAATGACCAGAATGATGTTCTTTTTGAAAATTCAATGGATATATGCACGAACCGTTTAGCTAGCATCGAATATTATCGTAAACAGCCACATGGAGGCAAAACAATGGGTCTTCCTTTTTACTATACTTGGCAACTACATGCACTATATGCTATACTCAACATTTAGGTCGTCTGCTGTAAATGCGTCTTAATGAGATTTAATTGAGATTTTAAATCATGTGTATGGGCAAACATCTCGCTTCATTTCACTGTAGAATGTCATTTAGAGTAAACTTTGGTGAGGGCATACCATAGATCCAGCATAGCATATTATAGTGCATAAATAGTTGATAGTCTTAAGGCCAAGTATAGAAAAAGGGAGACCCGAAGCGGTGACAGTGTTGTTTACATAATGTGGTCTGGGCGTGTGCGAAATCTATACCTCAATTATGAGGATTATTCCTTCCACATTAAGAGTCGAGCATCGCTACATAATTGAAATAATGTTGATGTGATGTAAAACCCATAAAAAAAAATAGAAACATAAATGTGAGATATCTCCACAACACAGTTATATAGAGAGATGAGAAGTGTACCAAGTGAAACATATAGACAAACAAAATTAGTGTGTTATCCTGTAGAAATAATTCTGACATATGAAGCTCTTTACAAATAAATTCTGTTTTCATTACAATATTTCAAATCATTACAGATGAGTTGATAAATACATATTTGAGAGAATGGATATAATCAAAGCAAACATAATTGAACATCTACCTACATTGTACTTCAATATGATTACATTGTACTTTAAACAGGTATTAAATAGTGACACCCTTAGAATATGAAATCTCCAGACAAGGCATTTCACCTTCATTGACAGTTTAAGACGATATTTCCAAGCTTAAGAGGGACGAAAAGATGTAAGGGGGACAAAGGCTCGATTCCTTACAGAGGCCTTATTGATGTCTGGCTGATTAGTATGGAAGGATGTGTAGATGAACTGTTGCCATTCTTCAACATGACTACATATCACTGAATGATGACTTAAACAAAAAGGATAAACTTGTGTTCTCATTGTTGTACAATATTACAAAGTTAACTTGTAGTGTCTCTGTTTACAAACAAAGGCACACATAAGTCGGTGCATTTTATAGTGAGATAATAAGTCAAGGTGTATATCATGCTAAAAACTACCTTTAAAGGTGATCATAATTAGGGTTATTTTTCATTTAACATCAGATGACTTTACTTCCATTGATGGTCTATAAATAATCAACATTGCACAGGCTAAGAAACTTTCACAAGAGAGCTTCTATAATATTTCAAAGATTTAACAGGAAGAAATCATCTGAAAGTACTTGAACCATATACAAACATTGTCTTGGAGAATGAAACAATTCAAACATGATGGCCATGTACATATATGATAAAATTAAAGCCATGTTCAATTAAGATTATATTCATTTCTAAGGGAGACACTATTACACATAGATTTCGGATTATCAACCAAGTTAATGAATTACATGCTCTCCCGACTGATTTACGGAATGCCGATGGTTCTACCCGCCTTGACCAGCCCTCATGGGCAGTTGAGTATGTGGTCTTCCTCCACCATTAAGAGTTGGGCATCGCTACATAACTACAATAATGTTGATGTGATGTAAAACCCTTATAAAAAAAAGAATTACATGTTAACTTCTACACCCACTTGAAATCGCGCCAGGTTCCTATCTAACATGGGTAATCAGATGACTTTGTACTGTAGTGCACTAAGTAAAGAGAACTTCTAAAGACACAACCACATCCTATCAGAGAAAATACGCTGTCTATTTATTTATTTATCTACATGGTCTCTATAATATGTTAGGTTCTCAAATTTGTATGAATGTGTTACAATACTAAAAGAAAGATTTAAAGAAGAAGCTCCTTACATGCATCTCTTTTTTGCAGGAAATCAACCGACTGTTCCAAGTTCATCAACGTCACCAAGATTGAAAAGAATGCAGCAGAGGAAAGGACTCAACTATCTCAAACTTAATTTTAAGCCATAATTCCAATATTGAAAGCTGTGATTGATTCAATATTTCGAAAGTCATTATTAAAGCACAATTGTGTGAAATGTTTTAAATAAAAAATCAATTTCAATTTGAATCAAAGAAAACATTGTGTCACTTAAACATGCTAATTTTGAGCAACATTCCTTTCTATAACAATTTTTTTTAAAATTTTGTTCTGTAACATGTAATGACACTTTCTGTTATAGAGATATCTCTTAACTCATTCAACATTTATTCATATTGTTTAATTTTGAAAACATTGTCTTTGGATGAAGTAGCTATTTCTCAAAAGATGGATTCATTTTGTACATTTTTTTCCAATTTACTTGCTTCTTAAATCTGCAAAACGGGTAGAAAATAATGTTTAGCCTCATGTTGTTATAAGGGTATTTGTTTTATTATGACTGAGATATACAACTGTTTAACTCCCAAGCCTGACCTAGTAATTGGTGTATTCCTCAACTTTATTACTTGTCCAAATAGAAAGCAACAGACAAATGGAGTAGAAAAGATTGTTACAAAGGAGAAATATCTAAAGACAAGAAACTTCTCCCTTTTCAACAATGGTTTCCTATTATGCAGCTACAGCATATCGAGTCTGAATGATCATAGGTTCCATCAAATCTTTTATTTGGTCAGGATTGGGTAAACACCATGTGTGTGTGTGTGTGTTGTCTTCTTTCTGCACCCTCCCACCGCCCTCATCACTGTTGCATTTTTCATTCACTTTTGTTTTACCTACTCACGATATTTTGGTTAATATTTCTAAGAAGCATTTTGATGCCAATCCAGTTTAGAAGTACAAGTCAATCAATACATGCTGATTGTGTTTGACGTTTAAGAATGTAAAGAAAAAAAAGCCCATTGATATACGAGTTGGTCAAAATTTCAGCAAAACTCATTCCCTTATATATCTAGGTTTGAGTTCAGATTTGTAATATTTTTTATCCCTCCAAATAATAGTTGTCTCCTCTAGCCTACGACGGTTCTCTCCCCATGCCTACAATGGTTCCTTTTTTGATATGGGTTTTACATCACATCAACATTATTTCAGTTATGTAGCGATGGCCGACTTAATGATGGAGGAAGATCCCATACTTAACTGCGCATAAAGGCTGGTCAAGGCGGGTAGAACCATCTGCATTCCGTAAGTCAGTCGGGAGATCGCCTCTCATGAAAATCCATATCCCTCTCAGGATTTGAACCCCCCGCGGAGAGGGGCCGTGTGATTTCAAGTTCTGTACTCTAACCACTTGGCCACGGAAGCCCCTTACAATGGTTCTCTCCCCTTACCAACAATAGTTCTCTCCCCATGCCTATAATGGTTCTTTTCCCATTTCTACAATAGTTCTCTCCCCATGCCTACAATGGTTCTCTCCCATTGCCTACGATGGTTCTCTGCCCTTACCAACGATAGTTCTTTCCCCTTACCACGATAGTTCTCTCCCCATTCCTACCATATACTCTCCCCTTGCCTACGATGGTTCTCTTCCCATTCCTACAATGGTGCTCTCCACATTCCTACAATGGTTCTTTCCCCACGCCTACAATAGTTCACTCCCCATACCAACAATAGTTCTCTCCCCTTACCAATGAAAGTTCTCTCCCCATACCAACGATAGTTCTCTCCCCATTCCTACAATGGTTCTCTCCTAAATCCTACAATGGTTCACTCCCCATACCAACAATAGTTCTCTCCCCATTCCTACAAATGTTCTCTCCCCTAACCAACGATAGTTCTCTACCCATTCCTACGATAGTTTTCTCCCAGAGCCTACCATGGTTCTCTCCCAAAGCCTACGATTCTCTCCTTATTCCTACAATAGTTCTCTCCCCTTACCAACGTTCTCTCCCCATTCCTACAACGGTTCTCTCCCCTTACAAACGATAGTTTACCCCCACGCCTACAATAATTCTCTCACCTTGCCTACGATGGTTCTCTCCCCTTACCAACGATAGTTCTCTCCCCATTCCTACAACCGTTCTTTCCCCATTCCTACAATGGTTCACTCCACAGACCAACAATAGTTCTCTCCTATTGCCTATGAAGGTTCTCTCCCCTTACCAACGACAGTTCATATCCCACGCCTACAATAATTCTCTCCCTTTGCCTACGATGGTTCTCTCCCCTTACCAACGATAGTTCTCTACCCATCCCTATGATAGTTCTCTCCCATTGCATACGATGGTTCTCTACTCTCACCAACTATAGTTCTCTCCCCATTCCTACAATTCCCCCCCATTCCAACAATGGTTCTCTCTCCATTCCTACAATGGTTCTTTCCCCATGCCTACGATAGTTCTTTCCCCATACCAACGATAGTTCTCTACCCATTCCTACAATTGTTCACTCCCCATACCAATGATAGTTCTCTCCACTTACCAACGATAGTTCTCCCCCCCATTGCTACAATGGTTCTCTACATTCCTACGACGGTTCATTCCCCATGCGTACAATGGTTCTCTCCCCTTACCAACGATTGTTCTCTCCCCTTACCAACGATAGCTCTCTCCCATTTGCTACAATGGATCTCTCCCCTTACCAACGATTGTTCTCTCCCCTTACCAACGATAGCTCTCTCCCATTTGCTACAATGGTTCTCTCCCCTTACCAACGATTGTTCTCTCCCCTTACCAACGATAGCTCTCTCACATTTGCTACAATGGTTCTCTCCCATTGCCTACAATGGTTCTCTCCCCTTACCAATGATAGTTCTCTCCCCTTACCAACGATAGTTCTCTCCCCATTCCTACAATAGTTCTCTCCCCTTGCCTACGATGGTTCTTTCCCATTGCCTACAATGGTTCTTTCTCCTTGCCTACAATAGTTCTTTCCCAATGCCTACAATTGTTCACTCCCCATACCAACGATAGTTCTCTCCCCTTACCAACGATAGTTCTCTCCCCATTCCTACAATAGTTCTCTCCCCTTTCCAACGTCACTTCTCTCCCCATTCCTACAATAGTTCTCTCCCCTTGCCTACAATGGTTCTCGCCATTCCAACAATGGTTCTTTCTCCATTCCTACAATGGTTCATTCCCCATGCCTACAATTGTTCACTCCCCTTACCAATGATAGTTCTCTCCCTTTGCCTACGATGGTTCTCTCCCCTTACCAACAAAAGTTCACTCCCCAAGCCTACAATAGTTCTCTCCCCTTACCAACGATAGTTCTCTCCCCATTCCTACAATGGTTCTCTCCCCTTGCCTACGCTGGCTCTCGCCATTCCAACAATGGTCCTCTCTCCATTCCTACAATAGTTCTTTCCCAATGCCTACAATTGTTCACTCCCCATACCAACGATAGTTCTCTCTGTTCTCTCCCCATTGCTACAATGGTTCTCTCCCCATACCAACAATAGTTCTCTCCCGTTGCCTGCGATGGTTCTCTCCCCATTCCTACAATAGTTCTCTCCCCTTGCCTACGATGGTTCTCTTCCCATACAAACGATAGTTCTCTACCCACTCCTACGATAGTTCTCTCCCCTTGCCTACGATGGTTCTCTACCCTTACCAACGATAGTTCTCTCCCCATTCCTACAATAGTTCTCTCCCATCGGCCGTCTCCCCACGCCAACAATAGTTCTCTCCCTTTGCCTACAATGGTTGGCTCTCCTTTCCAACAATAGTTCTCTCCCCTTGCCTACGATGGTTCTCTCCCCTTACCAACGATAGTTCTCTCCCCATTCCTACAATAGTTCTCTCCCATCGGCTGTCTCCCCACGCCAACAATAGTTCTCTCCCATTGCCTACAATGGTTCTCTCCCCTTACCAACGATAGTTCTCTTCCTTTGCCTACAATGGTTCTCTCCCCTTACCAATGATAGTTATCTCCCTAAATGATGGTTCACTCCCCTTGCTTACAATTGTTCACTCCCTTTGCCTACATTGGTTCACTCCCCTTGCCTATATTTAGTCTCTCCCCTTGCTTACGTTGGTTCTCTCCCCATGCAATAGTTATTTCCCCTTGCCTGTAATAGTTCTCTCCCCTTGCCTACAATAGCTATCTCCCCTTGCCTACATTGGTTCTCTCCCCATGCCTACAATGGTTCTTTCCCCTTAACAATGATAGTTATCTCCCCTTGCCTACGATAGTTCTCTCCATGCCAACAATAGTTATCTCCCCAAATGATGGTTCACTCCCCTTGCTTACAATTGTTCACTCCCTTTGCCTACATTGGTTCTCTCCATATGCCTACAATAGTTCACTCCCCTTGCCTACATTTAGTCTCTCCCCTTGCTCACGTTGGTTCTCTGCCCATGCCTCAATGGTTCTCTTCCCCTGTCTACAATAGTTATTTCTCCTTGCCTGTAATAGTTCTCTCCCCTTGCCTACAATAGTTATCCCCCCTTGCCTACATTGGTTCTCTCCCCTTGCCTGTAATAGTTCTCTCCCTTTGCCTACATTGGCTCTTTACCCATTCCTACAATGTTCATTCCCCTTGCCTACAATATTTCTCTCCCTTTGCCCACGTTGGTTCTTTCCCCATTCCTACAATAGTTCTCACCCCTTGCCTTTGATGTCTATTACAAAGGTATTGTATTTCCCCTTGGAAACGATTTCTATCGGGGAGGGCTACCTTAGACTTGGATGACTTGTAGGTAATATTTGTCGAAAACCATAAATTGGTCCCTTTTGTTAAGGTGGGGCTACCTTAACCAGATTTTGTGACACCACAAGACTCCGTCTTATGTCTATTTAGTAGGTACTGTGTTCCCTCATCGATTAAAACTGTTTCAAACGATTTCTATCGGGGAAGGATATCTCAGATTTGGATGTTTTGGAGGCATCTGTTTACTTTATTTGGTGAAAACCATCAATCGGTCCCTTTTGTTATGGTGGTGTTACCTTAACCAGCTTTTGTGACACCACGGGACTATGGCTATTTCATAATTATTGTTTTTCCCCTTAGATTGAGACTGTTTTAAACGATTTCTTTCGGGGAAGGCTATCTTAGGTTTGGATGACTTGTAGGTAACAGTTTGGTTATTTGTCGAAAACCATCAATTGGTCCCTTTTGTTATGGTGGGGCTACCTTAACCAGCTTTTGTGACACCACAAGACTATGTCTATTTCGTAGGTATTGTGTTCCCTCCTTGATTAAGTGTTTTAAACGATTTCTATGAGGGAAGGCTTTCTTAGATTTGGATGCATCTGTTCGGTTAATTTGGCTAAAACCATCAATTGGTCCCTTTTGTCATGGTGGGACTTTCTTAACCAGCTTTTGTGACACCATGAGGCTGTGTATTTCGTAGGTATTGTGTTCCCTCATCGATTAAAACTGTTTCAAATGATTTCTATCAGGGAAGGTTATCTTAGATTTGGAGGTTTTGCAGGCATATGTTCGGTTAATTTGCCGAAAACCATCAATTTGTCCCTTTTGTTATGGTGGGGCTACCTTTACCAGTTTTTGTGACACCATGGGACGATGTCTATTTCGTAGGTATTGTATTTCTTCATCAATCAAAACTGTTTCAAACAATTTCTATCGGGGAAGGCTATCTTAGATTTGGATGTTTTTTTTAGGCATCTGGTAAATTTGGCGAATACCATCAACTGGTCCTTTTTGTCATGGTGGGGCTACCTTAACCAGCTTTTGTGACACCACGGGACAATGTCTATTTCTTAGGTACTATATTTCCTCTACGATTAAAACTGTTTCAAACGATTTCTATCGGGGAAGGATATCTTAGATTTGGATGTTTTGGGGGCATCTGTTCGGTTAATTTGGCGAAAACCATCAATTGTTCCCTTTTGTCATGGAATTGACCACATCATGAATTGGTTATATTTGCACTGTCAGACTGTGCATATGATTGGTTGAGATTTTCATGACATCAACATTATTCAAATGGTTTAATGAGCCTGGTGCTTGTAGGTGACAAAAGTTATATGGACTAAAAAGCATCAGGTTGGAACCGTTGACATTCAGAAGTCCGAGAGACTAGTATACATACAGTCCGAACTCATCAAAACAAGCAACGCATGCAGACAATGAATAACCCTATGGTAGTCAAACACTACCTCATAAAACCGCTCGACCATAAAGGCCAACAATTTAATCAAGAGCTATATGCGGTAAATGCAAAAATGTCATACCGAACAACAAAGTGATGTGATATGTCATTTATTTTAAACATCAATTTTGAACGCCAGTCTAATCTGCCATGGTGTTAGTTTTGTGTTTACCAAGATCAATTCTTATGGATCGTATGATTGCGATCTATTCCCGTGAAAAAACAATATAGACTACACAATTGTGTGTCAGGTAAGAGGTTTAAGGACGTATATGTACTAGCTAAAAGAAGCATTTTTTTGTGTTGTTGTTTCTCAATCTTCTTCTGTTGGTACATTTAAAGGATTATCTGTGACGGTGTTTTCTAAGTGTGTCAATAGTAGAATTCATGGACATTCAACAACGATTTTGTAACGTCAGTATAAATGGTTTTATTTTCATAAACAACATGTACGAAACATGTAACATGTTATACACATACGAATTATACATAATGGAATAACTGTTATACACGACTTTACCCCGTTGGAAATTCTTTAATTCAAGCGGTTTTGTGCCATTAGGGATTAGCCTCTCCTAAGATTTCATTTTATAGAATTCTAACTTAACAAAAATAAGCACTGTTATGCGTTGCTTTGATAAGCTCTGTGTGAATCATGTTTCCAAACGACTGAAGTTATATCGTCGAATATCAAAGGAATATGAAGATGACAACTTCTATAAAGTAGGTTGGACACTATTGTTAGGAAAACCGGAAAGAAATTTATCAGAAAAAGTTCTCCCTGTTCTATTTATGCTTTGTTTATTGATATCTGCAATTTCTTTCGAGCTGAAAGATATAATGAAAAACCCTGTCGTTTGGTATCTGTCCAGTAGAGCACTATCCGAAAAGTGCTGCACAATGTTTATTGAGCATGATATAGGAACAGATAAAACACTTACGCTGAATGGTACTTTGTTCGGATGCAACCGCCATTACATTAGTTACCTCAATATTCGACTTCACAACATGCACCTAGATTACATTCTTACTCTGCTTACGTGAAGAAAATAAAAAGAACTCAAACAATTTTCATATATTCATTGCACAGTGTTTATATATCCCGAGTCCTTAATGATCATCCTTGTGCCTGCAGACGAGAACAGGGACGTGGGAGTGGTGAAGCACGTGATCACTGACGCTGCCAATCAGCGTGCGTCTGATGGTACCCATTCCTCTGGTCCCCGTCACGATCATCACGGCCTTCTCCTCCTCGCACACTCGGAGTACCTCTGTACGTGGCGAACCACTCACTTGTTTAACCTTACCATGGCACTGAAAATATCAGAATCGTAACTTTAACCTGACTGCATTTACATATACAAGAGTTCTGCTACAAAATCAACAACAATAACATTTCCCCTTGTGCATGAAGTAGGAAATAAGGTGGAAGAGGGGAGATTGAACTCTGAAGGCATCCATGAAAAACTATATCCCCAGCAATACTGTGCTGCTCCAGATTCGGCATTAAAAGTATACGTAACAACGGTTGTAGGACATGGTAAAATACATCTTTTGCTTGGATCCATGTCACAAATATTAATTTTGTAATCAAGCATATGAAAGGCTGATAGACTTTATTTACAAAGAATTGTGTAAAGGTTTTAGCCCCGTATCGCTGTAATGAGTTTTTGATACATCTTTTGCAGAATACCTAGAAAGCCTGATTAGCAAACGGGTAAACTGCTCCTAATGCGTATTTTATCCTTTTGTCACGATGGTTTCCACCTAATGATTTCAACGCCAATAAGATACAATGTATATCAATCTGCTGTTCATTTCAATGTGGATCAGTCACAAACTCGTATACACTGTATGAGAGAACTAGTTTATAAATGGTGTTACGAAATAGCCCACGTGTTCTAAATGTGTACTGGGCAGTGAGTTTTCATTTCTTCTGTACCACCACATTATACAAGTGCATTTACAAAAATAAGTGTGATTTTTTCTCTCTAAGGCTTAAGGACTTTTGTTAAAACGTTACTAGGTTGTGTGTAACATATACATGATGGAAAAATTGGAAGAGTTAACTGTACATACCCCGGCGGCTTTAAGTTTCTCAGCTAGTTTCTTCAGGTATGCCTCTGCCTGTTCACTTTGTTCATGCAACATTTGGTTGATAACTTCTCCACTACCAATACCGACCGCTGGAAAATAAAATAAACTTGTTCAGTAATCGATTCAAGAGCAATAGGAAGTCCCTTAACAAAGGACAAAGAACGACCTCCTCTTGTCTGGAAATGAACAATTGAATTATATACACATCGGAATCATTGGTGCATTTTTGGTTAGAAAAGGCATCATAGTGTATCAAAACGCAAATCAGTTTCATAAAAAAGGGTGTGTTGATATTTGTGATAGGCCCATACGCTTTTAGGGTCCATACAACCTTAATTTAACCTAACACAATTCAATATTGAAGTCAAAAGTTGTTTTCTTTTATTAAAGATAAAAAAAAACCGCTATTTTGCAACGTACAGAAAAACGAGGTGGTTTAAAGGCACATCAAAGGAGATAAGTACAAATAAATAACTGAAAAAATATACGGAATTCTTTTACTATGTTCATAAAAGTCATGAGAATTGATTTATAAATGCATTTAGACCCTATTAAAAAGATTCCTTTAAAATAAGTGTTTTTGTGCTTGAAATGTAGTTGTCTCCAATTCAATCATGTTTATCAACAACCTGTTTGTTTACATATTCAAAATAAAGAATTCTGATTGGTCGATTCAAATGTTTGTGTATCAACTGTCAAGGTCAGAGGTGAAGAATGAGGTAATCTGACTTATCAAACTTGCTAATCTATGTTATTTCTGGTAACTTTTACGTTCAAGTTTTGCTGATGGTTTTTTTATGATAACTAACTTGATCTGATCAAAAGTTTACCAAATAAAATAGTTTGATATATCATTAATCTCCTTTTATGTGTCCTTAATGATTTCAAGAAGTCATTGTAGCAGTAGAAGAAATTGTGTGTGACCATACATTGGTTTTCTACTGCAAAACGGTTTAAAGCAAGACTACTGTTGCAGACTAGAGACCGGCCAACCGGGGTTCGATCCCCGAAGGCGATCATTGATTTCGCCGTGGAGTGTTCTTGACGGTCAATTTTCTTGGCGGCTGGCCTGTGTCCTAACCTGTTTGCATAAGCACGAAGTCGGTTCCAGCACTATAAGGGTTAACATAAACTCATCATCTATACGATGTACACGTCTTTACTCTGGACACTTACGCATATTTGGGATGGGATGAAACTCCACGCAGTTCAATAATACCACTCGGTCCTTGGGAAGATGGACATTTTTCATGTAGTCTGAAAATACAGAAATACATGCATATTAGCCATTGTCGAGAGAGTTGTTGTATCAAAAAGAAATAACCGCGATGACAAACATTTGACACCTCATTAAATTTGGGGACTGATTATTTGTACGCAATGCTGCATCATTAATACATTGGTAATACATCATTCGGCATCGGTGTGAAAAGTGAACATCTACTTGTTCGAGTCAACACGTGTAGCAATCCCCAAAGATCTGGTATAGACACATTCAAAACTTGAGATGGTTCATTTTGTCTCGTTTGAGCATTGTATCTGTGTCACGGTTCTACATTTATCTCAGACGTACGCTTGCTTAAGAATCTATGAGTACCGTACATCCGTGAACATTAATGATGACTGTATGTCTAAATAACTTCGGAACATTCAGGTATACATGTACAACCTATTATACAACTATGTCTGGTTGGTAATACTGTCACTATTAGGCAATGTCAATATATACAGTGTATGTTGTGTTCTGATAGATCATCGAATTTGGTTTTTTGGCCATATATAAATACAGCAATGTCTGTTTGGTAACGCTGTCGCCATTTAGCAATACGAGTATATAGTTCGGATAGTTCAATAACTTAGGATTTTGGTCAAGCATGTTTAAAACAATAGTATTCATCAACCTAGCAGTATGACCGTGTGTCAAGGAGTATCATTTCCCTATTCAATTAAAATGTACATCGAAAGTGGCTTAAACTGCAGCACGACAGGCTTTACCGATTACCATATACTCCATGTGCTTGCATAGTTTGATATTCAAACAGTCTCAACCTTGACCTCAAACAGGATAAAACTACAACGTGGCTTAACCCTTATAGTACAAGAACCGACTTCATGCTTATACACACAGGTTAGACCAAAGGCCAGCCGCCAAGTAAATTGGCGACTGGCCTGTGATCTAACATGTTTGCTTCTCTGAGTATCTTTCCTCGTCAGAATTAAGCAGATATTTAAGGTTTTGGAAAGAAGACGACACAATCACCTATTTTTAGAAAACTAGCCAGCATTCTAAGGGTTAAGTTACCACTAGGTCACAAACGCGTGGTTAGGTAGCCAGGAAACGGACGAATGGAGCTTCACTTTATGAAGGGGTGGTGAAATCAAGTGTCCGTATTGTCCAGCTTGTCCAAAAGCCTGAGAAATGAGAAAGTTGTTCGGGTAACTTCCAATTGCTTTTCCTACTATCCCATATTAGATTTCATTTATACATAGGTCATGCTCAACTTATAGACTGACACTCGCTATCAAATAACGTTCAACCTTTTGAACGTCCCTTCTAGTTATAAATCACAATGTCCTTCTCGACGTGGGTTCGTCACCCGATACTGATCTATTTGATTCATCAAGAAAGACTGTTTTCCGGGCTCTTACAAGAGGTCAATGGGATCTACCCATGTTATCGTGTGGCCTTCTTCCATTACTAAACACATCACAAGACGATTGCGATACTTTCAATCCGTTCTACATGGTTTGTGTAGAATGCATATAATCCGCCATTTGGAAACTCATTCTCTCGTCGAATTACTTCGGTCGATTTCGGTATACATCGGTATAGGCCGGAATTATTCGCATTTAACCGAATGGTTCCGGCCCCGACCTAAGTATATCGAGAACGACAGAAGCAATCAAGCGAATGAATGAGTATCAATATGGCGAATTAAGGGCATTCTAGTCGAAGTTCGACAGAGACAAATTTACGTTTCACCTTAATCTTAATTGGTGTGTTTATCACGGAATTAGCCGATTTGAATTATCTGGAAACATAGACTCACAACCGACCCACGAAAAACAGATGATTCTACTAAGCTTTATCCTCATAATAAATCATCTCAGAAGTTTCCTCAATAATTATTGGACCCGTATAGACTTAACAACATAGGCAAACAAAACAGGAAGTGACGATAAATATGAACTATGTATGGTCGGTCGTTGGACTTTATACTTATAAGTTATAAGTATTCCATTATTAACCCAATTGTCACATAAGTCGAGAATCATTATTTGGTGTCTTATAACACAACAACATACGAGTAGTTAACTTTCAGATACTTCACAAAATATTAGGTCTGACAGACATATTTTGTGAGTAAGTGTAGAAATTATTTTATCAGAAGAAGAAATTCTTTCTGACGAGCAATTTTACTATTTCTCACAATGTGTCCTGCAGTCGCGAACTGCGTTAAATAAAAGAAAAAAAATGAGATGTAAGGGATCAAATAATGTAACCTTTAAATGTAATATGTATGTATACATGTACATTGTTCTGTTTACATTTATTCATGAGCAGGGTTTCAAAGCTATGCGTGTAACTAGGACCTGTTATCTGGATTGACTGTGATGTCATAACCTCATACATTGGTATCTTATCTTTTTTTAGATATTCCCTCCAGGTTCTTTTGTGCTCCAAGCTGAAGCCAGAACGCACAAGAAAGTAATTAAATATATTCTCAATGGAACATGCAGTAGATCGCAAAAGATCACCAACTTTGCCTACGCGTTAAGTTTCAGGGAAGCTACACTAATGACTTGCAAGTGTAGAAAGCAATAGGCCACGTACTTTTATAGATCTATACACAGCGGTGTCAGCATTTAATTTAGGGACATCAGGTCCGTTCTGGTTTTGCCACTGTAGCGCCTTTATAACTCAATCAGTTGTTAGTCCCATTTCGAATGCAGGTGTGCTGGTTTCCGAGAGACTAACATGACCAATATAAACTTTTTTGACAACGTTTTTTGAAGTCATTGTGGTATATTTTTCGTTTCTCACTACTTACTTGTTAAAATCATGGCAAAAAGCAGTAAGGAGCTTGGAAAGTATAGAGTGCCGTACCAAGAAGCATGGATAGGTGTGCTGACATATATGATATACATTGTAGTTTTATTATTGTTGAAAGCGATGTTAAGTCTAACCCAAACCAATCGCTACTTGGCTAGACAATCACTTAATTCCAGCATTAATTGTTTTTATTGTTCAAAAGGAAATAACGTAGCTCATGATAAACGAATCGTAAGATAGCTGATCAAATGTTCAAAGCTGCAGGCAATGAAAATCAGCTTTACCGTTAACTGTCCCGCAATGAGTGACCACAAGCGTTTTCACTAGACTTGAATTCGAATACCAACAGTGAAT
Organism: Cerastoderma edule; assembly: GCA_947846245.1. Lineage (NCBI taxonomy): Eukaryota > Metazoa > Mollusca > Bivalvia > Cardiida > Cardiidae > Cerastoderma > Cerastoderma edule. Next base: position 32,882,531 of record OX401413.1, on the reverse strand, counting down.
ATGCAGTTAAAGATATCATGTGCATTAACTTGAAGGTCACGTTAAAGGCACATGGATTCGCAGTAAGGGTTATTTTGAGACAATTGCTATGTACATAGCCATTGCATCCAAAGCATCAAAACTACGAATTCCTGATGCTAAAGTTAGCTGGTCGAACACCATTCTGTGGGAGTTATCTCCCTTGAACAAACATCTAATGGACGTTTAAACCTTATTTGGCATCAATGGCTGGTCGAAATTGAAAAACACCGTTTACAAACACCGACGACATAGAGGTATCGGATGACACAACAAAACGTTACCGTAGAAAACCCCTCTTAACCCTTTACCAAACGCCAAATTGTCGACTGTCCCAAATTGAAATAGTTTACAGACGACATTTCAAAATGCGATGAAATTAAAAAAGTATATATTCTGATAGGGCAGAAAACCTTGTGGGAAAATGAGAAACTGCTCGTTAAGAGCGACGAAGCGACGTCTACTTTTCCCACAATATTTTCCAGAGTCGTCTGCAACAAACTCGTCAAATGTCGTTATTGTTTGGTAATGAGTTAAAGCCATTGTCTCGCATTAGAATTGTTGACCGATCCCTAATGAGCGCACCAAAAGACAACAAAAACAAAAAAAACCATTTTATTGCTAGGTTTGGAAAGACGCGAGAGAATATCATTAGGAACGTTTTATCCTTTCACTTCAGCAGTTTTTGAATTCCTCTATACTGATGAGCCAAATTGATATATTATCAAGGTGTTTTGCATAATTTGTAATGCGGATAACAATTTTCAATAATATATATGTTTTTAATCCTACGACGACAATTAGACCAATATCAGTATTTGATACACGTCAATTTCTAGCATATTATTCTAAAGACAAAAGGGATGAAACTGGAACCATTTAAGGATATACTGAGATCCTTCTAATTCCTCTTATATTGGGAGAACTGCTTCTCGAAGCGGATCTTTTCCGAGACGAATATCGACTTCATATTCGTCCGAGGTGTTTTAAACTGGTCCCCAACTGTCTCTTAATCCATTATGCTCCACGAATTAGATGAGAACTATATTCGATAGATGAGTGACCGATTCCTATTCTAGAGGTATTAAAACTGCAGAAGTATCTTGGGGTCCTGGCCTGTGCGTATAACCCGCATTAGTGCGGGGTATACGCACGGACCAGGACCCCAGGCCACCGCATTAGTGCGGGTTATACTCACGGACCAGGACCCCAGGCCACCGCATTAGTGCTGGGTATACGCACGGACCAGGACCCCAGGCCACCGCATTAGTGCGGGGTATACGCATGGACCAGGACCCCAGGCCACCGCATTAGTGCGGGGTATACGCACGGATCAGGACCCCCAGGACACTGCATTAGTGCGGGGTATATGCACGGACCAGGACCCCAGGCCACCGCATTACACGGACCAGGACCCCAGGCCACCGCATTAGTGCGGGGTATACGCACGGACCAGGACCCCAGGCACTGCATTAGTGCGGGGTATATGCACGGACCAGGACCCCAGGCCACCGCATTAGTGCGGGGTATACGCACGGACCAGGACCCCCAGGACACTGCATTAGTGCGGGGTATATGCACGGACCAGGACCCCAGGCCACCGCATTAGTGCGGGGTATACGCACGGACCAGGACCCCAGGCCACTGCATTAGAAGCAGCAAATTTCAACTGATCCAGCAATAGACTGGTTATGTGGGTACCGTTCTCGGCTTATCTAGAACACATGACCATATTTGGAAAATAACCTGGCTCTAGTCCTCAGGCTTGTGACCTACTTACGCCATCATTTTTCCCTATATGAATTAACCGAAAAGTTCCAGAAAACTTAAGTCCAACTCATGAACTCGCCCTTGGGATTATTAAATACAAAGAAACATGTGCATTTTTGTATAATTATGGCAAGAATTATGTGAATAAGAAATAAGCATCAGACGATGTATGTGATTAACCAAAAAGTCTTAATGTTATCGATTAGAAACAACAATGTCACAGGGCTGTTTCTCGCTATATAACAGGGGCGCATGAAAGGCATATTCAAAATTGTTAATGTCTTTAATATCATGCAGTTTTCCCCAAAAAGTCAAAGTCACACCAGCTTTTTGGTTTCCCAATTCAGCAAATGCATTCTTACAATTTCCCGAAGTCAACAGGTCTTGGCCCAATTCCAAATTGAAGGGAAAAAAGGCCCTGAGTAAGAACGAATTCAATTTATTGAATACGTTATCATTGATTGTCCTTAAACAAGTCCGAATGAAGTATTAATATATTTTGAAATAGTCGGTTTACTCTTTATCACACAGTGCCAGGATATTTGAAAAACTGCGGAGAACATGAGTTTACATTATGATCAAATTTCTGTTTTCAAATTACAATAACTTTTATGAAAGGCGAATATGCCTGTTCCGATTTTATAAAAATGCAATTGTCGTCTGCAAATCGGTTTCAGTTTTCGTCAATAGTCAACTAACATACCAAAACATTCCCAATGCGTTCTCCTTCAACAACAAAATCCTTGTTTAACTAAAAAAAGAGTTTTCAATATCTGGACTGTTTAAATTTTCGGTTTGATAAAGTGTTACAAACCAAGATGTCGTGGATATCTTGTAAAATGACCTCTTTGTAACCGGTCGTCTACCCTATTCATCTTATCACTGTTACTGGGGATAAACTAAATCCGGCCGCTCGAACAGAAAACCAGGGTACCGTTTTACTAAACATTTTGTGCTAAACATTTGCAAGTTCAAAACAACTTTCCCTCTTATTGGGCTAAGCAGTATTGCAACGTAACACGCCATTCGAATCGTCTCTCCGAGACGCTTCCAATGTAGTGTCACATGACAATATTGTGTTCTCTTCAAAGATACTATCCATGTCTATCCGTTTCGACTTACGCAAACATTTTTCTTAACCCATTACCAAACAATAACGACATTTGACCAGTTTGTTGCAAACATCTCTGGAAAACATTGTGGGAAAAGGAGAACCTGCTCTTAACGAGTAATTTCACTTTTCACACAACGTTTTCTGCCCTATCAGAAGGTTATTTTTCAATTTCATCACATTTTGAAGTGTCGTCTGCAAACTCTTTCAATTTGGGACAGTTGAAAATTTGGCGTTTGGTAAAGGGTTAAGTTGTTTATTGAAATGGTACCCAGGTGTCTGTGTATGACCAGATCATCATGTGTTGTTCTCATCCACTGATCTACGACGACACATTTTACTGAGGTCGATCGACACAAATGTCGATTTGACATTTTGAAGATCAGTATCAGTTCCCATATAACAGACTAGATGATGTCAATCCAAATTGGATTTCTTGTCAAATACGACGATCGACACAGATTTGCATTCTCATGACACGGCCCTTTAATATCATTCAGTCAAGTATCATAGACAAAAGATAAAATACAACTCTCAGATTGCTCCTATCTTTAAAAGGAAAAAAATACTATAAATGGAGCGAGGACTAGCGGCTTGTTGAGTACTTTGCGAAAACGCCAAATTTTCGACTGTCCCAAAATGAAAGAGTTTGCAGACGACATTTCAAAATGTTATGATAATCTTCAGATAGGGTAGAAAACATTGAGGGAAAAAGACAAATTGCTCGTCACGAGAGTTTTCTTCCTTTCCCACAATGTTTACCAGAGTCGTCTCCAACAAGGTGGTAAAATGTCGTTAATGTTTGGTAATTGGTTTATAGGCAAATTATGTTCCCTTCGTTGTGTAGTGTCTGATCTTGTACACTTCTGTTTTAGGTACATGTATGCCTAAAGTTTCAAAGTAAATATTTGGGGATGATGGGTCCGAAGAACAAATAACATAAATATCTTTTGAATAACGAAAAGAACGATGGTTCCTCTTGCGAGATATTAATGACATAAATTGTAGGGTAGTGTATTGTTCACAGTTTTCAACAGTGTTTCAATTATATCTCAACAACAGTATCGAACCTTGTCGGTCTCAATTCCGGCAACTACACCACAGCGTTTCCGATTATTCAGCAAACCTCGCATCTCATCTCTATTGACAAACGAAATATGACTTTACTATTTTCATCAACGATCGTATGTGTATGTATGTATATAATACATACATAGGCCTGTATACATACCTTAAGGCGGTGCAAAAGCCAATACAACTAAATACAGTACAATGTAGAAATAGAAATCACTTACAGTCGAATGCGTAGTCTGCATATGAACTCCCATCCATACATACAAGTATTGTTCTTTCCCCTTCGGCTGCCATCTCTGTTACTAGTATTTTACAATGCGAGAATAACACACACTATTGATGTAGGGTTATACACAGGCGAACGTCTGGTCCCTTGTGTCTATGTGAGAGTGGGCCTATTAAAACCAACACGCCGTGTTACGATTGTAAATATAATGTTTACCCCTTGTCCTAGTTTTAGAGCAACGCTACGGTGGCTAGCTTCAGCCATTAGCTGATGATAGAACGTCCACGAATATCGTAGTGAAAGCGTATTCTTTCTTGCCCTTGTTTTCTATTAATGAATGGCTCACTTTGGATTACTGTCATACATCTTCCCTAGAAAACATATCCCTTATAGGAGATGAAATGTGTCGCGCCCATGGACACTCAACGATGAGATGATACTCCGGCATTAGGGATCAAACCCAGGTTGTCATGTAGTCTGTTCCCAATGCAATCCATTCCTCACCACTGGAAGATACATTTATATAGTAACGACACTTCGATCAACTGAATGGCTCAGATGTGTGCCGAAAGAAATAAAATAGTTTACAAAAGAGACCCCCCTCCCCTAAAGAAAAAAAAACATCAACAAAAAGACACAACGATTAATAGATCGAAACCAGGCCGCTCGGCCTTTATTTTGACAGCAGGGATACTGTGTTTGGGTGTTGATTCGTTGAAGTAAATGCGACTTTATTCATTCGTCTCTCACCAAAGATTATTGAAGTCATGTGGGAAAGCACTTATCTGCCATTAAAGAATGGCGTTCATTTTTGGTGTGGAAATGACACGAGTATCAACAGGGTGAGCCATATGACCATACTATTGTTTAAAACGGCGTAAATCTCATATATAACGAATCAAATTACACAGAACCCGTTCTGCATTAACTTTGAGTACATCAGACAAATGCATTTCAAAGCTTAATCTCATCATTTGACACCTACGCGAAAAGAAATGCCCCTATGTGCACTTTGCTTGTTCATCTCTATGATTAACAACATCGCCAGTATTTCGATATTATTGAAAATTCCGAATGAATATAATTAAAGAAAGACTAAAGTTTTACTGTCTTTCATTTTGGTCAAGCTAGGTTAGAGCATCGTTTTTTTTTTAAATCTGCATACCTCCTCTCTTGAAAGTCGAAATCCTATTACACAGGATAGGAATAGGCTTGCAAGGGGTTTGTTATTTGGACATGTGTTCTCTAATCAATATAACATTACACATTTTCTATCTATGATTGTTAATTCATTACAAAGTCTTAGTGTGTTTCTTAAACAATATGCATTTTAGCCTATAAATAGTTCATTGTAAGTTTATGAACCACATCATCATAATACGCGCTAAATGATCTAAGCTGTCGATGCACCTTAAAACACCATTCATCATTCATTCCAAGCTGGTGTTTCGCGTCAGGCTTATTAGAACACATACACCTGATAGTGGCCCATTGTTTCGATGTGGAATGTCTCTAGACACTACTTCTTGCCCATGTACTGGTAGGCAACAAAGAAAGCTTTGATAAATGAACTGTGGCTGTGATATGTCTGACAACGCGCTAAAACGGAGGTAAAACCATTTATCCAAAAGGTTCTTGGATATGCCCAGAAAGAATCGAAGGCTAATGGTCAAATGTAAAAGTGAACTAATTAATAAAAAAAAAGCTGGGCGTTTTTGTACAAATGAAGACCTATCTTTAAGTAAGTCTTCCAAAAATGAATGGCCAAATCTAATGTTATGAGAGCTTATGGCCAGACCCTTTTGTCATTACTTGTATATTTTATGTTTGTAATACACTGTTAAAAATGACAATAACATATGTTTAAGGTAAATGAATTAAGTCGATGGTCCAATGAATAAGTCTAGGAAGGAAGCCTTCACTGTTGTGAAGGAGTTGCCATAGTATTGTAACGAACACTCGAAATATACTCAACACTATTTATGGCACACATGTATTACCGTATTTATCTATGTATTGTCGTGCGTGACCTTACAAGGAGGTTCACCTTAACGAGATAAACATACTGATGTATGCTCGACGTGGGCCGTCACGTGCTATGTCACATGGACCGGAAGTCAAACTGTCACGTGATACATTTAGAGCAATTAAGGGAGACAACAATTTGAGAACTGGACTCAGAAGATCTCGATCGGATTGAAGGCAAAAACGTGAAGCACTTACTACAGTTTTGCATTGAACCTTCAATTTGCTTACTAAACTATTACACAATCTCTCACATGGTATAATGACTTTGTATGTTTAATTGTGGTTTTGAACGGTTGAACCATCCAATTGTACTTACAATACCAGGATAAAGATTGACCGAGGAAGAACACCTGATATTTTCATTATTTTCTTTTTTTAAAGGACATTTTCTTTATGAACAATACATATATTGAAGTCGTCTGCTCCAAATAAGTTGGGCCAGTAATATGGTGAAGGGATCGATAAAAAGGTCATACTAAGGTCACTCTAGATAGTCCTTGAACAACCGGTGTTCTCTAGTCGTCTGCAGTTTGCTTTAAAAAACGAACTTTGAATATTAACCCTTAGAATGCTGGGCATTTTCCAAAAATAGATGTGTGTGTCGTCTGCTTTCAAAACAGATCTAAACAGTTTGCATTAGTATGAAGGCGGTTCCAGCACTATAAGGGTTTATGACTTTTTCTTAAATGATATTTTCATTATGCATTTGATTTCTCGCAAGTAAAAAGGTTCGCAATATTTTGGTTGAGCAACTGCTCGCGGAGGTTGAAAATGTCTTCTGAAGTGTCCAAATTCCGTGAGCGGTTATACATACATTCGTAATGTGGCAGTACCATGGGAAATGGAAAGATGGTCCTTATTGAATATTAACTTCTTAGACTAGTATTGTTTTACAGAAAGATGCATATAATTGAAATATATAAATAACAATTTTAAGCAGGAAGGTAATATGCGACCCTTGGTGAAGTTCATGTAACAAGATTAAGGAACCTCCCGACACTCTTGTTTGTGTGTTAATATGGGAAAGCAGTCTATTATTTGGAAAATATATTATGCAGTGAAAAATTAGTAGGTACGTTGAAATTTGCAATGATTCATAACTGTTTTGTTTCAGAATCCTATACATATGCAGCATATTTTATCGAGTTTTTATATGACTACAGGCGTTTGAGAAACTTTATTTATATAATGTGTTATTTGCTATCCAAAATTTGGACGTTATCTGGTAATGAAGGCGAGAAATCGCGATTTAGTATGTACATGTATCGCATGTAATCATCGGAACTTCGCATGCATTCAGTGAGAGAAGGGGCGTAGTAAGGGCATTTTGTAAATGTGAGAACTACAAATGGGGCCTGGAAGTATGATCCATAGAAAAAATATTTCCCATGTTCCATCTGGAACAAACTAAAGGTACATTGATCGAAGATAAACATAAAACATAACAAAAGCAAATCATAAAAAGCATATGAGACCCACAACGCAGACAGTTGAGTTTTTCTATGAACAGTCCGTACGCAGTTGCGTACTCTGCGTACAGGTAGCTATGCGTCTGGAAAGTATCAGGCCTTTAAGCTCCTCAGATTGTACGAGAAGTTCTTATACTGCAATAGTTGAACTCCGCACATCCCAAACTTCTCATGGCCCAGTATACGAATAAGCTTCTCCTGAAACAGGTGATATCAACATTGAATGAATGTCAAAAATGAATCTAAACTATACATGTAGATCAATCATACTATCTCCGACTGTAGTTAGCTTTCAATCTCTATCCATTGTTCCCTGCTTATTTCATACATATGGAAGTATATTTGGATGAAAGGGATGGGGAACTCTGGGTAGAGATTGGTACGCTCGGCATGAACCTATGTGTATCATCCAGGCAATTTGCGGGGTTTTTTTCTTTCTATTTTTTAATTATATTATATTTTTTGGTTGTAAGAAACGAAATATTTCATACGAAGAGATCTCCAGTTGCACTTTATAACTTTTTTGAGAGTTAAGATATTCATGATAAAAGAGTTTGAGAGCAAACAGCATATTTCCAACACTATTTTCTTTTTTAGCAGGAAGATTTTTTCATTTACAAGCATCGAGCGCTTTCTATTTGAGACAATAACATATGTTTTGAAGTCCTTCAATATTGTCCTTCCTCTGAATCTAAATGCAAAAAAGGAACGAAACCCTTGCTAGATATTGGGAGATGGTCTTAATCGTTTTAGTTCTGGAACCAACTTCATGCTTATGCAAACAGGTAAGATCCAGACCAGCCACCAAGTAAATTGGTAGTTGGACTGTGATCTAACATGATTGCCACCCTCTGAGTATCTTTCCTCGTCAAAGTTAAGCATATATATATAAGGTTTTGAAAAGCAGATTACACAAAAATCTAGTTTAAGAAAATTACCAAGCATTACCCGGCCTTGATCTAACCTGTTTGCATAAGCATGAGGTCGGTTCCAGTGCTATAAGGGTTAATGGGGACGATTTTTTTCGAATCGTGAAATTTCAGAATAACTTTTCATTAAGTGTTTATCAAAATAAGACAACACTCAGTCCATAATATGGAAACTCTCACCTCTAGATCCTCTTCGTCATCTGTTATGTCCAGTTCTTTGTTAACTTTATCAAACAGTTTCTTGTTGTTATCAAGCACATGAAGGCAGTACCTATATAAGTAATGGATAGTGTTGGAAACATAGTCACTTTAGATTATGAATCAATGCCTTCACCCTTAGAAAGATTAATAAGTTTATAAAAATAGATTAATGTCGTCTGTTTTCCAAAACCTTGAATGTCTGCTTAATCTTGATGAAGAAAGAAACTCATAGTAGTAAGCAGGTAAGATCACAGATCAGCTGCCAATTTACTTGGCGACTGGACTGAATTCAACCTGTTTACATAAGCATTAGGTCGATTTCAGCACTGTAAGGGTTAAGAAACACGAAAAATAAGACGCATTGGAAATAAGGTAACATTAGCCCATCCCCCCATGTAGAAATTTGAGATCGACACAAAGTTATCGCTTAAGTAGAAAACAAATCATGACGAATGAAAAATGAATTTTCTAACTAATACATGTAGAACTACTAGTATTTTAAGAAGAGGATAACTGGCTTATTTGGAGCAATTTTATCGTTTTGTCACAGTGTTTTCTCAATTATTCTTCCGCTGGTACACGCGACAAATTTTCCTTTTTACACCTGAAAAATGAAAAAGAAAATTAAGTAAGCCTAAGTTATTTCTTCATTTCCAACAACATTTTCGAAGGTCGGAAGCAGACGTAGATAACTTAGTGTTGTTTAACACAAACAAACTTACAATTTGAGCTGGTCAATCTGTTTTTGTAAAACACCGGTGCGTCCTTTCTCATAAACTGTAAAATTAATACAAAGCTCACTATTAATATTTCTGAACATTAAGATTAAGTGAAATACAGTTTAGATTTACACAAATGGCGGTTACGTTAAGAATAGTTTCATCCTAAAGACAGTCACATAAAAAATTAAGTTGCACTCTTGTCAATGCATTGTGGCACTAGGGTATTTTCCTTTTTTCGTGACACGATTGTGTGACAGAATATGACCGACATGATACCTGTAAACGTCTAATGATACACAAACCGCAACATTGCTGTTTGTGGTTTGAAACACTTCGTTTCTATGTTCATATAGGATTACCACGAGCAGTCTAGTATTTGGAAATAATATTGTGCAGCGATTGAATTAGCAAGTACATAGAAATTTCTTTCGACTCATAATTGTTTTGTTTGAAATTCCTTTGCATACTTGATTCAGTTAATCAAATTTTCTTATGACTGCAGGCGTTTTAGAAACTTCATTTATACAATGTTTTATTCACTAGCCTAAAATGAGTCCTGTACATTAATAGGAAAAAGAAGAACAACATGTAAACGTCGAATGATGCACAAACCGCAACATAACTGTTTATGGTTTGAAACATAAAAATCCCATTTGAGAATGTGTTAGATTCGCTGAACATCGTTGTTACATCAAAGGGACAAATCTAGTTTCAATAAGTCTACGTCCTGTTTAAAGATAAATGTGATAAACTTTTGTACAGATGACTTCAAAAGAATTCTTTGAAAGCATGGATGAAAAAGAAGGATTTGACTATTGCGAATTAATTAATTTTAGTCACAATGGCTTCGGATTTTATGGTTTATATCTTTAAGAAAATTGGTCACTTACCATTACTCCATAATATTTTTTGTTTAAGCGTTCATAATACAAGTCTTAAAAACCAATGAGACACAATAAGAAATTGCTAAATAACTGCAAGCAGACGACAGAAGATAAAACGAATGATATATACATGTACGAGTTCATTAATAATGTTAAATAGACACGAAAATACGAGACATGATAAGAAACAACAGATCTTTTGGGATGGTTTTTCTATTCATTGCTTGTAAGTGTGTCACAGTTCGGTATCATGTAGACAATGGTTAACCCATTACCAAACAATAACGATATTCAATCACTTTGTTGCAGGCGACTCTAGAAAACATTGCGGGGTAAAGGAGAAATTGCTCGTGACGAGCAATTTCTCCTTTTCCCACAATGTTTTCTGCCCTATTTGAAGATGATTTTCCAATTTCACCACATTTTGAAATGTCGTGAGCAAACTCTGTTGATATTGGGACAGTCGAAAATTGAGTGTTTGGTAAAAAACAGTTTACCTTTATCTGGACCGGAAATGCCCTGAAATAGAATACCAACATTAGTTATTCACAAATACGATGACCAAATGAAATTTTTCTAAGCGATGTGAAACAAACATGGAAAATCAAGCACGTCTTCAGCAGGAGCATGTGTTTAATAAGATGAAATTCTGTGTTTAATTCCAAGCAACTAATGCTTTGTAGGATATTTGATACAATATCGGGGAAGAGAATATCACAACAATGGAAAGGTGTACTGTTTCGCTAAAAAGCAATTAGAAAATGAAACGTCATGTCAATAATTAAGCAATATCATTTATAGCTAATGGCTAAGTAACAATTCTTGAACCGGAACAAAGAAACTGCTGTAAGCAACTGTTGATCCCAATCTAAAATTAACTCAAACGTTATAAAACATAACCAATCTGAACACATCGGGTTTATCCAATGTATTTATCATCTCACGGAAAAACCCGAGTAGTTCCGATTGAAAACATACCATGCTAGCGAGGGTCCGAGATACATGGTCAATTTCGAGACCTCCCTCCCCGTTATCATCGTCCTCGAGAAGTGCGGCCATTTTCTTCACCGGCTTGGGCTTCACATGAGCCTGTTTTGTACGCCCCGAATAGGTACTGAGCAACGAGTTCAACAAAGGGTTTGTTCCCGTGTAGTCATCACTATCTTTGACGTCATCTTTAAAGCCGGGCTGCAAAATGGTGATACATAACAAGCACTTTGTTACAATCTACACAGAGAGACATGTCTGCGTTTTCAAAAACATCGTTACCAATTTTCTTAGATTATCTCAGCGCAACATTCCATTTGATTTCTATTTCAAGGTTTGTATTTCAGACCGAGTATCCAAGTTTCTCATTGCCTTTTATTCTAATTATGACTGGGCTATATACTATATACTAGTTTCTATGATCTGGTTGGTACCTTAATAATACCGAAGAGTGCATTGTACTAACATTTCTAACCTTTCCGAGTTGAATATACTTCAAAATCTGGCTATAAAAATGTTCTATCCAACGTTTAGTGCAGAAAATGAAACTTGGATTTTTTTCTCTACTCATCATTGATTATTTGTGATGTGGGAAACAGTAGCTTCAGAAAACTATTTATACGGACCAGTGGGCAAATGAACTGCTTTTAAAGGTGCTTGTTCACAGATGTGAGGAAATTTGGAGTTTTTTTAAACTGTATTGTATATGATACGCTCTAAAGAATATACATTGTGAATAAGATGTATCAATAGCAAGTTAACATGTATTCTCATCCAAAAGTTTGGCATCGTTTTTTTAGATCTACCGCATTTAACTGCACATACATAGATAAAATGACGCTTCATGGATTAATTATGCTTTCAATAGCTACTTAAATAGAATATCATACAACAATACAAATAACTGCATTGTTTCAACGACCTTTTATTTTGGCTTTCATATTTTTATTTCTGTGAACAAGCATCTTTAAGGATAGTGTTCAACCTCAATTCAGTACGATAGATCTTGAATTTAGTATTGATGTACCATGGGTTTGGGCTTCGTCTTCTTCTTGAACAGCGCATGCGCCATGACCTGTGACGAGGACAGCCGATCGTCAGGATGTTTCTCCATCATGGCCGACAACAGGTCACCAAACTCCGGACAATAACCGTCGGGCATGTCAGGTTTCTGTAACAATATCATCAATGGTGGTTATCGTGTCTTGTTAACTCATGAAACATATAAATGGAGTGTCCAAAATATACATGATTGTTCTCCATCTGTTTTGAATGAGTGGTCACAAGAGTCCGGTTAATTATGATTATATTGAGAGCGCTCATTAGAACCTTTACGAATGATTACCAGAACACTGCAAATCTTTTACTCGGGAGAATTTATATCTACGAAATACGGTATATGTTATCGCCCGAATGTCCTGATCGACAATACTATAGTTTGACAACACGATATCGCGTTATCGTCAACGTAGTGTCGCATAATGGTACTATCATGTTATCATTATTGTATTGTCATTATTTCCTGTTATAGTTATCGTATTGTAGCATTATTAAGTCTGACCCGTAAGTCCATATATAATTTTTCAGGTAATATCTTGTTGACAACAATGTAACAGAGCATAACATAGCTTTCATTTTGAATAGGGACATGAAAAATAAAATACTTATAGTCCACCACAATATATCATCCATTACAAACAACTACAAGATCATGCAAAGCCTTGCCTAATACTAGTGATATCCAGAAAAGCCATAAAATAACTGTAATACTTCTGAAACGGCTTTGAACCCCATAATAACAAACAACTATCTACATTTAAACAAACAAATATCTATATATAAACAAAGAAATATCTACATATGAACATACAATATTTACAAAAGAAGTACACGTATAACGTAGATTCTATTTTCTATTTTGATGAATACATACGTTTCCTTGAGTGACCTTGAAGATAAGCGCCTGCACAATGAATGAGTCAAACGGCTTTTCCAGGGCAGCTAGCTCGTATATCAGAACGGCCAATCCCCATACGTCCGTCTAAAAAAAAGTGATGATGTCATTATAGTCGCCATCTTGAGGGTTGCTGCACTTTGCGAATGTTAAGTTTCTTTTACCCTTATAGTGCTGGAACTGACTTCATGCTTATGCAAACAGGTAAGATCCAGGCGGCAAGCCGCCAAGTAAATTGGCGGCTGGCCTGTGATCTAAACTGTTTGCTCCTCTGGGTATCTTTCCTCAACAGAATTAAGCAGATATTTAAGGTTTTGGAAAGTAGACGACACAAACTCTTTTTTTATAAAATTACCATGCATTCTAAGGGTTAAACGCTCGCTATGGCAAAATCATTGTTATACATGTTCTCGTCGAATGTGAACATATACATGTTACGCCAGTGCAATTCAACATAAACTTATTTATCTTTTCATCGGTTGTGACGATACTTGAAGTTTATCGAACTCATTTTCAATGACTTCTTCCTGGATAGAAAATCAATACTCACGCCGATGTTTGGGTTAGTCCCGTCAATTTCACCTCGCCGCTAACGGGGATCGAAACCGGAACCCCCGGTATCAGAGACCGACGCTCTACCATTGCACCAATGTTGCCCACAAATAAAAATCGATTCGGAGTTGTTTTAACTTCCTTGTTAATGCTCACAGAAGACAGAGACTAAGTAAAAGAATATGAAGAAGAACATGACAAAAAAAGCCTGGAGAAGAATGGAAGAATACCTTTGCGTTGTACGGCATTCCCATGAATAACTCCGGACTCATATAATGTAACGTTCCAATCTGTGTGGATGCAAAGTCCATAGCCGAGTCGAGCATTCTGAAATCCAAGGTAGGATAGCGTCAATACAATACGATGTGCTGATTTTGTTTGTTTGTTGTTTAATTACAAATAAAACATTTGGTATTGAATTGTTACTGTTCAGGTTTTAGTTTAGATCAATTTCGTTTCGACAAATACATCTACACAATTATTGTGCAAGCATATAGACAAAATAAGTTGATTATATAAACGTTAAACTAAATACCGTAGCTCTCTCATGGCATTAACGAATCCCTCAGTTTGCAGCGCCTAAACGACCAAAGTTGTGAGTGCTTCTTAAAACACCATTTATTCCTTTTGTCGAAGCTTTGAAAATTTGTCAAATGTTCATGCTTCACAGTAGTGCTTTTAATCAGAATAAGCCAAATCACATCTTCCGGGTAGTGGTTTGAATCATTATCCAATGAAGATCATACTTTGTGAAACTGAAAACATTATAGAGACTTGTAAAATTGAGAGTTGTGCTGCTCTATTGATAATTAGTATGTATGATCTTGATCAGTTGCATGCAGTCGCCATTTTGAGAACCTTGTCAATAGAATACCCACGAATGTTGAAGGTCTGTGGTCCTGGCCCGTGCGTTTACCCCGCACTAGCCTATATAGTGCGGGGTTTACGCACGGGCCAGGACCACATGTTGATTAAACCTGAATCTCAGTTTCCCAACGCTGGGCAATACACGAACATGGGTCACGAAGTAACATATACGACCATAACTGGGATAAGCTTAGATAACGTTGGTCGCAGAAATGCAGATCCCCCCCACATCCCACCACACCCCCCCACCCCCACTTTAAAAACGCATACTTTACATGGTTATCGAATGTCAAACTTACAAACAAGCATATTCAGACATATCCTCATTTATATGGTCAAGTCCATTATTAAATATGAACACATTCTGCGTTTAAAAAAATGCGATAAAGGCACAAGGGAAGATCGCTTGTAAACTGACTCAGTATCTGGCGAGGTTGAGGTCCTGCAAACCAGCAATCAATCGCCTCTCGGTATATGGTCTGTTAAACGTGGTTCTATTGTTACCTAGCAACACCTAGATTCCTGAAGACAAAGTATAAGGCAGCGCTTAGGAATACACATCCTCAATATTCTCTTCAGACAGTCGACTGCTGTTATTCTGCTCAAAAGCAGGCGAAATCACGAGACAATCGAGTATAACTAAGCATAATTGTCGTTACCTAGCAACGCCCAGATCCCCGAGCACACAGTCCATGTTAGCATTCAGGAAGACATTGTCGACTTTCAGGTCCCTGTGGATGATGTTCTGGCTGTGGAGGTACTAAAATGGTTAAAATAAACTGTTTTAGTTAATTTTTTATTAATCTGAGCTTTTATTTTCACCGTGTCAACACTTTTTCTGACATTTTGCAAATGCCTGCGACCGATCGAGGGAAAACATAACGGTATTTACTGACCATAAGGGCAATTGAAGCCGGTTGGAACAATTAGACTTCCTCGAGGCAGTCATTGACATATATAGCAAGTAGATTTTGGAAATTTTCTCCATAGAATCAAATCCTGTACAAGCAAAGATTCGAAAGAATGGAAAGAGGTGACCATCGAGTTTTACACACATAAACTATTCCTCTCTACTCGAAAGAAAGGTGCATAATGCGCTTATGATTCTTTAATTTGATTAAGTTTGTCACAGAATAAACATCACGTTTATGCTGTAGAGTGTTCGTTCCGTAGGCTGGATATCTATGAGATGTCATTGAGTAAAATGCATTTTCTTCTTCAATTTGTGATGCATGTACATTTATACGTTGCCATTTACCTTACTAGCATAATGAACTATCCCTGTTTCGTTGCCATACCTAGAACAAATGAGTGAGAAGTTATCTATTGCAACATAAGAAGGAATTACATTTACCAAGCAACTTCTCCTTTCCAACAAAATTATTTCCTGCCCAGACGTGTCAACAATCCCTGTATACAATACTTTGATATCGAGGGTTCAGTGCAAGACTATAGTTAGTGCTTCATAAACATAAAGCACTTACTATAGTCTTGCACTGAACCCTCGATATGATCATTTTACACGAACCTCCACTGCGCTGGCTATCTGCCTAAACCACTCCACCAATCGATCCTCCTCTATTTTAGTTCCCCTGCGGTCCCGTATATAACCTGGAATAAACACACGCACATTGGTAATTGACTAAATAAACAGACCATTAAATATGAGGGAAAAATAAGACATCTTCCGGTCCAGTCTTAATATAAGTCATTACTTTTAATGCGCTATTTTTACTATTCGACATAAGGGGTGTGAAAATACAGGTAAAAGTGAAATTGAGACTGTTAAAATTAGTTCGACATAATGAATTATTCGACAAAGAGAGGCTGATTTATACGAAAGTAGAAAACAAGGCTTTGAGACATTGCAATTACTTCAACAAAGGCAGAACACCGACATAAGGAAGTTCGACATAAATAAGTTCAACTGTATTTGATTGGTGGATCGTTTGAGTAAGCTCGTGATTTAATGACATTATACAGAAAAACTGACTTTAAAAACGGATTTTCTGGAAATCGAGATAATACTACTATTGGTAAACCAATTTAATGTAAAAAACATACATACACAATCAGTCATTCATACAAACAGAAAGAAGAGACAAACGGACAAATAGACACTAGTCAGACACATAAGCAGACAGAAAGGCAGACATATATACACAAACAGACTGGCAGACAAACAAACTGATGGGCAGACAGAAATAGAGGTAGACATACAAATAGAATGAAAAACAAATAGACAAGCAGACATGAAGACACACAAACAGCATTACTAACAGACAAACGGTAGAAATAGACCAGCAGACAGACAGAAAGACAGACATATAATATATACTAGCAGACAGCCAGTAAACAAGCCAATAAGCAGACAGTCATAGGTGTAGATAGACAGACAGGCACACACAGACAGACCCCCTAGATCGCCGTTCGGGCAGAATTCCGTGATGATACAGAGTTGTCCTTCCTGTGAGAAACAGTCCACATACTGTAAGAGATGTTTGTGTTTTAGTGTGGACAGTAACTTGATCTCCTGTGAGGCCAGTGCGAGTTCTTGTTCGTCCATGTTCGCTACATTCATCATCTTCAGCGCGTTCTACAGTTTAAAATCAAGGACATCTGATGATTTACAATTAAACTTGAATAAACGAACTTTACTATTGTAACATATAGGAGTTTAAGACGTCCAAATTTAACAAAATAGCAGACGACGGAGTCAAACATATTAGGAACCAACACATTTCATGAACATTGAATTGACACTATTGAAAAAAGGAAGAGTTACTCATAAAGAGCAATTTTCCCAACTGCCAAAGTGATTTCTAAAGACATTTGAAGGGGATGAGTAATGTGGCATTACAAGGGTCAACGCAGAAAAACTGTACGTCAAAGTGAAGCAAACCGTATTGAGGACAGGTTTCTTTTATAAATAAGAAATTGATCAAATCAGTAATTTAGATTATTAATCTTTTCATAAAACCTCTATTGGCATAAAGATTTTTTTCAAATGCAACTTATGTTTTAAACTATCCCATGACAAAAGAAGCTTTCATTTCGTATGGACATTTCGTAAAGTGTTTAAATGCTTTACGAATAGAAATTTGGGTGTCGATTTCTACTTCTGTGAGTAATAAACGCAGTAATTTCAGTTAAACAAGGAAGTAATAATCTCAGTTAAACAGGGAAGAAGTTCACCGCACCAAGTTCTTTTAAATTCTGAGAACGATTGTTAACTCGTTAGCAGTTGAAATAGTACCTCAATTGCTAAAACGAAAGTAAGGTATCTAAATTTAATTTAATAACCATTTAATTCGAACGCAAATAATGTATCGCTTTTATAAGAGCTGAATGTTTTGATTGTTTAATGAAAATGAACAGTTTTGGTGATTAAGAAAAAAAAAAGGAGAAATAAAACCAAGGTGTGTGCATATTGATTGTCCGTATTTTTGCAAACAGGAAGTCTAAATCGAAACTAGCAATTCATCCCATTTGTTGCATGAATAATCTCGATCAAAATCATAACACTCTGTATTTCTTGATTACTTACCTGTATGCTTGGATCATGCGTGTTTTCTATTAGGAACACCTGTCCAAAACCGCCCTCTCCCAACTTTTTAACAATTTTGTAGCGGGCTTCTTCATCTTCTGCCATTTTGGCGGAGGTATGGTACATGTATAGATACTAAGAAAAGCCAATAGATAGACCGGTGTATTAATAAATCCATTTCTTTATATATGGGTTGTCTGAACCCTTAACCGAATATAAACAATTTTGAAGTAGATAGGATTTGAAAGTATTGTGAAGAAAAGGAAAATTTTGAAAGCATTGTGAAGAAAAGGAAATTTTTTAAAGCATTGTGAAGAAAACGAAAATTGTGAAAGCATTGTGAAAAAAAGGAACATTTGCTCATGGTAAGCAAATTTTCGTTTTCTTCACAATGTTTTCAAGGTTGACCATTCAATAACGTTTTTGTTGAATACTTTTATACGATATTTATTAATAACTGTGTTAACATTTTAATTCAAAGTGTACACTATACATGTATGTTCAGCTTGTCTATTCATTCAATATATTTGATTGTAAAGAAATCCTCATGTATTCACGTTTTGTGACCAGCAGACGGCTATTGCTACTCATATGTTGAAGTAAGCGGGAAAACGAACTCAAATTAAAACATTGTAAAAAGGAAAAAAGAATTTGCAGCTATTTGTCAGTCGAAAAACGTAGACTGATACCAATGTGTGTTGAAATAATTTAAATTAGTTATATCAACAAAAGTTCTAACCCTTAGAATGCTTGGTAATTTGCTAAAAATAGATTTTTGTGTCGTCTGCTTTCAAAAAACTTAAATAACTGCTTAATTTTGATGGTGAGTACTACTCAGAGTAGCAAACAGGTTAGATCACAGGGTCTGTGTCCAACCTGTTCGCATAAGCATGAAGTCATTGTCAGCACTATAAGGGTTAAGTTAGATTGAATACCTCTGTTTCTCTACACCCGTCCACTGTCGTCTGAGAGAAGGGCGGTTAAAACCAATCGCTGACTTACACCTCTTCCTCCATAATTGTGTGATTCACATTGTATTACATGCTGCTGTATAGAAGTTATTCCTCATGGTCATTCTTTCTTATTTATCTGATATTGGTGTTATACCAATTCTCTTAAAGAAAAAATATTTCCTTCCAATATTTTGTCGTGTGCTGTTGTTTTCTATTTGGACCTGTTACAAGTTATTCCCATAAGGTACACTGGGTATACACATGTGGGTACCAGGAAGAAATAGTTGTCGGGTAATCAATACTTCATTAACCGTTTAGGTAAACGCCAAACGTTCAACAGTCCCAGATTAAAAAATGCAGACGACATATCAAAATGTGATAAAAGTGGAAAATAATCTTCTGATAGGGCAGAAAACAGTGTGGGAAAAGAAGAAATTGCTGTTAAGAGCAGTTTTTCCTTTTCCTTTAAAGTTTTTCAGAGTCGTCTGCAACAAAGTGGTCAAATTTCGTTATTGTTTGGTAATGGGTTAAAAAGAAATTTCTTTTGGGAGAAATCTTTCTCTTTTCAAAGTCTAATTGTTTTCTGCAGTTATCTTAATAGACATAGACTAAACCATTTATCTCTCAGAGACCAAGTCATTGTGACCAGATTTTATAATGGATAAAGAAGGAAGACAATATCTTTAGTCAATAATAACTTTACTTAACTTTATTTCAATCACTAATTAGCACTGTACCTAGAGCGGTTTCCAGCTACAGATATTGGCTGAAGCGAGCAAAAATTATTACATAAGAATTATAAATTATTAAATAAGAACTATGAATAATGATAAAATGCAATTTCCTTTTTAAACAAAGAAGTATCTTAAATCTACACAGGTGCATTGAAGTCACATTAGGCAATCAACTTGCCTTTGTCTGCTATCAATTCTACCTAGAACTACGAACTTTTAAATACTTTAGAATTTTCACTTGATAATTTCTACCTATTATTGCCAGTCACAATAATAAAGTATTGAAATGTTTACGACATTATGTAGAAGTCATTATGATAGGAGGTGGAAATCAAATGTGGGGGTTTCACAGTTCAACAGGAAGTCTTTATGCTTAATTCTATATCAAATCACAAATATTTGATAGGCCCTATTGGAAACATAAACCATATTTAGATTCCTCTGATAAAAATAAAACCATCGGAAATAAAAATGAGATACATATACTTTGTTTTTCTGTGATTAATATCTCATACAGTAGACATGGAAGTTATACATTATACATTGTGTCCGATAGAACAGTAACCCAGAACACAGTTAACCCTTTCCCAAACAACAAATTTTCGACTGCCCCAAATTGAAAAGTCTGCAGACGACATTTCAAAATGTGATGAAATTGGAAAATGATCTGATAGGGTAGAAAACATTGTGGGCAAAGGAGCAATTTCTCCTTTTCCCACAATGTTTTCGTTAGTCGTTTGCAACAAACTGGTCAAACGGCGTTATTGTTTGGGAAATGGTTAATAGATAAACTATTATATGAAGAAGGATGAGATGAGTATATAGATTTCTAAATTTTGATTATAATCATTAAAGTCAAAATTAAGATGAGCATTTCAATCATTTTGAGCTTGAAGTCTTTTAAAACATTATAGTTGCTCAATTTCTAAGAATTGAAGATGACATGTATTCGATTTGGGTTTGTTCCGAAATGAGCTGAAATTCAATCAAATTATTTATGTTAACCCTTATAGCCCTGGAACCAACTTCATGCTTGGGCAAACAGGTTAGATCAAGGCCAGCTGCCAAGTAAATTGGCATGCACAACCAGTCCTTGGGCCAAATGTGGATAAATGAAAGGTTGCAGGGAGAATCTCGCTACTCGGAGGATTTAAAACCCACGACCATCAGAAGAACTAACTTTGCTTCCAATGGCTATTCTCTAGCGGATTTTATACATAGTACAGCTGGTGTACGGTTTTAAAGAAAGTTTTAATTCCTTACATCTGTGAACAACCAACTTTAAAGAATCAAAGAGACATCTGTGAACATTCAGCTTTAAAGAAACAAAGATTCAAACAGGTTCATCCAAGAATGCCCAATATATGAAAGATCAAAATAAAGTGCAGTACAAGAGCATAGTTACTCCTTCACAAAAGCTACAGTCTTACAATGGCCCTTTGATAAGGAGTATTTATCTTTATGTTATGGCAGACTACAACAAAACAATTACAACATGCAACAATTTTTGAAGAATTTAGCTGTTTTCACAAATACAGTACATAGCAAGCAGGCACTATGCCATACTGGATTTGACAGATCCTTTAACCCTTATTTTGCTGGAACCAACTTCATGCTTATGCAAACAGGTTAGATCCAGGCAAGCCGCCAAGTAAATTGGCTGATTGCCTGTGATCTAACCTGTTTGCTACTCCAAGTATCTTTCCTCATCAAAATTGAACATATAAGGTATTCGAAAGCAGAAAATTACCCAGCATTCTAAGGGTTAAGACAAAACAAAACACATCACAAAATACCGACATAAACAATATCACAGTAACATTGATCCTTATACCATTTGTCCATGCAAACTGATGGATCACAAATATAATTTTTAATCAGTTTATAAGACAAATTGTTTTGAGGACTTTTGATATAGGAAGAGTTGTGTCATGAACAGGAAAATACCATTTCAAGGAGTTATTCCAAGACTATGATAAGTCAATTACAATCAGAACTTACTATAGTCTTGGATTACACCTTTGACATACACACACACACTGTAACATAAGTATACAGAGGCATGAAAAATAAGCTAATCTGTTAGCTTTCAGCCGTATCAGGACTATGTAAAATTGATCAATCACTCTCCTGGCTTTCGTCTAGCTGTTCTTGATCAAGCTCTTTTTGCAAGGTTTCCACGTCATTAAAACGTCCATGTTTGTTCAACAGAACAGAATCTTCTCCCAACACCGTACACAGCTCTTGTAGTCTTTGTTGCATTTTTGGAATGCCTGCTAGCTGAGTCTCAAGTGTCTGTTTTTCTTCATTCAGGGAGAGGCGAGTATTTGTGTCAAGTTTCTCTACCCTCCAGCCTCCTTCACCATCAAATTGTAGTAAATGCGAGTGGAATTTCCTGAAATCATTCATAAAATATGTTTTTTTAGATCTATTAATCAAGGGCTCAATGCAAGACTATAGCAAGTGCTTCATAGACATGAAGCACATGCTATAGTTTAGCATTGAACCCTTGAAATGAGGATCTTGAATCACATATCTCAACATCCCATTTCAAAGACACATGTAAATCAATTTCTACACAATGAAAAATGCATTGACAAGGCTTGCATTAACTCATTACTACAGTAAAAAGTCTATATTTTAGCTTGTCCAAATTGAAAGCAATGGAAGAAACAACTAAACAAATATTTCTAAGTTATTTATGGTATTTCTCAAAAACTATTGTGGCAAAAAGAAGAAATTACTCATCTTTATTTGTCTTTTCTATCAGGCGTGGCAGAATCAACATTCTGTATTGCCAAGCTTGTTCAAAAACATTCAAGGATAGATTAACTTTTTTGAAATTTACTACATAACCATTATACAAGCCAAAAAAAAGACATGGCATTCATGGAAAAGTCAATCACGATCAGATTTCACCACCCCTGTATGTTAGTTGTCTTTGGATGTTGCTTTCAACTTTGGCATATTCTTTTACGAGGAAACAGGTAAATATAGTTTTAAGTTAAACATTTTGTACAAATGCATTACAAAGTTTTGACCAGCTTCAACAATGTTATCCAATTTCATTTCAAATACAATTGCAATGAAGCCTCAATAATAGGGTTTAATTGAAGACTATAGTAAGTGCTTCATAAACATGAAGCAGTTACTATAGTATTGCATTGAACCATCGAATATATACATATTCACCTACAAAGCAGTAAATCAATCAGTAAAGTCATCAACTTTTTGCTTTTAAGTATCATGTAAGTTACTTTATACTCACCATAATGAAGGTCTATGGGTAATTGTCAGAAGAGTTATTCCATTATCCTTAATAGTCTGATAAATTTTACTTTCAACATCAATGGACACAGCACTCGTACATTCATCTAATAATGCAAACTGTGGTCTGAAAAAATAATATATATATATATTAATCAATTTATAGTAAATTCCACCTTCAAAAAGCCTTAAACCAATATTTATGTTCCCATTGCTTAATTTCCTTAAATTGGGAAGAGGCCTAGGGTGAAGTTTTATCACTGAAATTGTTTAACTGGGAAACCAAAAAAGCTGGTGTGTCTTTGATTTTTAGGAAAACTGCATGATTTTAAAGAAATTTCCAATTGGAATTGTGCCTTTAATAGGTGGCTGTTATATAATGCAAAAAAGCCCTTGCTGTATGAAGTATCTTTTCATCAGTTAATAAAAGCTAATGGTTAAAACATACTGATGACAAAAGATGCGTGCCATTTCAACTGATGTGAGTTTAATTTTTTGGCGAAATTGCATGATTTTAAAGAAATTTCCAATTGAACAAGTGCCTTTTATTGACAACTGTTATATAAAGCAAAAAAGCCCTCGCTGCATGTAAAGGTAAAAACATACTTATGATAAAAGATGCGTGCCATTCCAAGCCTTTGTTTTTCTCCACCTGACAAAACGTCCTTCCAATCGCTATCAGAATCCCAGCCTGGAAATAATACAGTATCATCACTTGTCTAGAACTGGGAAACACTATCTTACATTACCATGAATATTTCATCTCATGGATACACTTTTTTAATAACACAGTATCACTTTGCCATAACTCGGAAACATTATCTTACATTACCTAAACGAGCAATTTTTCATTTTCCCACAATGTTTTCTGCCCTATCAGAAGATTATTTTTCAATTTCATCATATTTTGAAATGTTGTCAGCAAAATCTTTCAATTTGGGTCAGTCCAAAATTCTGCGTTTGGTAAAGGGTTAAATTGTTTGGTTAGTAACAGAAAAAACACAATGTTAATACTTCTGCAGAAAAATCCTTATGTTAATACTTGTGCAGAAAAAACCCCTATGTTATACATGTACTTTAAATGATCTTCACCTCCTTCTCTGGCAACTATATTTTTAAGGTTAACCGTGTCGAGTATCTGTTCCAAATCTTTGTCCGAGAACCCTTTAGCTTGCATGGCATCCCGATTGTCTGGGTAAATAACCTGGTCTCTCAGTGTGCCAATTGACATATAAGGTCTGTAAGAACAACATTGTAATAAAAAACACACAATTATACAGAACTTACACAGACAACATTATTCCCATGTCACAAATGGATTTCAAAGCGCCATAATTAGAAGTGTTGAGAAACAAATCATGAAAAAAGTAGATAATGATTGTGTTGATCAGTTTTTTTCATCATTAACCATTGTTTCTTCATTATATAATTAAATGATCAAAATACATTACTCTTTGAAGTATACATTGGCTATCTGCTATCATTTTCTATTTTGACAAGTCACAAAACTCCATATAGCGAAAAGGTTATTCAATCTATAATGTAACATTTTAACAATTTCGGATCTAATTTTTATTCAACAGATTAGTTTGTTAATGGCTTAATGCTGTTTCATTAGTTCAGTTATACTACAGCTTTCCTATGATTCACCAGTAATAGCCTAGGGCTATGAAGTGTCTTGCAAAAAGATACTTCAGCGAACCTATTAATCTACTCAAGACCCTCTAGTCTTAGATACATATCAGTCCAACAAGGGTAAAAAGCCCTCATAGTACTAGAGCCAACTTCATGTTTATGCAAACAGTCACGATCCAGGCAAGCCGTAAAGTAACTTGGCGACTGGCCTTCGATTTAACCCATTTGTTTCTATAAGTTGCTTTCCTCATCAAAATTAGCAGATATTTAAAGTTTTGGAAAGCAGACGACACATTTTTATAAAATGACTCAGCATTCTAAGGGATAAAAGCTACCTACCTCTGTGGTATATAGAACATGGATGATGGTGGGGGTTTGTGTAGTTTACCACTGTAGACCGGCCATAAACCTCCCAGAATACGAAACAGCGAGGATTTACCACAGCCGTTAGGACCAGTAATCAACAAATGTGTCCCAGGCTCCATCTATAACATACCAACAGGGTTATAAACAAACACATTATAAATAACTATAGGTTATAAAGTAAGGTTTAATAAAATATTTTTATGCCATAGTTACCATTCATGAAACAATAAACCTGACCAATTTTCTCCATCATTTTTTTCTTGTTAAAATAATATCAATATTTCTATACCTACCAGTAAAGATACTTTTCATGTTTAATGTAAATTGCAGCAGTTAACCATAAAGTACAATAAGCGAAGTAACAATTATTACTCACAATATCTTTATTGAGTATATAAGTACCAATAAATACATACAACATATATATATATCAATCATCAATGTAACAATATATTTAAACACTATATATGTATACATAAATGAGATAGCCTGATGGTATTAAGGATTTATTGGTATTGGTATTCAGTTGAGCCTCGATAGTCCGAACGTCGTTAATCCGTATTATTCGCCATCTGAACAGAATTTGTAGGGAACGGTCCTTACCTTCATTAATTCCACTGTTTAATCTGGGAAATCCGCGTTCCGGCTCCGGACAATAAAAGTCGGGAACCAAGCCTAACTTCTAATAGTATATGCGCACGACTAATCCGGAAACCAGCATAATCATTTTTTTTGCGGTTACCTACGCTTATTGACGATACGGTAATCCAACATTCACACCTTTGGCAAATTCTTATGTATGCTTGATCATAAAATGTAACCAAGTGTAGTGTAATGAAAGGTGTTGATTGTTTGTAAATCTGTCATTTAGTTAGTTAACTGGTCTAACCTAATTGTAATTATCGTCGCGTGCAGAAAGTCGAGTTTGTAAAAGGTGTTAACTCGCTGCATTGACAGCAATCAGGAGACAATGTCAACTATTACGGTTTTTTTTTACTTCATAGTAATTATAATGAAAAACGGTGTATCGGTAAACATTTCACTGAAAACTCAGGAATTGTTTATTCCGGATTATTCGTTAATACGAACATTACTGCTGGGAACGAAAGTGTTCGGATAAACGAGGCTCAACTGTATTAATATGCAAACTCATCTTACTTACCTTCAATGAAAGACTTTGAACAATAATATCCCCATTAGGAGTAATGATTGGCATTTCTTCGATATAAATGTGACTTTGTGTCTCAACAACCTCTCCTAAAACAAAAGAGTTTTCTTCATGAATAAACAAAACAAATAACCTTTACTCATTTTGATTTAACAAAACACATATTTTACCTGTTCTAAGTTCTAACTGTGCAAGAAATTGATAATTGACAGACCGCTTCATTACAACTGAGATACTTTAAACCCTAACAAACCCCATAATACCTCAGCTTTACAAATTTGCTGCATAAGTAATTCGAAAACACTGTTGTAACAAGATTAATTGCTCCTTGTAAGCCTTTTATCCAATTGAAACATTGATTACTACCAGTTATTATGAAAATGTTTTTTCTTCACATCATTTTGTCTTCTACAGTTCCTTTGAACCTAGAGCATTCATATTATTCCATTAAGCAAGACTGGGTTAATAATAGATCAGTCCATTACAGAATTCATGAAAAATTATTGCATGTTAAGCAGAAAACCAAAGAAAATTTCAATGATCACGCATGTGTATTTTATAATGATATTTTTTGCCATATACTTATCTCATGTTCCCATATGGGTTAACACAACTTTCCATTGGCTTTTCGTCATTTAAAAAAGCACACTGTAGCAAAGTTCTTCTTAAGATGACATTGAGAAAATAAACTGCCTGTCAGACACAATAATTCTGCAAGAAACAGACCTGTTTGCTACTCTGAGTATCTTTCCTCATC
The DNA here is from genome assembly GCA_947846245.1 of Cerastoderma edule. Classification (NCBI taxonomy): domain Eukaryota; kingdom Metazoa; phylum Mollusca; class Bivalvia; order Cardiida; family Cardiidae; genus Cerastoderma; species Cerastoderma edule. Next base: position 32,855,312 of record OX401413.1, on the reverse strand, counting down.
AAGTTAAGCAGATTTTTAAGGTTTTAAGAAAAAAAATATTGATAAATAGTTGTCTTCACCTCAAACAACAATTTCAAAAGAGAGAGGAAATAAGTATGAAAGACTTTTTTTTTTCTCTTTTTAAATATAACACATTGACTTCAGAGGCTTATTTCTTGCTATGATAAAATGTTATCAATATAAAATGTTACAATGACAATACAGACAAAACACTGTTTCATCTTAACCCTCAGAATGCTGGGAAATTTTCTCAAAAATACATTCTGTGTCGTCTGCTTAACAAAACCTTTAATATCTGCTTAATTTAATGAGGAAATATACTCAGAGTAGCAAACAGGTTAGATCAGAGACCAGACACCAATTTACTTGGCAACTGGCCTTGATCTAACCTGTTTACATAAGCATGAAGTCGGTTCCAGCACTATAAGTGTTAAAACTTAACAAGAAGAGTTGTTCACCTTTTTCTTCCAATTTTCCAGAAACCCTCTCCAAATGAGCTTTGGTTACTTTAGATCCTTCATTGCCAACAATTTTTCTGTCATACTTTCCCTGTTTAAGATCAGAAAACACTTCAAACATCTGCGAGACTCGGGATGTATACCCAGCCAACTCTGTCACCTATAATATACAAATATAATATATAATATACAAGGTCTCTTTTTTTAGCATGGTGCTTCGTCTTTTTAATCAATGTTAATTACTAGATTATCAAAGCAAAAACAAGAAGAAGCATTGTACCAAGCAATTTCTAATGGTTCCCATTATCTAAACTCTTTCCTGTTTAAAAGAAAAGAACATGGAACTTGTTAGATCATGAATAAGCCTCTTTGAGGACAAATTCTGTTGTTGTTTGTTGAAAAAAGGATATTTAGGATATCCAAGTACTCCCTAATTGAAATTTCTATTCTAATCAAAATATTTCTCTCTCCTAAAAAACTTCATCTTCACTTAGTTATTGTTGTTGAATTACCAGTCTATTCTTAGAAACAAATTCATTTTTAAGTAGTAATTTCTATATGGATGTAGATGTTCTATTTCAATGTTACAAACCACATTACATTTTTTGGAAAAGACATGCAATAGCCACTTAAAACTTTTGCTGTATATAGAAAAAAAATCCCATAACAATGGTACTAATGAAGGTGTAAAGTCGAAACATTGAAATCAATGAAAACATTGCTTAAATATTAAGGTTTAAATTTGATTCTTTCCTTATTCTTATCCTCTAAATAGTCCTCATTACCATATATGCAAAGCATTCTGAAGAGAATAAAATATATTTGTAATACTGAGTCTATTCTCCTTTTGTCAATTGTTTAAAAAAGACGTCTGCTGCAGGCAAAAGTATCAGGGGTGCTACTTTTTTTTATATATGTACTCACAGCTATGGGTTTGGGGCCATGAGCACCCGTAAAAATTAAATTTTCTATGTTCCATCTGATGCAAACTAAGGGTGTTTGGAACAAGTAAATGGACATAAACTTCAGGAAAAAAATAATGAAATTAATCGGAGAGGCCAAATGTAAACCACAGATATTTATTTTCTATGGACAATGTGAGCCCAGTTGTGTATTCTGCGTACAGGCAGCTATTCCCCTGATTATCCCCTGATTATCCCATTACCAAACAATAACGACATTTGACCAGCTTATTGCAAATGACTCTTGAAAACTTAACGAGCAATTTATTCTTTTTCTGCAAAGTTGTCTGCCCTATCAGAAGATTATTTTTCAATTTCATCTCATTTTGAAATGTCGTCTGCAAACTCTTTCAAATTGGGACAGTCGAACATTTCACATTTGGTAAAGGGTTATAGAGAGAAATAATGTAGAATGTTAACCTCTTTATATGATGAGAGAAGCCTCTCCATGGAATCTGCAGTGTTGACGAGCAGGTTTCTGGCCGTGGTAAATGCCATGGTCCTCTCACTAACACCACCATCGGGATCATCATCCACTTTAGAACCTGAAATTATACATCATATGTCATGTTTATATTTTAACCCATTTTAACTGATTACCAAACAAAAAAATAGGAGACTCCAAATGTAAACCCAAGATATTAATTTCCTCGGGACAATGTGAACGCAGTTGTGTATTCTACGTACAGGTAGCTATACCTATGATTATCCCATTACCAAACAATAACGACATTTAACCAGTTTGTTGGAGACGACTTTCGAAAACGTTGTGGAAAAAGGAGAAATTGCTCATAACGAGCAATTTATCCTTTTTCCACAATGTTTTCTACCCTATAAGCAGATTATTTTCCAATTTCACCACATTTTGAAATGTCGTCTGCAAACTCTTTCAATTTGGGACACTAGAAAATTTGGCGTTTGGTAAAGGGTTAACCACAGACAACTCTTTCATCTTTTAATCAATAGGACAGCAGGAGAAACTACTCATCATGGATTAATTATCTATCCATCTGTTACTAATAAGTTCTTCATTGACTTGCATTATATTAGAAGAAATCAGAATCCAAGTCTTACGAACAATGTTCACAAAAAAGCTGGAAAAATCCACTTTGGAATTTATAGTTCACCCTGAGGGGATTCGAACCCAGTTCTCCCGGGTCCAGTGTCCAAGACCATAACCACTGAGCTAAAGAGTTGGCTCAGTAACACAGAGGTTAGATCTTGTCCTTATTGATTGTTGATATGCTGTAGAGAGTGAGGCGGTTACGTTACAATAGTGATAAAAGGAGAAATAAATGATCATAATGGTTTCTTCACTGCATGTGATATCTTTTCTTTTGAAAATTGAGGTTGAAGTACTTTCTAGTTGTTGGCAAACTTCAGCATTGTAACAGGGATAAACTGGGAAATGAAGAGAAATACCAAAATCAAATGACTACCTCACAGATTGAGTTTCTAATCTTTCTAAAATAAAACATCTTCTATCAAATAAATAATAAATCACATATCTGTTGAGTTTCAGAAAAACTCAATTATTGATACACTTCTCATCTCTTTCATAACTGTGTAATGAAGATTTAGCACATTTATGTTGCAGAGTTAGAAAAAAACATTAAGAGTTTATTTTGTAAACAATTATTTTTTAATTCCGTTCTATGGAATAACTGCAATAGATAAGGGTATCTAGGGCCCAGGTTATGAAACTGGTCTAGCTCTAAGCATGTGCCTTGGAGAGCTAGCCATCACTGTTTATGATCCATTTTTTTCAATCAAAGCACTAAAGGCCCTAATGTTCATTTCACAATCATACAATAAAATGTTGAAAATCGTTGTTCTTTACTGATAAGGATTGTTTAAATCACCTTTACAACATTTGTTAATCACTTATAAATGCAACACATTTGATGATAAAGTCCCTTTAAGAAATGGAGAGGTATTCCAAATTTAGAATAGCCGCAATCAGTTGTTTCAAGTGATTGAAAAAGTGTTTAACCCATTACCAAACAATAAGAACATTTGACCAGTTTGTTGCAGAGTCAGACTACCCTGAAAAACATTTTTGGAAAAAGAAAAATTGCTCGTAACGAGCAATTTCTCCTTTTCCAACAAATTTTTCTGCCCTATCAGCAATTATTTTCCAACTTCACCACATTTTTTAAATGTTGTCTGCAAACTCTTTCAATTTGGGACAGGCAAAAATTTGGTGTTTGGTAAATGGTTAAAATATAACTTATATTTACCTACCATCTGACCTAGTGCCTGCGGTGGTAATGATAGGGACAGCCACCATGACGAGGCCACTAGCACTCCAGATATATTTCATCAGAAATTGCTCAAGCATGATGTACCAGAGGCGTTTACAAAATATCAACTCCATTTGTTGCTTTAGCTTTTGATAACTCTTTTGCAAAAGGTTTAGTTCAACCTGAAATACCAGAACGAAAGAAAGAATAAATTCTATAACTTCAATAATCAAAGAATAGTTTATTGTTGAGGGTTCAATGCAATACTATAGTTAGTGTTTCATGTTTGTTGAGCACTAACACCCGTCTTGCATTGAACCCTCAATATATAAATCCTGTAACTTAAATCAAAGAATAGGTCATATGGACTTCTGCAATGCAGTTACTGCAATCTCCCACGAGTAAGATTCCCTCCTTATATATTATAGGGATTCTCAGAATCTACTGTCACTGTGAGACCCTAATATGTTGGAAATCAAATCTCAAGTACACATTCTCAAATAGCAATAATTCTAATGGCATATTTACTTTGATTCAAACCAAAGACCTTTACATGTGAAGGATATCATAGTTACAATAAATACACTAGATATCAACTGAGCTATCCTAGCAAACTATATACCAACATCACCTTCAAATTAAAAACTAAACTTTTGATTCAGCTTTACAACAATATGTATTTAAACAAAGTTGGCCAATAAGTGAGGATTAAAACCCCAAAACCCCATCAAACCGAGGATTATCAAATGTCTGAGATAAACTCTAGATGAAGAGTATGCATGGTGGTTAATCAAAACGGCTTCTATGCGTATAATCGAGCGTTGCATTGCTTCTATAGGTACAGGCACCGGCTTCTAAACCGATAAATCGTGTTGACATGTGATGACGGGTGTGTTTATTTCTTTAATATCTGAGCAGATACGACAAAGTTTCATGTTATAATTATCTGATGGAACATGTTATATATTTGTTCATTGATATAAACTGACCTTTTGCGTTCGATATGTTCAGGTATTCAAAAACATTCCAAAAACATGGAGCAGAAATAAGTGAGAACTCTTCAAAGATGATTTAAAAGACAATATTTCAATCATATCTAAAGGTTTCAAACTCTTATTGACATTGTTTTGGCAATTTTAACGCACATTTACTGATACTTCTCAATAATTTCTGGTTTTAAATTTTGATAAGCCCTGCATGCCCATGGTAAAATAAAGAGATATTTTAACGCAACGGATAATATACGTACAAGGAACCGGCTAATTAACGATGTAAACGGACAATTCTATATAACCCGTTTCTGATCATTAATTAAGTGATTCAAATTAATATCTTGATAAATTAAGCCGATTTTTTCACTTTGTGTGTGAAATATGCATCAAAATGTGGCTTTTTCTATATAAAATTATTTCACTTGAAACAAAAAATAAGCTAATTCGTTTAAGTCATGAAAGTAGGTTTGTTTTTTATAAGACTATGATTTGCATTCGCATTATCATTACACATAGTTTCATCAGGAATATTAAACACATAATCGAGACTATTGTATTTTATGTTTTCCTTCCTTGGAAGAGAATCAAGCCCAAAGCGATGAGGGACCATTTTTAAAAGTCTGCGACATTAATACCTCGATCACAGAGGTCACTCAGAGTTATCTTGTCTGTGACTATATGAACCGCCTTTTCTTGTGTGTAATTACAAAGTACAATAACAGCACATATTCTTTTGAAACACAATGCATACGACATTAAATAATTTTCCGTGTTAATACTTCGTTTAAAATTTAACACTTAATCTTTTGTGTCAACAGATTTAAATCATTTATTGGTATGATCAACATACATTTGGACCAGACAAAAGTGCTCATGACAAACTCGAACAAAACATTGTTGGACAAGACAATGACTGTAAGAACAAACTCAGGGGAAACATCGTTGGAAAAGACATTAACAATAGAAAGTAGAAACAAACTTTGGCAAGACAATATTGAACTCTTCAGTTGAAGGACTTGAATGGACAGTAATTATTGTGGGGGATGAACATGGGTGGGTAGCATCTATTTGTCTCTCCTTTTGATGATAAAACCAAAGAGAGACCGTCTAAATCTTCGTTTTAACATATAAAACAAAAGAATGAGGGTTCAAATAGAAGCCAGTGCTATCTGTTCGTACATTAGCCGGTGCAAAAAATTTATATATTATAGACTATTCATACATTATCCGTAGCCAACCCCGTTGAGGATTTTTTATATATTTCTTTATTTTTCTGATGAACTAAGGAATGGACCATTTTCTTTTTCGTTTCAACCTGTGAAACAGAATAAAATGAGAATGAGGGTTCATGTAGAAACCGGTGCCATCTGTTCATACATTAGCCGGTGCCATAAATTACAGTTTTATAGGTTATTCGTATATTATCCGTAGCCACCCCCGTTGAGGATTTTTATATATTTCTTTTATTTACAGACATTGAATGACAATAAAGCGTGGCATACAAAAAAATTGGATCTTTATTTTTCTGATGAATTACATTTCAGAAAAGAACATAATCTTTAATAAATCAGACAAAAAACTATATTTTCATCGAAGTGTTTACAATGACGACTCGCATGCGGCCAACTTGTTTTCTTTAGTGTGGATTAAATAAGATGTTCATATTGTTCCATGATACACTTCATTTTAATAAATTATTTCTCTTTTTCTTTATATTCTTCTTTTTCCTTGTCCATCTTCATGTTTTTCTTTGTTTAGAAACTGTTGCTTGTACGTATAGAAGCATGCATTGCAAGTTTATACGCATAGAAGCCGCTTTGATTAACCACCATTATATGGTAGGATTTATGTATGCAGATTATATAAGCATAGATGCCGGTCACTAGACAAAAATAAATATACCATTATCAAAAGCATGAATCAAATGTCTCATCAATAAGCGAACATTGTTCTATCAGTGTTAAAGAAACTTTATTCCTGTTTTTGTAAATATAACAAAACAATTTGTCTTTTCATTCTATGATGATGCTTGACAATAAAATCTGACAGGATCTAATAGTCAGCAATCAGTGTTCATATTACAGTAACTATCATGAAGATCAATATTAGTACAAGAACCTTGTCCAACGAAACAGTCAAAAGACTACAACACATAAAACATTTAATAAAACTCCAAATTTATTTTGGTTTAGACATTAAAGTCTACAATCACTACCAGCCAACAACCATCATTAACTAATTTAGTTCTAAATTTACATATATTGAAGTAAATACCTGATCACCCCCATAAAAGGCTATTTCTTCAGCATTAGTTATGATCCTTGATTGCAAAAACCTCAAATATCCTCGTCTCTTTGCTTCTTCTGCAACCATTTTACCAAATTTCGGTGACAAGGCTCGCAGTATTTCTGCAGTTATAAACACTGAAGTGATGGCTATAATCGTTGGTACTGTAGAGCTGGCTCCACGACTTTTGGCAAGACTGTATAATGTGAAAGACATAAGGGCTACATCGAGTAAGGGCTTTGTTATATGTGAATATAAATGTGCCAAAAGTGATGTGAACAGAGTTATATCTTCTGTTAAATTTTGGTCAACATTTGGTAATCTGCCATCCAGATTACTAACTCTGTAATAAGTTTGCTCTCCAAAGTAAGACTTGTAGGCAAAATCGACGAGACGAGTGCGAAACACCAAGGACAATTGACTTTCAACATAGCGTATCAAACTATTTATAAACGTTGCAGGAATGGCAATTCCGATCCACTGGGCAAGGAGACAGAGGAATGCTCTGACATCACGTTTGACAATCGTCTGCACAATACGTCCGTCTAACCTGGCCACATAAATAGATAGGAAAGTTCTCACAATCAGAGTTAAGGTGTGGAGTGTCAGCATGCCAAACTCCTTCGTCCATATCCCAGGAATGATGATTTTCAACAAATATTTTAACTGCTTCATAAACTTCCTGTCCACATTGACTGCCTGACGCCCCTCGTTCTGTTTTGGAGAGTCCTGACTTTTATTCAAACTTTTCAGCAACCTTGGATAGAGTTTTCTTGACGCATACGCTGTCATACCCCATGCTGCAGCACCAAATACGATCTTTTCTCTCGTATATTTATCCGAGGCAGCTGCCTGTAGCAGATAGCTCATCCTTTTCCAGTAATTTGTCATTTTTGCGAGATTTTTCACCCAATCGATATAAATATTAACACCATATCCACCATTTTGAATGTTTCACGTGAAGTGGCGAGACTTTGATCCCGTTGACCTGTGTATTGACCTCTATAGGCATGTTCGGGTGGATATTGTTTGTTCATCTGAGCACAGATTTATTTATTTTTTCATGAATACTGTTATTATGAATCTACTTGTATTCTATTTACTTAGGTTATTTTGGTTTCCAATATAAACAATGTATTGATGACTCATTTCTCCCTAAGGGTAATCTTGCAAGGCTTGGGAATATTACGATTTTCTCAATTGGTTAAAAAAAAATCAAAAAAAAATCATAAGTTGTCTGTAAATATAATGCATGAGATAATATGCAACCGTTCCTCCTCCTCCTCCTCCAACTCCTCCTCCTCCTCTCCCGCCTCCTCCCCCCTCCTCCCCTCTTTCTCCTCCTCTCCTCCTCCTCCCGCCCCCTTCTCCTCATCCACTCACTCCTCCTCCTCACACACTCCCCTCCTCAAACTCCTCATCCTCCCACTCCTCTCCTCCCTCCTCTCCTTAGCCGTTCCTCGATCCTCATCATCCGCTCCCTCTTCCTTCTTCTCCTCCTCTCGCCGTCCTTCTCCTACTCTCCTCCTTCCTTGTCCTCCTCCTCTTCCCTTCCTCCCTCCTCCTCCTCCCTCCTACTTCTCCATCCCCCTCCTCCCACCGCCTCATCCCTCTTCCTTCTCCCTCCTCCTCCCTCCTCCATCCCCGTCCTCTTCGTTCGCCCCCTCCTCCTCCCTCTTCCTTATTCTCCTCCTCTATTCTTCCGTCTCCTTCTTTTCTTTCCTTATCTAAAAGTTTAGGATTTTCATGCTTAAAGCAATATTGGATTTTTTCTATATCGGATAATGAATTAACATGACTCATGTTTCTTTTAATTGAGCTAAAATTAAAAACAAAGTGTACGACATTTTTTAAATAAGCGATCTGACGTGGCAGATTTCCAGAGCTTTTTCGCGCATAGAAATCATATGTGTTTTACCAGAGACATAGATAACATTTTCTCCTTTTCCCACAATGTTTTCTAAAGGCGTTTGCAACAAAGTGGTCAAGCGTCGTTATTGTTTGGGAAAGGGTTAAGAACTATTGGTGTAACCATTGTGGGTCTTTGACAATAACAGGGTTTTAATAGAATTGAAAATTAGCATGTCATACATACGATATATGACTAGATATAATGTTGATGATGCAATTATTGTCACTTTGTATTGTACTCGTGTTATTTTTTAGTGTTCTTACAATGTATGCAGCGGCAGGTAACACAAAGTATTGTGTTGTAGCTTTGTGTTTGACCACAAAGGTTGGGGTAAAAGAGCTTAGACGGACATCTCTTGCAACGCGTGTTATAAAACAGTTCTCTCCAAAATGAACTGGTGGTGTATTATAGATTGATTTGTCATGAAACGAGCACAAATTCCTACCTACAAACCAAAGGCATCTGACAATGGGCAGGTGCATAGCTTTATGTATGCAGAGTGTGCACATGCAAACACATGGGTTCCGTTTTTCTAAACAGTTTGCGCTTAAGATTTGCTTAAGCCTAAAACAAAAATTCCTCTTTTTTCAATATTGGATGAAGCAATATTGCAAAGTAACACATCATTGGAATCGTCTCTCCGAGACGCTTCCAATGACGTGTCACATTGCAATATTGTACTTTCATTGAAGATTCTATCCATGTTAATCAGTTATGTCTTCGAATATTTTCCTTTAGTTGCTTAGTAAAACGGTACCTTGGTCCTTGGAAAATGAAAAAAAATTATCTATGTGTACAAAAAGCGTCACAAGTATAAATTTTGTCATTTTGTTTTCTGAGGCTTTATATCTATTTTCTATTCTGTATTCGTTTCAAATCCCTGCTATTGTGATATTCCCATCAACAGACACTTTAACCCTTTCCCAAACATAAAAATGTCCGACTGTCCCAAATTGAAAGAGTTTGCAGACGACATTTCAAAATGTGATGAAATTGGATAACAATCTTCTGATAGGGCAGAGAACATTGATGAAAAAGGAGAAAAATTGCTCGTTACGAGCAATTCCTCCTTTTCCCACAATGTTTTCTAAAGTCACCTGCAACCAAGTGGTCAAATGTCGTTATTGTCAATATTATATGTGTCAGCAGTTGAAAAGGGTTCAGAGTTACCGTTTGGTCTTACTATCCAATGTTGGTTATATAATCAGCTCTTGAAGATGCACCCTGGAAACACCATATTCCAAACAGTGCGAATATAGTTCGGCTGAGTGACCGTTGTAAGTAGCTTATACAGCTCTTCCATCATATTCCAATGCTTACAGGTTTATTACCTGTATCCGTGATAATTTGCACAATGTACTCTTTTAAGCCTCTTTTACAACAGTGTTGATTTGAAGAGTAAGATGACACCCAGGGCAACATCGCAAATTTCAATGCTTTACAAAACTAGTGTCATAATTTTCATTTAACCCTTTACCAAATGTCAACTTTTCGACTGTCCCAAATTGTAAGAGTTTGCAGACGACAATTCAAAGTTGATGAAAATGGAAAATAATCTGATAGGGTAGAAAACATTGTAGGAAAAGGAAAATTGCTCGTCCTTTTCGACAATGTTTTCCAGGGTCGTCTGCAACGAAGTGGTTAAAAGTCGTTATTGTTTGGTAATGGGTTAATGCATTAGTTTTTACAGACTCATTTATATTGCTGGTCATGAACGATTTCATCTGATGGTACAATTTTGAATCTTATTGACATCACAATCATGACTTGATTTATCCTTCTACTTGATCTGTCATCTGCTAGCGCCTATGACTGTTATGCTGGGTAATTGTTTGAAAATAAATGTTTGTGTTGTCTGCTTTCAAATTTTGATGAGGAAAGATACTCAGAGTAGCAAACAGGTTAGATCACAGGCCAGCTGCCAATTTACTTGACGGCTGACCTGTGATCTAACCTGTTTGTACAAGCATGAAGTCTGTTCCAGCACTATAAGGGTTGAAAAGGATCAGTAACAACCATATGCAAGGAACAAATGCTTTAATTGCTGTGGTATTCATGGGCCCGGCAAGGACATTGCTAGAAAAGAAATATAAGAAACCTGCTGAAGTTCTTTCATTCATCATTTAATGATATAAAAAAGACAAGTATATATTTGCATGTAGAAACTAAACATAAACATATCTATATGTGTGATGAAATGGTGAAGACCCCTGAACAAGATATTCATCAACAATATTCATGAGAACAAAGATATATAAAAAGTTTTATAAAAAACATGTGATACCATGTTAAAAGATTTTTGAAACAGAAATGGGATAATGTTAGAGACTAAATATTGGATAATGTTAGAGACTAAATAGAAATACTTAAAAACCTTGAAATACATATTCATACAGAAAAGTTGAAGCCTTATCTTGAAAGTGAACACATTGTATTTCCTTTTTAATTCCAAATTTAGGAAACCACTGTGATTAAGAGAGAAATTTCTCTTTAAAAGAAATTCACATTTTACCACAATTGTTTTATTCAAGACACAAATACAATACTTAATTCTAACCAAGACTCAGATAACATGAAATTTGGCTTTCAGGATATTTTTATTTGCCACAATGATTTCTACCCAATATCATAGATTCTGTTTTTTAATGATAATATTTTGTTATCTGCTGCTGTATTCCATTCTGATCAGTTAAAAATTCCCAAGTGGGCAGAGGGTAAATTGAGTGCAAGTATGAAATCACAGTCAGAAATTCGGCGTTTGGTAAAGGGTTAAGGGTGTGCACTGCTTTTCAATGGTACATTGCTTGACTCTATTCTATCATATATGTAAAGGTAAAAATCAAGTTCCATGTTTTTACCCTTTCCTTCATATTGGTTTATCTATTCCAAATTGAAAGCAACAGTAGATCATAATTGTTCAATTAGAAAAAAAAATATTTTCCTTGTAATATAGGGTACCTATAGTTTCAATAATGATGCACACATATATTTCATGTTTCAAGCTATCTGTTCTTTTCACAATGCTGTTTTTACTTGAAAGGTTTAAGCAAACATTCATGCAAGTTAGTACGGATTGATCATTCCATTGTAGAATTCAGTAGAAAATATTGGGTAAAGCAGAAAGAAAAGGAAAGATACCTGTAGGCAATATAGAGTGTTGACAGGTTTCAACATACAATGACAATAACCAAAATGGATAGACTATGATAGGATTAGGATAGACTATGATATGATTATATAGCGTGCTGATGGTGATTTCTGATTATGGTGTGTAAAAGCATCCTAATTCAAATACTTGTACCAATCTTTCAGCAGATCTTTCGTTCATCATATTGTCATTATCAGTCACATTGTGAAGATCGCAAACTCATTCAGGAGATGAAGAATAAGATCATAAAGTTGATGGTACCAAGCCCCATAATCCATAAAACTTTGGTGCATTCTAGGCAATTTCAGGGTCATTAATGTAGTATCATATTAGAATTTTATTAAGGCGTCAAGGGTTAATACATTAATGAAGTAGGTTTTTGTGATTTTAATAAGTCCTAATTTTTCTTTCTCTGTCAGAAGCATGTGGATTCAGCTGCGTACTCTCATATAGAACGCTACACGCCTGACCTTACTATGTACATAGAAGGATAGCAGGAAGAACACTCTGGCAGTAATTGATGTTTAGAGAGAAGCAAAGACCCAATAAACTGTTTATAAGGTCTTTGAGAGAAGTAAGGGACAAGGCACAGAGTAAGAGATGGGTGTTACCAAGACAATCGAGACAGTGAGCCAGGTAAGCAGGCAAAAAATATTCTGAAAACAGGGAGACAAGGCACAAAGCTTTGAAGTTTAAAGCTCTCAGGATAGCAAAGAACCTAGCACTCCAATGACTGCTTAGAAACACAGTTCATAGTTAAACTGATGGTACACTGGCTTATTAACCCATTACCAAACAACAACATTTAACTGCATTATTGCAGACAACTCTGGAAAACATTGTGGGAAAAGGTGAAATTCCTTGTAATGAGCAAGTTTTTCTTTCCCCGCAAAGTTTCTTGACTTAACAGAAGATTATTTTCCACTTTCATCACAATTTGAAATGTAGTCTACAAAGTCTTTCAATTAGGGACAGTCTACAATTTTGCGTTTGGTAAAGGGTTAACCAATAATGCTTGGCAGCAACAGTAGGCACAAAGCACCTCAATGGCTGCTAGGAGACACAGCACAGAGACAATTAACATTAATGAGCAATCACTGGGAGCAGGAAACAGTGAGCATTCCTATATCCATACACAATGTAAAGCATCTTTTTGGCAAATGATGGTTCCTAAACCAAAAACACTTTTATATAGACAATCACAATTGTTCATAATTATCCTCTATTATGCCTCTTATGAAGTTCATGTTTCAACTTTCGCTTCAAATTGCCTTAATTCCTTCAAAGATGAATACTACTTTTATTTAGTGAGTCAACATTTAAATTATCTGTAACATCCTTGAATAGCTTTGCCATCTTTTTCATGTTCTATATTGCTATTTTGAGGAAATATCACTTGAAATTGATTGATCAAGAATGTTAGCTGTCAAAAACATGTTTCTTTTACAAATACATATGTTTCTCATACAGAGGCCTCATTTGGCCGAGATTAGCAGTGTCTTTTGTCGCTGTAAATGAGTTTAACCCTCTATGAATAAATTATTATTATTATTATTATCATTTATGAAGAACTAAGAAGAAGGTTTTGAGAGACAAATGTCTCTGCTCATGTTTTGAAACACAAATTCTGTTACTTTGATTAATGTTGAGTTCATGAATCATGGATTTAGTTTGTAACCAAGGAGGACCCACAATGTGATTGATATGAACTGGTGTGTAATGGGTCTTCCTTACACACATTGTGTCAGTCTGTTGTCAAAAGTCTATCCATTTCATGGTCCTTGCCATCTGACGCCTTACCCCTGTTCTGAGCATGCGACCTTAGAAAAATGGTAGAAAAGTTTATATTAGGTTTTTGTTTTAGCCTTTCCATGTTCCTGTAAGCTAAAGAAGACAGTATAAGATTGAATTAGCAATTGATAGATATTTTTGAACAGTTGAGAATTGGCTAATGAATTTATGCATTTGCTTAACCCATTACCAAACAATAACAACATTTAACCACTTTGTTGCAGACAACTCTTGAAAAAACTGTGTGAAAAGGAGTAATTGCTCGTAACAAGCAATTTTTCCATTTGCCACAATTCTTTTTGCCATATCAGAAGATTATTTTCCTATTCCATCACATTTTGAAATGTAGTCTGCAAACACTGTCAATTTGGGACAGTTGAAAATTTGGTGTTTGGTAAAGGGTTAAGATTACTAAGATATTCAAATTAAAAATAAAACATCTCAAGGAAACAATTTTAGGCATGCATATCAATGCATAGTGAAATTAGACAGAAGTCACTGTGGCAAATCCCTGTAATAAGCAATTTTCATTCATTGTGTAACCATTTTATGAATTCTTTGTGCAAGAAATTATGATCAAATTTAAGACAAAGGCATGCTTTCATAAGTTGGAAATATGTGCACCAAATTTAAAAGAAGTAACACATCATAAAAAAGACACAGCTAATGCAAAATTGCATCTAATACTTTTTGATAGATAAGTACAAAACATTAAATTACATCATCAAAAGCAAAGAGCTCTTTGTTAAATTGATTTCCATCTTTTTGTAGAGTGTACTTTTAAAAATAGATCTAATCATCTAAGGCAATTCACACATTTTTTTTTCAAAAAAACATGAAAAAAAATGTTGAAACATCATGCAGGATTAAGTTTTTCTAACAAGGAAACACATTTCTCTTGTTATAAAATGTATTTCATATCAAGTTCAAGCTAGGTTGACAACCTATTTTGTCACAATATTTCTGATTATTTGCTATTCTTATATGTATATTTGCATCAGGTTCGTAAACTACTATAATATACACACTAACCATTGCAATAAAAAACTAAGACATGAGAGAGTATTCATTAAAAATATTTAAAAGTTCAGTAAGAAAAATTTATGTTAACCCATTACCAAACAATATCGACATTTGACTTCTTTGTTGCAAACGACTTTAGAAAACATTGTGGGAAAAGGAGAAATTGCTCATAACGAGCAATTTCTCCTTTTCCAACAATGATTCCTGCTATATCTGAAAAATATTTTTCAATTTCATCACATTTTGAAATGTTGTCTGCAAACTCTTTCAATTTGGGACAGTCGAAAAAATTTGTTGTTTGGGAAAGGGTTAACCCCAATGAAAGGGGTAAATAATAATAAAAAACAAACAAAACCATTGCATTAAGGCTAACCCTTATAGTGCTAGAACAGACCTCATACTTATGCAAACAGGTAAGATCCAAGTAAATTGGCGGCTGGCCTGTGATCTAACCTGTATGCTACTTTGAGTAAATTTCTTCAACAGAATTAAGCAGATCCTTAAGGTTTCGGAAAGCAGATGACACCAAAATCTATTTTGGAAAAATCCAGCATTGTAAGGGTTAAGCATAGTTGTATTACCAAATACAGCTTCAATGTTTTCCAAATGTTTGTTTTGTGAATGATCCAATTTAAAAGCAATATCAGTTGAGTCTTACAACTTTTGAATGAATGGTGTTTTAAAAGTATAAAAGCTGTATCTTATGGGGAAGTCTGTCTGTATTCTGTTATCTATACCATGTGTATCCCAGATGTGTAAAACTGGGTTACATTTTATCGTCATAGGTTGTTTGAACAGATTTCAAGATAAAAATGCTTTAATTGGATGTTTCAATGAAAGATAGATATTAAAATAGCATAGGACTTTCTATGGTCTTGCATTAAAAATAAACACATTTCTCTTGGATCCTAAACTAGTGTACTGTTCATGGTGCAATAAAAGACTATATATAAAAATAGTTCAGAACTTGCTATAGTCTTGCACCAAACATAAAATTGTTTCTCTTGAATCCTAAGATTGTGCATTCAATCAATGGTTCAATGAAAGACTAAAGCAACTCTTTCACCAAATATGCAGCCTTTCAAGACATATATCAGTATATTATCAATGACAATTTATTTTGTTATAATTATCAATGTCATCAACTGTAAGATAAAAAACAAGTCTGTTAGTTGTATGTACATATGAAAAGGAAGTGATTAATAATTGAAGCACTTAATTGCAATGCAATGCATGTATGACAGCATGGTGCAGCCCCTGACCTGTACCATCCAATTGCAAAGTTTGCTCATTGAGCAATCTGATATCTATATATCGGCAATCCATATAGGGAAGAAACAGTGTCAAACCAGACTACTCAGCAGTAAGGAAGAAAATATCAAGGTACAAACTTCCTTTATATCCAAATGGTTAAAATGACCAGCGCAAAGTCTTTCATTGATGTTTTTGAAAATCATGATTTGCTTCTATCCCAACCCTCAATATTGTTATTTTTTAATGGTTCAAATTGAAAGCAAAAGCAGATAATGAAAAATAACACAAACAAAGTATATATCATCGAGTCTTTTTGATATTGGGTAGCCAAATTGACAAACAAATGCTCTTTAAAGCCATACTTGCGCTCATCTTCACTTAAATTGTGAAAGTTCTACAATAATTGAAAATTAACTTCAAAGTACTTTGAATTTCCTTTTACAGATGAATTGAGACTGTAACACGTTCACATGATGCTTTTAAAAGAGTGAATACCATAAGGTTCGTTTACAATAAGCGATAAAACTGGGTCATCCGAGAAATGATGGGAACCAATAAAAAAAATTCTCTATTTTGAATGTTCATGTTGTTAATATTAGATAAATGACAGTATTTCTATGTGTTTCAAATGATTTCTTTAACCAGGTGATCGCCACACATTAATCTGAGTGCTTCTTGCTATTTTAGATGATACTTGAATGTAAACAATGAAGTTAAATTGGTGGGCACCAAATTTGTGAAAAAAGCACTTTGAAAAATAGATAACAAATAGTGCAGGTGTTAAATTGTCATGATCCGGTGGTTTTTCGCTATGTTTCAACATATTCTATCATAATTTATAACTCATATTACCTAGTTCTGTAGTTTTTCTGACCGATAGTATGCTTTTAAAAACAATTCATCCTTTTATCACAAAGGTGGGGTATTAAGGTGAAAGAGATTGGAATGATCAACTGTTTAGATAATTGCTTCAGGTCACTCAGCACAAGGATTACATTTAAGCAGAGGTTGTCCTAACAGGGATCAAAAGTTATCCTGGGGTCAATACAATGAAATATAATATAACATGTAATTATAGACCCCTGTGGTTGAGGTAGAAGGGATTTCACAGAAAATATTAAAAATTTTCTTCTGTAAACCTCTGCCTTCATGAGAAAATAGAGTTAAAAGGAAATAATATGTATCCAGAGGTCTAGAGAAGAAAATTGAATATATCAGAGACTTGTTAATGCAGTTTGGTCAGTCCTATATTGTGGATATTCATTCAGCTTTCAACCCTTAGATTTGCTGGGTAATTTCATAAAGATAGATTTTTGTGTCATCTGCTTTCCAAATCCTTTACTATTTGCTTAATTTCGATGAGGAATGATACTCAGAGTAGCAAACAGGTTAGGTCAAACAATTTACTTGGTGACTGGCCTGTGATCTAAACTGTTTGCATGAGCATGAAGTCTGTTCCAGCACTAAAAGGGTTAAGACTAATACAATGAAAAAATGGAAACAGAAAGATCCTCTTCTCTAGTCACTGAATATTTAATTTTTTCAATTATGCGCCACTTAATGCCTTTAATGAATGGGAGATAAAAATAAAAGTGATAAATTACGATTCAGATTCATTTAGAGTTATACGATCTTTAAATGCATTGTGGGCCCTGGGTACTTCATGCACTAATGGTATAGGTGAGCCGGGGATGTGATCTCGATTATCATGATGTCCACCCTTGTATAATCCGGCATAAGGTTGGTGAGGTGTCTGGTCTCCATACTGAAACAAAAGATGGAATGATTTGAATGCAATGTTTCTACTTTCATCGTTCTGAGTATTGTTCACCAACATTCACCGTCTGTTGACCTGCCTGATGAGTATGAATTACACTCTATACTGAGTATCTAAAAATATCCTCGGAGCTGTCTGTAATGTTCGACCATGTGGTTTGTCCATGTGCGTTATTTGATAAATGCTAATAAGCTTACCTGTTGATATATAATGCATATAGCTCTATTTATTGACTGTGTTTGGAAGACTGTCGAGTATTAAATATACCGCGTCATAATTATTCATGCATAGAGGGCAACAGACGGTGAATGTATGTGAACAATACATGTATCAAGGTAATGGTTGACCTACAGGGGCATAGCCAGCCTCAAATCAATCTTATTTCTGGTGCCAATTTAAAAATCGGAAGTCACTTTTGAAATTGATGTTACACACATGTGTACTGAAGGCTATGCCCCTGACCTATTGAAAAAGAAGACCCCAATCAAACAACATAGGTATATATACTCATTAGAATTATCCCGACATTGACTACCAAAAACACAAAATTTGGTCTTGACAATAGGACTGGGACAGGTACCCAACTTCTCGGGTACAGGCCGGGTACAGGCCACTACCTGGGTAGCAAATCACTACCCGTTACCAGAGGTTATTTTTACCTGGGTTAAAAATCCAAATGAATGTGTGAATATGCACTCATTGATGAGAGAGTCAGGCGTTTCTAAATCCCAAACTAGCAATCAAGTATCCCCCAAACAATCTCTACACATGTACTATACTCTCTAACTTGAAGGCTGCTCATCAGCTATTATGACAATCAACGTTTGATTTTTTTATGGTAGTTACAGTAAGTCACAAGCGCCTGGAACCATTACTTGCGGCCATTCTACATTTAAACGGTAATCTAAGGGAGGGAAAATTAATGGATCTAAATGAGAATAATATCGGCTCAGGTACCCACAGGAAACATCGCCTCAGGTACCCGGGTAGCAAATTGCTACCAGTCTTAGCTCTTCTTGACAATGAATACTAACAAAGTTGTTTAAAATATAGTCGTTTTTCTCCTGAGATACTGTGTATAATGTATAATATAGGCCAAAATACCTCCCCCCCCCCTGCACCCCCCACCCCCACCCCAACTCCACACCCTGACAGTCTATGGGGATGTAGTTCATACCTGTATTGCATTGTATGGGTGGTACGCTGCCCCGCGAGTTGGAGACATAAAATGTGGATCCTGGCCTGTTGCTTGTATCTGCTGGGCGGTTTTGTATGACATGTCTTGTATATCTGTTTGAGGAAAAGCAGAACATAGATCATACTAAACACTTTACAAAACTCGAGACAAGAAGCGTTTTTTTTCTGTGCTAATCTTTTATTTATTTCTTATAACCCTTTACCAAATGCCAAATTTTCGACTGTCCCAAGTTGAAAAACATTGAAGACGACAATTCAAAATGTGATTAAATTAAAAAATAATCTTCTAATAGGGCAGAAACCATTGTGGGAAAAGGATAAATTGCTCATTATGAGCAATTTCTCCTTTTCCCACAATGTTTTTCAGAGTCGTTTGCAACAAACTGGTGAAATGTCGTTATCATTTGGGAGAGGGTTAAACCATATAATGTTGGACCTCATTAGAATTATCATGTAGAGCCAGTTTTAAAGAGTTCCATCAATATAAAATTGATTGTTAAGATTTTGAAATACCCTATAGATGCATTTTCTCAAATATCTCTTCAGTAGACAGACTGTGCTACAAATTGTGAGGGAAACAGGCTTTCTGCCTTAGACTTCATAAATATTGATGTGTTGAGCTTCTGGTTTATGCCTTTGAAACAGTAATTAAACTTATCAGGTTAGGCAGTTAAAGTATCCATGCAATTGACCTTAAAACACAAATATCTTTCAAGGACATTAGAATTTCAACTCTGTCTGAGATTATTTTGATAAAAGAGAAAAAAGAGTACACGTATATGATTAAGTGTTATCCCTTTCTAGAACATAACATGAATCATCTGACTGATATGTTTGTTTATTTGAACTGTAAGATTCACCAACAGTTTATCTACACATTTAACAGTTTATCTACACATTTAACAGTTTATCTACATATTTAACAATTTATCTACACATTTAACAGTTTATCTACATAGGGAAAACAGCCCTGAATCAGAAGCTAGACTTACTAGGGGCATCAGGAAGGTCATCCTCAGTGGCCTTGGTCGTCACCCTTGTGATGGTTTTACGGGTGATCTGCGGGCCCTCAGAACCAGGGGGCGGGTCTGTGGGATCAGGTTTAGAGTCCGTCCAAACAACCTGCGATGTTTTAACACCAGTATGGGGGTCGTCATGGTAGCGTGCTACAGACATTCCTGGCGGGGGGACTCCTGGGTCATCGAGGATGGTTCCCGCGGGTACCAGAGCATTGGAAGGGTGTTTTGACCTTTGATTGTGACCTTGAGGAGCTCCATACTGGTTATTGTAGTAGGGTGTCGACTGATAGTTAGGTCTGCCCATCCCATCACCATAGTTAATCGTATCATCCTGGCTATTCTGACTGTGTGTGGTCATTGCAAAGGCCATCTTCTGTTGACCTGTTGGAGTGTTCTCTACATACCACTGGGCTTGACCTGCCTGTTGGAATGGCATACCTGGATACATGGATGGGACGCCTGGAGGTGGGTATTGACCCCCCATGGGGTATCTAGGGTCATAGTGCAAGGGGTAACCAGACTGGTAACCTGGTTGATATTGATTAGAATCATAGTCCTCGTTATCATCAGAAAATATTGGCGCATAGATTTCTGGGGGTACATCTTCATCTTTATTTCGTTTTGATTTTGTTTTTGGGGAATGTCCTGTGTTGTGATGGTCATTTTTACGAGGAGATTTTGGAGATTTTCTTTCCTTTGAAGTTTTCCGTTTCCTCCTGTCGGGTTTAGGAGAGGAGTGAGCCTCTGGCCCAGTAGTTTCACCGTCTGTTTGTCTGTTCATTGTATCACTGCTACCTGATTCATCCAGATCATTAGAAGCTTTCCCATTATTTGTTCCTGGTGCACCAGGTGCATCAGATTTTTCTGCGTCAGACTTGTTCACTGTGTTCATTCTCTTCATACTATTCCTCTTTATTGCAGATTGCAACTCACTTGCAAAGTCCTGTGTCTTTCTAGCAGGTGGTTTATCATCCCCAGTCAAATTTTTAACTTGATCATAGTCATACAAATAACCTTCTTTGTCTGGGTTTTCAAACATTCCAGATTTAGGCCGTTTCACATCTGTCTTGTCTTCTTTTTCTACACCACCAGTACTACCTCTTCGCCTCATGGAACGATCACTTCCTCGCAATCCCAGCTCACCGCGATCAAAATCACCCGATTTTAGTTTGTCAAAATTGGGTAGACTTGGTGCTTTAGGTGGATCTACTTTACGACTCCTTTTAGGTCCTGGAGACGATCCCGGGGTTCGGGATATTGATGCAGTCCTTTCCACACGCATACCACTATTGCTATTTGACCTTTCGTAATTTTTCTCATATCTCCCCTGATTCACATTTCTTCCCCCAGGGTTTTCAGTCTCTCTGATATTTGTGCTTTTGCTTTTCACAGTGTTCGAGACATTCATAAGCGAGGTCATTATGTGGTCGTTATCAAGCGTAAAGTTGCTTCGACTGTCTGACAAGTTACTCACTTTCTCGACGTTATGCCATGTTCGAAAGCCGTTGTTTTCATTCCCATCTCTAGACAACATATTGTTTGTTTTTGTATTTTCTATCTTGGCACTGATTGGCTCATCATCATCTCCTGTGAGACCTGCAAGTCGGCCCGTTTTATAACACCAACCGAGCAAAATGGCAAACGCAATTAACACCGCAATTCCAAGCACAATTCCCACAATACCCCCAACAGGAAACTGGTTTGCCCCAATGTAATCGGCTGGTGCGGAAGCATCCTCTGAAGTATAAATAAGAACAAGTTATGAAGCGACATAAAGAATAAATAAAAAACAAAATATAACATGTAATAAAATATTGGCATGTTTATAAGGATATACAAGAATAAAAAATAACCAGACTACTGTACCAAGGGTCCCGGATTCGAATCCATGTTAGGCGAGATGAAAATTGCCGGGACTTACCGACATACCGGCACGATTACTGGTGTATTGTCCAGGAAGCAGTCATTGAGAATGACACGATGGGCTTTATTAAGCCTCCTTCACAATCAATGTAAAAGAAATTATGCAAACAAACAAACAAACATGTTATTAAGGATAGACATGAAAAAAAGAAAAGGTTAACATGTTATAAAGAATACAAATTAGATAATAAACATGCAACAAGAATAAATATGTTATAAAGAAAACACATGTTTGAAAGTTTTACATATGTTATAAAAAATAAACGTAAATTAAGGATTAAGAAGAAAACTTTAAGCCAAGAAAAACATGTCATGGTTTCAATGTTCATTAACAGTTAACACATTATCACTGTACGCCACATTTTTACGTCTTGCAGAAGACAACTTTCAAAAAGCAGTGTGACAAAAAGAGAAATTGCTTGACACAAGCAATTTCCTCTTTTTGCTACAATGCTTTTGCCATCTATTCACATATCACAACAGCCGAACTAAAAGGTTTTTTGCGTGTTTACAATGCTTTTCTAAAATCCCCTGCTTAAAGTAAAAATAATGTCGTCTGAAGGTGGTAAAGAGTAAACCCTATATGATGACTTGCATTGCCTCATCTGCATCAGTATCATTATTATCTGCAAATATTGCTATGGGTTTGAATCAGTCAACAAAATGCATATAGGTAATTGGTTAACCTTATTTCACAATTAACACATTATCATAACAAATCTATCACCGTGGCCTATAGTGGTTAAGGCGTCCACCTCAGGATGGGGAGGTCGAAGGTTCAAGTCCAAAGAGAAGTGTTTGACCAGGAAATGTTACTTATGGGACTTGTTCCGAATTGGCCGGTTTGTAAGCCACAAGCTAGTTAGAGTAACGATTACCGACTTGTATCCGCTTTGCGCCTGTCATAGTGAAAGAAATTGGGAGGAACTTGGTATTATCAGTGAAGTGTCTCATGTGCTAAACTGGCTGGCACTTTCAATAGTGGTAACACTTTAAAAATAAAACCTAGCAATTAATACTTGTACACAAGTACACTTTGAATAATAAGTGCAAGTCTCACATTTTTACGGAGAATTATGAACAAAAACAATCTTTTTATGGGGGATAATGAACAAAAACAATCAGTATCTCATTAATCATCACATGAAAAGCCATTCCTTTTTCAACCCTTTCTCAAACAACAAATTTTGGACTGTCCCAAATTGAAAAGTTTGCAGACGACATTTCCAAATTTGGTGAAATTGAAAAATATTCTTCAGATAGAGCAGAAAACCTTGTGGGAAAAGGAAAAATGTCTTCTTTTCCCACAATGTTTTCTTAAGATGTCTGCATCAATGTAGTCAAATGTCGTAATTGTTTGGGAAAGGGTCAAATGTGTTTGATCACAAATTACATAATTAGACTACATACAATCTAATTGCAAATACATGTATATGGAGGGTTCAACCCATTACCAAACAATAAAGACATATGACCAATTTGTTGCACGTAACTCTGGAAAACATTATGGGAAAGGAGAAATTGCTCTTAATCAGCAATTTCTTCTTTTCCCACAATGTTTCCTGCCCTAACAGAGGATTATTTTCCAATTTCATCACATTTTGAAATGTTGTCTGCAAACTTTTTAAATTTGGGACAGTCGAAAATTTGGTGTTCGATTACAGGTAAATATAAGACTGCAGTTTCCTTCACTTTTGCAAATGACCTGCAGTAGTCATGCAAAGAACCACTAATATAACTTTACTTACTGTAGACAGATATCCTAAGAGAGAAGTCGTTGCCATAGTTATATATCTGCTGCGTTCGAGTCAGCTGTATTGTGATTGCCCGAGTTTTAGAATAGAGATACCCAGTCGTGGCAGTGGAACTGCAGCCCAGGTTTTTCTGAAAAGATGTTTATCTACATTATATTAACCCATTACCAAACATTAACAACATTTAACCACTTTGATGCAGACGACTCTGGAAAACATTGAGGGAAAAGGAGAAATTGATTCTGACGAGCAATTTCTTCTTTTCCCACAATGTTTTCTGCCATATCAGATGATTATTTTCCAATTTCATCACATTTTGAAATGTCGTCTGCAAACTCTTTCAATTTTTGACACTAAAAAATTTGGCATTTGGTAAAGGTTTAAACCAAATTCTCCCACACTCATACTTATAAATATAGCATGCCCCTCTTTCAATCAACAATGATTGCACAGTTCCTCAACATCTATACTTGTTCACCTTATCTAACTTTAACCCATTACCAAATAACAAATTTTTAGACTGTCTCAAATTGGAAGAGTTTGCAGAGGACATTTCAAAATGTGATGAAATTGGAACATAATCCACTGATAGGGCAGAAAACAGTGTGGGAAAAGGAAAAATTGCTCGTTACGAGCAATTCATCCTTTTCCAACAATGTTTTCGAAAGTCGTCTGCAACAAGGTTGTCAAATGTTGTTATTGTATGGGAAAGGGTTAACCCAACTAAATTTAGAACACATACAAAAACTATTCCCTTATTTATACACCCAAGTACCGGGGTATGGGCTGGGTACAGGCCACCACCCGGGTAGCAAAAACTTCCTGTTACCATTCACTACCCGTTCCAGACGTCATTTTAACCTGGGTTAAATGTTAATGTGTGAATAAGCACTCGTTGATGAGTGAATCTGAAGTTTCTAAATCCTAAACTAGCAGTTATTTATCCCCAACCAATTTCTCAACATGTACAAATATGTCATGCACACTAACTCTCCAACTTGAAAGCTGCTCATCAGCTATCGAAACTATCAACATTTTGTTGTTGCGATCATCGCAGTAAGTCACAAGTGCCTGGAACCATTACTCACGGCCATTATACATTTTAACAGTAATCTAAGGGAGGGAAAATTAATGGATCTAAGGGAGAACAATATCAACTTGGGTATCAGGGTAGTAAATTGCTACCCGTCCCAGCTCCACCAGGAAGCAGAATCAAGAGTGATCTAAGTAGTAAAAGTTTGTTTCACTATCAAGGAGAAATTATAAAGATTAAACAAACTTACAATATAAGCTCCTCCTACACTGTCCCCATCAAATATTTTGAGAGTCATCCCGCAATCCACGAAACGAAATCGCTCAAAAACGATCTCAAATTTGTAATTATTACTTGAGTATGATGACTCGAATGAAATGATACAATTTGTTGGTGGGTTACTAATACCAACAGTGCCTTTTGGTTCTACTATGATACTATCATCTGCCACCGATTTTCTTTGACCGCAGGTTGTTGGTGAATCCATATAAACTGAAAATAACAAAAACAAATATAACTACCCATTCTTTATGATGCATGGTTCTCGGCTTTACAATAAAAGCAAATCAATTCTGACACGAGATCGGCAACCACGTCGTAAACAAGCATCAAATCATCACGGAAAATAGTTGGCGCCAGCAACCTTCATCAAATTTGTTTGTCTTGTGCCAATTTCTTAATTTTGTTGCAAATGGCGCCATTTGCGATGGTCAGTGTGAACCCTGTTTATTATGCAATATCAGATTGAAGAGGGTAAAAAGTAAGCAAACAAAACAAGCAATTTAGGATTATGACTCCTAATTACAAGGTTGCATGTTATCTCAACACTAAAAATAGCAACTTTATGAAACCTTGTCACATTGAAGATGTTAACAAATGAAAAGGTTTTACCATGAAACTTTTACATTATAACCTCATTAAGGGAAGATAATCAATTAAAAAATTACATTGAAACATGGGATACTTAATCTCTCTGTCATGAATATTAATGTTAACCCTGTTTGATTTTAGTGAAAAAACTTTTGGTAGAAAGACACATTAAAAGGTTCTGATTATGCTTCAAAAAGAAATCCAAACTTAACCATGGAACACAGGGGAAAATAAATTTTATCATTTGTCAGGGGAGACAAATCAAGAAAAAATGAAAACAGGGGGTTAATAAGAACAACTTAGACCATAAAAAGCTGTGTCAATATGGTCATTGTTCAAATAATGTTCACTGCTTTATATGTTATAGCTACTATAGTAATTTCAGGTATACAAACATTGAAAATGTTTGATTATCTGAGGTCATAATCTTAACAAGCAATTTCTCCTTTTCCCACAACGTTTTTTGCCCTACCTGAAGATTATTTTTCCAGTTTCAACACAATTGGAAATGTTGTCTGCAACCTCTTCCAATTTGGGACAGTCGAAAAAATGGCATTCGGTAAAGGGTAGAAAAATGATGTGTTTTTGTTCTGTGTTAGTATGATAAGAAAACGAATGGTGAAAGGATTTCAACTTACAAGTCCTGGCTTGAATGCAGCCTACAAGGCTGATAAGCAGCAAACAGTCTATCATGTCCATTCTGAAAAAGTAATTCCAGCAAAATAAAGCAAATCCTAACTTTGTCGGTCAACCATATACCAGCCACAAGATATTACAACAATGAATTTCTATCTATGAGTGACAGTGTGGTTTTTTTCCAGCGGCCCTTTTGCTCTGTTTGTTACATTAATGGCAGTATTTGTTGGTGACATTTCTTGCCATTGGAGTTCCAATGATTTACAGACAACCCGTTAAATGACCAACTCCCCAAATTGAATTCATATATAGTCATCCAGGAGTCAACTCGTCAAAAAGGATTGATATAGTAGTTCTATATATTCCTTATCTTTTGATAACATAAATGAAACCATTCACTATTTTGAAGTTAATTTTGATGTTAATGTTTTTTTTATCAAAGTCATTTTTCCTATTACCAACATACTGATAGGGAGTGATAGTGTATAGTAGTATTTTTGGTTCTTTCAACATTTCCTCAATCATTCAGATCCTAAAAAGAGTTAAATGAAAGAAAAGAAATATTGAGCCAATCAAACATATCCCAATGGGGTTAAGGGTTACCAGTTCAGTTAATTTTCCGATATATTGTGATATTGTCACTACTTTTGTGAGTTGAAAAGGTGCCTAAAAAGCAATTTTGTCAACATCTTTTCGATCTTTGATCGTCTGCAAAGGAATCTTTAAAATAATGATGTCTACTGGCAAAGGCAACATGCAGATTACATCTTGTATTTCGTCCTACATGCATACCATCAGCTGTGTTATCTATTTTACCTGTAGAAAGGTGTTAATTACGTACCTGACAATTATTTATTCAATTGTACGTTAATATCGACTGATCCATTGTAGATCAAACGTTAGATCATCGGCTGATGTAGTTCCAAATTTCAAACAATACATCGAGCGGCCATTTTGTACCAAACTGTTGTCATTTCCTATTATTTTGACCTACATTCTTTCTTGATTGGTTTACCTGGATGGCCAAACAAATGCATAAGATAATTAGAAAATTCAGAAGTTACCTCCCTTTCATTAATAATCAATTAGGAGAGCTTTGCCACCCAATAAAAGTCATGGGCGGCAAATTCTGATTTTTATTAACTTAGCCGTAAATACAAAAACAATTTGCTACACGTGTTCGTATTTATGAAGTTTTAAAGAAAGTTTCAGTAATAATTCCTTTTACGGTTTAGGACAAACTGACTAATTACGGACAGTTAATGTCGCCGCATTATTAATCTAAGCTTGAAATCGCCGCTTTCATCAGCAAACAAGACGTTTTGACATCGTAATGTTGACCAACATTCCCCGTCTGTTGACCTGTCTGATTAGCACGAATTATGCGCTATACTGAGTATCTAAAAAATCCTCGGAACACAATCCGTAATGCTCGACCGCGTGGTACGTCCTCGTGCATTATTTTATAAAGGCTACTAAGTTTACCTGTTATTATTGTTGACTTACATTCACCCACTGTTGCCCCCGATGTATGAATAATTATGATGCGGTATATTTGATACTCGACATATTTCTTAACACAGTCGATAACCAATAGAGCTATATGAATTATGTATCAACAGGTAAGCTTAGTATAGTTCACCAACTAGTCCAGATAACTGGTCTCGAAGGCTATTGCTATTTTGACTGACGCCTTCGAAGCACGATAAATGTCCAAATGACGAAAAAAGCTTCGTTCACGGATCATCATTGAGACTAGTTCACCAACATAACCTTACATCATTACTAAATCTTTGGGAGTGGGGGGGGGTTAACAATTGTTGTGAAAGGATGAACTGCTACCGTAGCAATCACTATGAAGGAAACACTGCTCCTAATTGTGTGGCCTTATTTTTTCATGCTACTCTTCGACTTCAACTGTTGCATTCAAAAGTGAGAATTCACATCTTCCCACATGAGGGATGAGTTTATAATGCTTGCATCTGTACAGAAAGTGATCTGGAGTTGATAAGTCATCTTCGGGAAGATCACAGATCTTAACTCATTACCAAACAATAACGACATTTGACCAGTTTGCTGCAGATGACTTTGGAAAACATTGTGGGAAAAGGAGAAATTGCTATTAACGAGCAATTTCTCCTTTTCCCACAATGTTTTCTGTCATATCAGATGATTGTTTTTCAATTTTATCCCATTTTGAAATCTTGTCTGCAAGCTCTTTCAATTTAGGACAGTCAAAAAATTGGCGTTTGGTATAGGATTAAATCAACATGTTTCTTTAGATCTTTGGGGAGATAAAGGAAAATCAGAGACTAAAGTGGGTGAATTATATCATTTTAATATTGCAGCCATAAAAGAATATGTATACAAAAAAACATCTTTACCAAAGGTTTCAGTATTGCAATATACACATGAATTGGGATTGCATCGTAAATCATTTCCCCTGTATAAATACAAATATCTACAGAGACCTAGCCTGGGTACCGTTTAAACATGAATGGGGATTGCATCGTAAATCATTTCCCCTGTATAAATACAAATATCTACAGAGACCTAGCCTGGGTACCGTTTTACTAAACATTTTATGCTTAAAATTTGAGTAAGTTCAAAGCAACATTCCTTCTTATTTCAGTATTCGACTCGGCGATATAGCAAAGTAACACATCATTGGAATCCCCTCTCCGAGACGCTTCCAATGATGTATCACATTGCAATATTGTACTTTCATTTCAGATACTATCCATGTTTATCAGCTTTGCCTTACACAAATATTTTCTTTAAGTTTAGTAAAAAGGTACCCTGAGCTCTATGGAAGAGAAGAACCAATGCTGCAAAAATACAAAATCATCATCATTTCCATATCAACTGTGTTATTGATATTGAAAATGTTGCGCAAAACACTTGTTCTTAATGTTATAATATCAACTTAAAATTTCAACATGAAGGAAGGAAAAGAAGGATTTCTGTGTCAACAGCCCTAATGTAATCAGAAAAAAATGGCAGATTTATGGGTCTCTTATGAATGCTTAAATGGCCACAAGATTCTTTTTTAACCCTTTATCAAACATAGCAGAGGCTCTATGGCACTGCAGACATCTTCTGAAAGAATTGTTGTAAGGATCAATGAGCAATTTCAGTTAAAAGTAATTTCTATTCTTTCAAAGAGAGTGTCTTCAATTTCATTTGAGTTTTATAAATAGCCTTGGCCATATAAATAAAGCAGAATTTTATTAATCATGTCCTCACATCCTAAACCCAACACTTAAATAATTAATTATGTCCAACATGTAACAACAGCACCTGTTGTGGATATCAAATAAAAATGAAATAATATAATTTCTGTCCTTTTTGCAACACATGTTACAACAAATCACAAATAGTCATATTAATTATCAATTTGTAGAGTGGTTTTGAGTAAATTTAGTTCTAATTATTAAAATATAGTCACAAATAATCATAAATGAATCTATATGTCTTTCTAATTGTTTAAAACACCAATGTCACATATAAACAATACAATTCAACAACTCAGATTTACATCTGTTAGGCAGAAATTGGTTAAAAAATACCATGCAATTGCATGGCCTTATATATATTAGTGTTCAACCTATTACCAAACAATAATGACATTTAACTCATTTTGTTGCAGACGACTCTAGAAAACATTCAGGGATAAGGAGAAATTGCTCTTAAAAAGTAATCTCTCCTTTTACCATAATGTTTCCTGCCTCATCAGAAGATTATTTTCCAATTTCATCACATTTTGAAATGTTGTCTGCAAACTCTTTCATCTCGAGACAGTAAAGAATTGGCGTTTTGTAAAGGGTTAATCAGATTTAAACAAGCAATGTCTCCTTTTCCCAAAATATTTTCTACTCTATCAGAAGACTATCAGATTAAGTGGAGACTTTCCTTGTCTTATAGTTGAATACATTAATGAGTTTTAAAAGGATTGCTATAAAATATCGTATTACATATAACAAGCTTATCTTGACACAATGTGTTTAAAGGCAATCAGTTGCTACAAATAACTAAACTATAAAGAGTTCACCCTCAGAATGCTGGGTAATTTTCTAAAAATAGACTTGTGTCATCTGCTTTTCAAAACCATAAATATCTGCTTAAATTTGATGAAGAAAGATTCTCTGAGAAGCAGACAGGTTAGATCACAGGCCAGCCGCCAATTCACTTGGGGTTGGCCTGTGATCTAACCTGTTTGCATCAGCATCAAGTCAGTTCAAGCACTATAAGGGTTAATGATCCTTAATTCTTTCGCCTCAGGACCTCCACACCAGCGCCAATATTAGCAGAAAAGTCTGATTCTTCGCCCATCATGTTTCGTTCGGCAGACATATTACTAGCACCTGTCGATGTACTGATAGGGGAATGGCGTCCATCTATTGGGAGATAACCTCTGTTTACCAGATACGAATAGACTGGGGGCTGTCCAGGCTTCACCTGACTTTGGTCCCGCTTAGGTTTGTGCTCTCTGGATGGATCATAGTTACTATGATAACCAGGTGGTTGCATCATGGGAGGACCTGAGCCTGGCTGTGTTAAAGGAACACTGAAGTTAGCCTGATGATAAGAATTATGATGGGGTGGTTGTTGGTGTTGTTGTTGTGGAAACTGCTGACCTTGAGGGTATAAGGGCTGTTGACCTTGAGGTTGACCTTGAGGGTAGAGTTGACCTTGTGGATAAGGTTGACCTTGGGTTGGGTACCCATACATGGGCTGTGGTTGATGTATGCCCTGGGGAGGATACCCAGGATAAGGACCGCCCGAGAACTGCTGGGGTTGGGATTGAGGTAATGGTACAAATGCTCCTTTTTGAGGGATGTTAGGGGGTGGGGGTTGCTTGTTTGGTTTTGATTTTCTTGATTTGTGTGGTGTGGAATACTCCACTTTGTCCACCTCATCCGGAACCTCATTTTCCTCCTCTGATTCCATCGCCTCCTCACTCTCCTCCTCACTCTCCTCCTCCTCAGTTGTGTCAGACTCGTTATCCGTGTCCGACTGCTCCTCCATCTCCGTTCCTTTAGTCAGGAGTTTTTTATTAGCCTTTATTTTCGGATCGATGGAATCGTATGTTTCGTCTTCCTCTGGGGGAGGGGGAGCCCGTTGTAAAATGGGCGAGATTTGTTTGGGCTTCCGTTTAACACGAGGTGTGATCACCCGTTCAACAAACACTTTTTGTGATTGATCATCATTTGCGCGCACAAAACTGTGCTCATCAGCAGAATAGTCAGATTCATCATGTCTTATAGCCTCTCTATATGTTGGAGGTCTATAGTTTCGCTCACTATTGTTCTTCTCACTGTAGTTCTTCTCACTATAGTTTTTCTCACTATAGCTCCTGTCACTGAACGATTGATCAGAGTATCTGTCACTGTCAAATCTGGATCGACGCCCACGACTGGAGGGTCCTCGTGGATTTGAACTGATGTGAGAAGGTGCTGGAAGAGGTCTTTTAGGTGGCAAACTGGCATGGCCTGAAAATATCGAAAAAGAAATTGACCTTAACAATTTCAATACTAGCTGTGAAAATATACATGCAAAACCATTAATTTTTTATAGAGCAACAACATTGATGTTTACAATAAGAATTTTGAGAGTCTGGAAAAGTCTTCCATAGGAGGTTGTGTCAGGGCCATCAATTAATTTTTTTAAAGAGACTCTCTCAGAGATTGAGATTTCAGCTTTTTGAAATAAAACATCTTCTACCGTAAAAAGAACAACAAAGATTTCTGAAGTAACATAGAACTAGATTATTGACAGCTTCCCAACCCTACTTGTAACTATACAAAGAGGATCTAGAACATTAAAGTCGCAGAAATCTAAGACAGCTTCTATTACACGACAACTGAATAACTCAATAATCTAGTTCCATGTTACTTCAGATATCTTTGTCGTTCTTTTTACGGTAGAAGACAATTTATTTCAAAAAGTTAATAAAATCTCCATCTCTGAGAGAGTCTCTTTAAGGGTACTTGTAAATAACATTTATTCAGTTTAATTGCAGAGACAGTTTACACATATATGCTTCCTGCATGAATGACAACCTGAACTACGCTTTGTAGACATAAAACTGGCTTTTGAGAATATATGACATCCCAATTAACACTCCTTTTACAAAGCTAATGTTAGTTATCTCACATTCATTGTTTAACAAGTATTTACAACTGATATTGATTATTCTTGATTATTCTTTCTTCTGCTTTCTGGATACACAACCAGTGCTTGTACCGAATGTAGAATTACATTTTCAAAGGTTTGTGGAGAAGCCTCTAGTCCACAGACTATTATTCAATGTTTGCTCGTTAACCCTAAGAGTGCAGCATAATTTTTTAAAGAAAGATTCTTGTGTTTTCTGCTTTCAAAAACCTTAAATTTCCGCATAGTTTTGTTAAGGAAAGAAACTTAGACTAGCAAACAATTTAGATCACAGGCCAGCCATCAATTTTCTTGGCAGTTGGCCTGGAACTAATCTGTTTGCATAAGCAAGAAATAAGTTCCAGCACTATAAGGGTTAACAAAAACAAACTCAATATGAATGACTGAATTGAAGTCATGTTTATTTACAAGTGAGAAACAGTCACCACATAAGATTGAAAAAAGTTTTCACTAGCCTGCCAATAGGGCTGGGACAAGTCCTCGAGTACCCTGGTATTGGCCGGGAACAGGTCACTACCCGGGTACCAAATCACTACCTGTTACCGGACGTTACTTTCAGCCGGGTTATAAATCCATATTCAATCATTGACCAGTGAATCAGACATTTCTAAATCATACTAGCAATCAATTTTTCCTGAACCAATTTCTCAACATGTGTACAAATATGTCACACACATATATACATATCTTCAAATTGAACACTGCTTGTCAGCTATCGAAACTATCAACATTTTTTTGTCCGATTGTCGCAATAAGTCCTTAGCGCCTAGAACACATTTATGTGTGGTACAGGTGCTGTCAATCTCTCGGATTTTAAATATGGTGACGGCAATATATCGAGGGTTTCTCAAAACAAAGTTGGTTTTGATGACTGAGGAGCAGCATTGGAGGGTATATAGTACTTGTGACAGATTTTTACATGTTATGTTTTGAGATAATTCTGTAACGCCTGATCCACTTGTTAATGAGTAACAAGGATCTGATCTTGTGTTACCGTTAACAATCCCATTCATTTATGTGGCCCACATTCTAACAAACGTCTCACTACCGAGACCAACATGAAGAGTTTAGATAATGGCAGCTTGAAATCATCTCTCTAAAGTTTGAAAATATGATGAGTTCTTAGGCATTTCAGATTTGAATCTAAGCGAGAATAATATTGGGTTCAGGTACTCGGGTACCCGTCGGTAACATTGTCTAGGGTACCCAGATAATAAATTGCTACTCACCCAGCTCTACCTGCCCATGCTCACTTAGTGCTATGTTTTTTGTCTGTTTATTGATTCACAAAGATAACAAGATATGTAAGAACCCCTAGAAACAGTAAGAGTTGTAAAAGTCATAAAAAAATTACTCATCAATTAGTCTTCATTAGTATATTTTCAATATTTGAAAATTATTTCATGGGGGATTCCAAGCTATGTAACAAGTTTCTGGAGGTTTTTTAAGTCAAGATATTGTTTTGTTCAAATTAAATGCACCCTAATCATATGTTCCTCCAAACACATCAAGTTATTTCCATGTATGGCTGTAACAGTTTGAAATAACCATGCAAAATGAAGAGAAGAATAGTGTACTTTAGCAAACATTACGACTACCTCTAGTTTTGAGCTATCAAATTGCAGACTTACTATCTGACATTGAATTGTCGTGATCTGTTAGCCGAGACTTGCCCATCTTAGCCCGGGGGAGATTGGGCGACCTACGAATACTCGCAAAACCATTCTTTGAACTTTCAGATGTCCATGGTGTTTTAGTGGCGTTGTCAGACGGGACTTTGCCGTTCAGGGTATGTAAACTAGCTGCAGTATTTACGTGACCTAGTTTAGTCTCTGTCCACTTCTTGGAGATTCCCCGCTGTTTACGATAGCAACAAATCACCACGATGATGACGATGATGACAACCAGAGCGAAACCCCCGGCAACGATACCAACAATCTCTTTGGTACCCAGCAATCGATAGTTGTATCCATAATCGT
Organism: Cerastoderma edule; assembly: GCA_947846245.1. Lineage (NCBI taxonomy): Eukaryota > Metazoa > Mollusca > Bivalvia > Cardiida > Cardiidae > Cerastoderma > Cerastoderma edule. Next base: position 32,820,881 of record OX401413.1, on the reverse strand, counting down.
CACAGCCGTATTCATTCTCATAAGTACATCTCGCTACGTCACCTAAAATCACACAAATAGGACTTGTTATTAGAAACTATGATCCGTGTGTCATAAGTACATCTCGCGACGTCACCTAAAATCACACAAATAGGACTTGTTATTAAAAACTATGATCTGTGTGTCGTAAGTACATCTCGCTACGTCACCTAAAATCACACAAATAGGACTTGTTATTAGAAACTATGATCCGTGTGTCATAAGTACATCTCGCGACGTCACCTCAATCACACAAATAGGACTTGTTATTAGAAACTATGATCCGTGTGTCATAAGTACATCTCGCGACATCACCTAAAACCACACAAATAGGACTTGTTATTAGAAACTATGATCTGTGTGTCATAAGTACATCTCGCGACGTCACCTAAAATCACACAAATAGGACTTGTTATTAAAAACTATGATCTGTGTGTCGTAAGTACATCTCGCTACGTCACCTAAAATCACACAAATAGGACTTGTTATTAGAAACTATGATCCGTGTGTCATAAGTACATCTCGCGACGTCACCTAAAATCACACAAATAGGACTTGTTATTAAAAACTATGATCTGTGTGTCGTAAGTACATCTCGCTACGTCACCTAAAATCACACAAATAGGACTTGTTATTAAAAACTATGATCCGTGTGTCATAAGTACATCTCGCGACGTCACCTAAAATCACACAAATAGGACTTGTTATTAAAAACTATGATCCGTGTGTCGTAAGTACATCTCGCGACGTCACCTAAAATCACACAAATAGGACTTGTTATTACAAACTATTATCCGTGTGTCATAAGTACATATCGCGACGTCACCTTAAATCACACAAATAGGACTTGTTATTAGAAACTATGATCCATGTGTCATAAGTACATCTCGCGACGTCACCTCAATCACACAAATAGGACTTGTTATTAGAAACTATGATCCATGTGTCATAAGTACATCTCGCGACGTCACCTCAATCACACAAATAGGACTTGTTATTAGAAACTATGATCCATGTGTCATAAGTACATCTCACTACGTCACCTAAAATCACACAAATAGGACTTGTTATTAGAAACTATGATCCGTGTGTCATAAGTACATCTCGCAACGTCACCTAAATCACACAAATAGGACTTGTTATTAGAAACTATGATCCGTGTGTCGTAAGTACATCTCGCGACGTCACCTAAAATCACACAAATAGGACTTGTTATTACAAACTATTATCCGTGTGTCATAAGTACATATCGCGACGTCACCTTAAATCACACAAATAGGACTTGTTATTAGAAACTATGATCCATGTGTCATAAGTACATCTCGCGACGTCACCTCAATCACACAAATAGGACTTGTTATTAGAAACTATGATCCGTGTGTCATAAGTACATCTCGGGACGTCACCTAAATCACACAAATAGGACTTGTTATTAGAAACTATGATCCGTGTGTCATAAGTACATCTCGCGACGTCACCTAAAACCACACAAATAGGACTTGTTATTAGAAACTATGATCCATGTGTCATGCAACCCTTATTATCATGTTGCTGATATTTCCAAAAATTGTTTTGACAATATGTTAAAAAAAACTGCCATATGATAAAGAGAATCCTTACATTTCAAAACCATATTTTTATCATCTACTGCAGGTTTTTGCAGTTAATAATCAACCCTTTACAGGACATTGTAATGCTCTCATAGAAAGATTTGGTCAATAAAACTATTTGAAGAATTAAATGTCCTTTTTCAAAACTAAGACTAAAATGTTTTGAGAAAAAGGTGAATTGTTGTTTGAACACAATGTATTCCTATGCGATCTTCTGTTAAGAACTGGCTTGCCACATTATAATGCTCCTTTTATCCCAATGAATTCAACTGTTTCTTGATCATTTATATGAATGTAAGTTTTTAGAGATATGCTTTATGACTAATAGTTCACTATCAAATGTTCTGAAGGATCAAAATTAAAAACAAGAGTACCATAAATAGCCTTTACCGCTCAACTGAGATCATATCCAACAACGAGTTTCTGTGACATTGGCTATAAATGATTTCAGAATTATAAGAGGATGGCTTTTTGAATATTTTTGAAGTTGTTTCTCAAATCTTTGAAACAAACTTTATAATTCAGGATCTTTTGATGATGCTACATACCAAATATGATAGCTCTTTGCTGAATTAATGAAAAACCTTGTTTCTTACAATCTAATATAGCTTTTTAAAAAACAAGGATGTCTGTATGATGCTTTACTCCAAATATGGAAGCTCTATTCCTTACAGATTCAGACATGGATTTAAAGGTTTCCAAATCATAATTCACTGTTACTGTTTGGTACAGAATACAAGCCTAGGCCTGTCATTCCTACAGCTTCCCTGGATCCACCAGTACTACGCTAGAGCTCTGAAGTGACATGCGACATGCCACAAATGCCACAAAACCAAGGGTATCGGTAGGGCTCAAACCTGGGACCCCGTGTTCAAAGTCCACCACATTAATCACTGAGCCACTCAGGACCTCAATAATAAACCTGTGACAGCTGGGCTCTGGGTTATTTTAAAACAGATTTTCATGGGGGATCTCTAGATGAAATACATAGCAAACATGAAAGGCCTCGGCCATGCAGTTTTGGACAAGAAGATATTTATATTTTCAAAACCACTGTTTTGGCTATATGTACCTTAAACTATTGTTGTGAAGGATTTAAACAGCGATTGTGGAGAACGATCTATGAACCATTCCTATGAAGTTTTGTTGAAATCCAGTAAGGGTATTTTAACCCATTAGCAAACAATAACCACATTTAACCAGTTTGATGCAGACCACTCTGTAAAACATTGCAGGAAAGGAAGAAATTGCTCGTGACGAGCAATATCTTACTTTCCCACAATGTTTTCTACCCTGTCAGAAGACTTTTCAAATTTCATCATTTATTTGGTATGTCATCTGCAATTTCTTTCGTTTTTGGGACAATTTGAAATTTGGCATTTGGTAAAGGTTTAGGAATGTTGTTCAAAGAACAATTTGACACAGGACAGATGTAAAGAAAATGAATGCTGCTAAACCCTACATGAAGTTTTAGGGTAGAGGGTATTAATTACAGGTCATTTAAGGAAATTACCTGGAGTTGGGGTAACCACAATCCTTATGTCGTAATTAAACTCCCTTTCTCCCCTCGTAAACCGAAATGTGACCAACTGACCAGTGGAGAAATCGAAATCTAAGTCTTGTGGCTTTTGTCTGTTCTGACTAAACTGCCACTGAAATAAAAACAAATCGTTAGCTTTTGAAATGCTTATCAACGCTTTCATGACAAATTTCTCTATGATAATGTTGCAGCAAATGTTATCTTTAGAGACTCTGAAATGAGCAAGAGGTCTATGGTTGCCTTCTGACTTAAACAGCCATCAACTTCAAAGTGAAAGGCATATTTGTGAATTTAGCTTTAAACATTTTCAAATAAAATGTTATCACAATTTAAGGGGCAAGTAAAACCAGTGAACCCCAATACAAGTCTTATTTTTCTTATGAAAACAAAGGTTTAGAGCAATTGAAATTGAATGTGCACTCGTCAAGTAATTAAATTGACATTGGATTGTTTAAATCATAATTTTTACACAATCATAATTGTTTCTCACAGAATACACCTTGTGAGATAGTCCTCTAAACCCATAACCCAACAATAACAACATTTAACCACTTTGTTGCAGACGACCCTGGAAACATTGTGGGAAAAGGAGAAATTGCTTGTATCAAGCACTTCCTCCTTTTCCAACAATGTTTTCTACACTATTAGAAAATAACTTTTCAATTTCATCACATTTTGAAATGTTGTCTAAAAACTCTTTAAATTTGGGACAGTAGAAAATTTGCTGTTTGGTAATGGGTTATACTATCTTTATGAAGCATTCAGAGATGGTGCTATACACAAGATATGAAAACTCTAAGTATTGCTATGTCAGATATTGATATGGACAAGCAATAAATGATTTCTTTGGTAATCTGTTTTCAGTTTGAACCCAATTAAACAACAAGAATATATTGAATTGCACAATTCAATTTTTCAAATGTATGAAACTTCAAGGATGCCAAAAAAGAAAGCATGTACAATTGATCATGCTTAAGTACAGAAAAAATCAATTTTCATCATGACATATGGAACAAAACTTTGTGGCAAAGGGAGAAATTGGTACAAACAATGTCTTCTTTTATCACATAAGCTCATTAACCCATTTCCAAACAATGACGACATTTGACCACTTTGTTGCAGTCGACATTAGAAAACATTGTGGGAAAAGGAGGTATTCCTCGTAACAAGCAATTTTTCCTTTTACCACAATGTTTTCTGCCCTACCAGAAGATTATTTTCCAATTTCATCCCCTTTTGAAATGTTTTCTGCAAACTCTTTCAATTTGGGACAGTCGAAAAATTGTTGTTTGGGAAAGGGTTAAGGTATCTATACAGGAAGGTTAAAATGTGTACAAATCATATTATCTCATTTTCTGAGTTGATCAACTGATACTTTAAATAATACAGCCTACCTTTAACCTTCCATTGAACTCTCCATCATAAACATAGAGATTCACATTTGGGTCACTGATTCTTACAGCAAGGAACTGTATTTTGAATCTGTGTGGTTCCCGGATGTTCTCTGTGTTGAGAGTCAGGGTACAGGAAGTTGTAGCAGCCCCTGTATTGCCCTGGGAACCAGAGCTGAATATTGACACTGTCGACATGCCAACCTCCCTGATTCGGCCATCACAGTCGGCTGGGGAGTCCAGGTAAACTAAAACATTAAACAAACATCAATCAACTACATCATTGGTCTAAATATTGGGAAGGGTGTATGAGGGTCTGAAACACACAGTATCTGAAAACATTGAAAAAATATATTTGTTGCTACTCATTTCAAAAACAGAAGGTTCTGGTGACTCCATAATATTGAGGCAATATACTATTCAACTGTATCTACTCAGCAATCCCCGTAACAAGTCGGTAGATATACCTTGTAGGCAGTACATGAATACACCAGAAATCCTGGGTTAATTCGCCTTATTTCCGGCGGATAACGCAAAATGCACACAGGCACTAAATATGTATTTAAATACACACAAATTGGTTATATATCACAATTGAATGGTTTGTTTTACCCTTTTCATTAAAGATGATCATATCAACACATCTTTGTTTCATATTTTGTCAATCGCCTCTTTTCGGCAATCCCAGGCTTGTACCGGGATTTCCGAGTAGATACAATTGCAAACGCACATGCCCTTCATTGCTGACCTACTTTTAAAAATGGCTCCCCATTACCTCCGAGGTTATTTTAAGAAATGGCCAAGTTGTTCCGAATGTATAATATTGAGGGTTTTGTGAATTATGCCCCTTAGCTGGATCTCTGAACATATATTTAAATTGGATATTAATGCAATGTTTTGTTTATATTACAGCCATTAGAAGTCAACCCAGTCATCCTCATATATCTTCACAAAAATCTTTCCAAGTCACCAGCTGCTTTCCATCATGAACATAATTGATAAGTAGTTAGAGACAAATAAGTCACATTGCATCATCTGCATTAAATGTTAGAAATAATATTGGCTATATACAAAAACTTAAACTTTAACTTGCACACAAGATTCTCTATGTGAACAATGACAAATATCTTACTGTAGGCATGCCTTTCAATATATCATATTTCAATTCTATATGACACCTTCAAGCCTCTTAAATTTGGGACACTCATAAAGGTTTGGGTTGGTAAAGTGATATAAAAAAAAATATGATAGGTTTTAATTATCACAATTCCATTTTCATTTTTGCAAAGTCAACCCATGTTGTATTAAACAAACTTCTATAAAAAGGGGGTTTTATGTGTTTATTCCTGGAGTAATTTGGTAAATATGCATCTCTTTTAGAAGATATTAAATAAAACTTTCACAATATGATAAAAATACCTCATTTGTCATAATGGCTTTTACCTAATATCATTTAAGAATTTAGTAGTCCTATTAAAAAAAATGTGCTAGCTAGAATATACATCATGCTGTTTTAAAAACATATTTAAAGTATATATTGTCATTGTGATTTTGATGATTACCCAAATATCAGGTAGGGCTGAGAGTACCAAAGGAAAAGAAAAGGACCTCTAATCCCCCCTCATAACTTGAAATATGGAAAAGCAATACTTACATGTTGTTTGTGATGTTCCAGGCACACTGTTTATCTGACCTGAGCTTGGTCTCAGTAGAACCAAGACTCCAGCGCATAACAGCCAATTAATTATCATTCTGGACCAATATGAGAATCAACGAAATGACAGCATTGTCAACTGTGTGGGAAGAGAAAGAAAATTAGTTAAGCAATTTCCAACAAGTCCCTTATGCAATAATGAGCATACTAAGAATATATACATTGTTAACAGTATTTGAGACAAAGGAAATAAATTAATTCAACTACTATATTAAATGCTTAACCTATTACCAAACAATAAGGGCATTTGACCAGTTTCTTGCAGACGACTCATGAAAACATTGCCGGAAAAGGAGAAATTTCTCTTAGCGAGCAATTACTCCTTTTCCCACAATGTTTTCTGCTCTATCAGAAGAGCATCTTTTTAATTTCATCAAATTTTGAAATGTCGTCTGCAAACTGTGTCAATTTAGTACAGTCGAAAATTTGGCATTTGGTAAAGGGTTCAAGCACTTTTTGAAATAAGTTCAACAAGTGTCCCATGCGTGAAAGATTATGAACCATCCATTCACAACACAGATGATCAGCTCAAAGTATGATGCCAAAAACTGTCTTCTACATGGTTACTCTTGTTAGTCCACCGCAATAGCGAAGCACATGCTTATTCTAGCACTGAATTTGCAACAACACCTTTAAGTAAGAAGAAAAGCACAATCCGCCTCACATTTATGTTTCTTATGCCAATTAGAAGCCCTGGTAAATGAACTGTCAGATAAACTCATAGAAGGTAAAAGTCTAATAGAGAAGCATATGAGTTCTCAAACGGGGTGACGTTCATTTCCCTGAAGTTAATTTTTATAAAAATGTTCTTTATAGCAATTAATAATGGATATTTTTAATGAAATTTACTTGTGAAATGACCAAATTATGAAAGTTGATTATGAGTAAAGTGAAATGTTATTGATTTTGGAATATTTTGATATAGTATATCTGAGATATAGAGGTATCATAAATGGGTAATGTTTGTTTGTTTGGGAATTTTTGCTCACAATTTAAAAGAACAAATCTATTCAACTATATAATACAAGTTCTCTATTATTCAAATTATTAAACTTCAGGGAAATATCTCTTTGATTACTATATATATGAACTTAAGGGAAACTAAAGTAAATATCACAGAAAAGATATCAATACTTTTGTAAATGATATTATCTTTCTAATTAAATCAATGTTACAAGACCCTTAAGTGAGAAAGACTCCAATGACACATTTCACATCTTTTTATTTAAATTTGATGGCGATATAAGAATTAGTACAAATGACAATTAAGGGCTATGTCAGAATGCATAACCCTAAAGCCTTGTACACTGTTTGATATATAAATTTTTTATCACATAAAAACAACACTCAGAAAAAATAAAATTGAGGGATTTTGTCACAAAATATAGTGACAGCGTAATTATTCCATTATTTTATTTCTACCTGAGTGAAATATATATATTTTTTTAAGAAGATAAGACATCATTTGAAGAATATGATGAATTAACAGTGACACATAGTTATGATAATCAAATTTCGAGTTCTCGGATTATGAACGTTTACACGAAGTAGTTTACCTGTATTTACCTGTACTTCCTGAAAATTATGAACGCCATCTTTGTAAAAAATAATGATAGGCAACAATAATGTATAAATGTTAGTATCAAGGGAGGTAATTCTTTCTTAAACGCGTTCGATTCTGGTAGTCCATGAACGATAATCGAACCTTTATTAAAACGAATGAAAAGAAAATGTAAGTTTACATTCAATAGATATGAACATTAAAATGGTGACACAAAAGAAATCTCTCTTCTAATGTGTAATGATTCTGATGTGGCATAAAATGTTTGTTTTTGAAATAGAACAAGTTGCAACATACTGACTTCTCAAACATTTTAACACGAAGGTTAGTTGACAGTTAAATCTGCCGTTAAATCTTGCAACCAAACACACCGCATTCGCCTTGGTCGACCTTCAAAATGGCTTCGTTTCGTGCAGCTCAAGCTTTTAGACAGTTCTCTACCAGTTCAGTAAGGCACAAATTGGTCCAGCCACCCATCAAAGTCCATGGCATTGGGGGAAGCTATGCTACGGCGCTTTACTCTGCTGCCAGTAAGAGCAAACAACTTGACCAAGTAGAGAAAGAGGTGAACTCCTTCCAAAATCTCCTGGAGACGGACATCAGGTTCAGAGAATTCCTCCTGGACCCCTCTCAGAAACGTAAATTCAAGCAAGACACCCTCGCTGACATTCTTAAGAAACAGAAGTATAGCTCCGTTACGTCCAATCTGTTTTCCACAATGGCTGAGAACGGTAGATTGAGGCTTGCCGGTGACGTAATGAAAGCTTTCCGACAAATCATGAGTGCCCACCGTGGAGAGATCGTTATAACTGTAACGACAGCCCAGGCGCTTGATTCCAGCAGCCAGAAGGAACTGAAGACGTCCCTTCAGGGTTTTGCAAAGCAGGGCCAGAAGATGGATATTCTGATGAAAGTCGACCCAAGCTTGCTCGGAGGTATGACCGTTAACATTGGTGGAGACCGATTCGTTGATATGTCAACTGCTACCAAGATCAAGAAGTACAAGGCACTACTAGAGGAAAGTGTTTAGATGAAACGTTACTGTTTAATGTTCCAAAATGGTGATTGATAGAAGTTTACACAAAGTGAACAGTTACGAGTTTGATGAGGGTACAAATGAAAAAGCATTCAAATGGATTGATTTGTCAGCAGTTGGTAAATGACTGCACAGAGAAAACATTTGTGTAACCAAATTGAAAAATGAAAAAACAGAATGTGCAAACTAGTGCTTTGTATTGAAGTAACATCAATGTTTTGTGATTTGATTTGAAATACCATTACTGTCATGTTAGTAAGAAATATTTGATAAATAGTTGAATGAAGAATATTCTTGGTTTATTGATATATACACCTCCTCACAAACAACTTTCTAAACCCATTTTCTGCACAATAATTGTAGTGTTCATGCTTCAGACAACTAAAGAGTTCTATTGACCAAAAGAACTACTGCTTGTCATTTGTCATAAATATTCCTGGTAGCAATGAATTTTAATGAATTAAAAATGGCAGTTTTCATCTGCTTTCATTTTGACCAATTCTTGAAATCCATTGTTTGATTTGCAGTTGAGAAAGGTTTGGTTGTGACACTGGATAAGCACCAAGGTTTTGGTTATTCTGAGAGATCTAAAAAAGCAATAATGCTTAGAACTCTGACATTGAGATTGTCCAGGGCAATGAAATATTTCATATATGAGCAGGGTTTTCATTAAGATTTTAAGTAACAGATCTTGGAAGAGGGTGAGATTCAGCCACTCAACCCCTTTTTTATCAGACTATGACTGGGCATGAAGTAACAGATTCACACTTGGGATTTTAACAGACGATTTTCATCGGCAATCATCTCTTAATGAAAACCTGTATGAGTAATACAGAGAATCCACAGTAAATGGTTTGAAAGTGGAATGTGGGAAGAAACACTTCATCCATCCCTATGACGTTTGATGCTTTACAGGTTCAAAATAAAAGCAACATTGAGCAACAGCTTAAAGTGAATAAAGTATCATATTCTTGTTTATATAGGCTTGAACTGTATGTTGCAAAAAAAAAAAAATGAAATTGCTTTTTATGAGTGATTTCTTATTTTGCCACTGGACAGACTAAAGAGTAAAGACTATAGTTTGCAGGTCACAATTGCCCCATTGGTTCCCCCTCTTTTTCCAAACTTCAACTCAAGAAACAGTCCAAACTTGTTAAGAACTTCCAATTATGGTCTGTTACAACATATGGCAGTAGGCAGATATATGTTATTCATCTGCTTAGTATTTTCAGCTTGAAGAATTTCGAAGAATAAGGAGAGCTACTATACACTCGCCTTAGCGTTGGTGTGTCATGCCTTGCTTTGATAAATTTTTACTGTGTGTTTGTATCTCATTAACTACAGAAAGGAATGGGTTGAAACTTCATACATGTGTTCAGGGTCATTGGGTAATTGAAAGGCCCCTGATCAAGTGGCACAAATTTGATTTTGATATAAAGCAATTTATGACCCATAACTCCTATTTTGGTTTTAAGCAAATTATGGCATGCAGACCCCTAAACTTAGAGTGTCTTGGTATAACTTGAGCATGCAAATTTGTATCTCATTTACTACTGTGGGAATTGACTAAAACCTCACACATGCTTACACCTTTGCCTCAAGTACATAGCCGATCAAAGGATCATTTTGCCATCTATAATATAACCATATGGTTGCATAATTTGCAATATATAAATTTCTCTACTAGACATCAATATTTCTCCAGATCAGACCGGACAGATTCAAAGGCTGATCTGAAACTATACCATTCATACAGTATATGCAATAAGATAGGATTATCAAAATCAGTATCATTAGGAGAGTAAGTTAACCCATTACCAAACAATAACAACATTTAACCACTTGGTTGAAGACGACTCTGGAAAAAAATTGTAGGAAAAGGAGAAATTGCTCTAATGAGCATTTTTTCCCTTTTCCTACAATGTTTTCTGCCCTATCAGAAGATTATTTTCCAATTTCATCACATTTTAAAATGTCCTCTGCAAACTTTCAATTTGGGACAGTTGAAAATATGGTGTTTGGTAAAAGGTTAAACAATGTTTTTGTTTATGGTTGTTAATGACTCTACTACATATATCATTTTTTTGATACTAAAAAGGAACTGAATATCATTGTACAACAGAAATCTCACAATGGCAACTGTATCCGAATTTAAAATATTTAACATAATGGATGAGTATTGAATGAAAACAATATTTGTGAGAACGTTAGTTATTCAGTCTGTCATTAAACAATTGGTCAATATGAGCATGCATTTGTTTAACAAGTCTGAATTATTAAGAGCAGGCAACATTTCCCAATATTGGAAAGTTTTGTCCAAATGTACAAACATGTTGGCTTTGGTAGGTATGATATAATACTATTTAATGAATGTTTGGACAGATGTAATTCTCAAATATGTTCAACGTGACAACCACAGGTAAAAGGCGAATGATGCCCCCCCCCAAATGGGCCCCATCTCCATCAGCCCCCCTCCCCCAACCCTATAACATTAATATATTGATTTTCTGACACAGGACCCATAGGGGTCCTCTTTGCCAGCGCTGTCTCAACAATTTTTCAGTTGTGTAACGACTTTCCTGGATGCACCAGTACTAGGTTAAGTTTCTGAAGTGACTTATCAAAGGCCACTCCCAGGAAACCAGAGGTGTCGATGGGACTCGAACCCTGGACCCCCGGTTTCTGATTCCACCACCATAACCACTTACCCACTCAAATCTTGTGAGAAACAATATGGCGGCTACTATATTACTTTGGAGGTGTTTCAATTGGATAAACCCAATGAGTTCAGATTGACCCTTGGTAAAACCAATGGCAATTCCATAATCAGTCCGGAGACTGCTATCTTCCGCTTTATAAAATCCCCGACACTGGGCCATCCGGAGTCGAACCAACAAGGTTAGGACCTACTGAAAGGGAACAGTAGACTCCTATCACGTGTGAAGCTCAACCAGGAGTTAACCCATTACCAAACAATAAGGACTTTTGTCCTCTTTGTTGTAGACGACCCTGGGAAATATTGTGGGAAAAGGAAAAATTGCTCGTGACGAGCAATTTTTCCTTTTCCCACAGTTTTTGGCCCCTTCTGAAGATTACTTTCCAATTTCATCACATTTTAAAATGTCTGCAAAATCTCAATTTGGGAATGTAGAAAACTTGGCGTTTGGTAAAGGGTTAATGTGAATTACTGCACTGCTATTGAATCCGCCCACAGATGTGCACGTGTTGTGTATATGAATGAGCAGGGGTCCAGGGGATCCATGGATGAATAAGGTATGGCAATTCTGAATTTATATTGCCTTTGTATCCCGTATGACAATTCGCATAATTTGTTGATAAGTAAAAGCTATCGACACACTGACCTCTACTGAGAGGTGGAGTCTCCGGCTCTTGTGTCTGAGAGGTCGTGGGTTCAATATGCAGGACGATCATACCAGAGATCAAACAACGGCAATGGTTTAGAGTTAAAAGATTTCACCGTTAAAACGTCCCACTGTTAGAACGTTCCAGTCTTTGTCAAAACGTCCCAGTTTGGGTGGAAGAATCTGTCAAACCGTCACATAACAACGTCCCACTTAATTGAGTAACGGCAATAATGGTCATTCACAACACTCTATGTATCAGGGAAAGTGCCAAGATTTGAAAACCAGTTTCAGGCCAAAAGGGTTTGCTGTAACTTGTTTCAATCAAAGCTGCGCTTACATAACTGAAAACATGTTAAAAACGACTAAACAACACGCTACGAGCGATAATGCGAATAGTCTATCCCGTTAAGCATGTACCATATCTCAGCTGTAGCCTATGTGGTATCGTCTTGAATGAACTAGAAGCATTAAGGTGCTTATTATGGCGATATTTTGGTTCTGTATGCAAAGGCAGTCACGTTACAGGTATTTTCCCCACAGATAAAGTGAGATTTGCTCAAATTAGAATTAATGAGACGGTGATTATAAAGTACAAATGACATACTCGTAAGGAGTTGGATAGAAAAATTTGAGACGAAAGGAGAAATTGCTCGCTCCGAGCAATTTCTCCTTTAGTCACAAATATTTCTTAAAGTTGATAATTCGTATTGCAGGCCTGCTAATTTTCAGGCCTGGTCCTGCTTTCAGGCTTTGGTGTTTTAAAATTTCTTTCTTTGTTCATTATGAAAATCTTTAACTTCAGGCTTCAAGCAGTGACAATGATAACATTATCCATGTCTCTGCTTCAAGTAATGATTTTTAGGCTTGAGCACTCCTTAACATTATCAGGCCTGAATTGTATTTGCGTCACGAAGAGTACATTATATGGAGGACCAGGTTAATATACTTGTGTATTCAATGTGAGGAAGTATAACTGATATTAAAACAGTTGAAGTGTCCCAGGATAGATCGATATTCAGTAATGATAAATACAAAGTGGTTTTAAGTTGACGTGTGATGTAAATTGTGCCATCAATCTGCTTTAACTTGAAAATATTCGTGTTTAATGTGTGAAGAGTCCAAAATTTAGATGTATATCGTGCCTTTTTGATAAATCTCATTAAAGCAAAACGATTAACGAATTCCTATCACATGGATCTTATGTATTGGATAGAAGCCTTGATAGATTCTATACAGAATAACTACTAGGGGTATATTGAACGTTTTCTTTTTCTTTTTTAGCTTTGTAGATATTTCAATATAAGATAATTGAACTCGGAAAACATTTAATCACAGTACTCTACATATCTGATGCGAACAATATTTTTCGTATGAGCAATTTTTCTTTGTCTAACAACCATAAGCCTATATCAAATTCCTATCAACCAATTATACGTATCAGCCAATCACACCGGGATGATTTAGTATGCAAATGATTTTCCATTTCTGGAGGTTTGTAACTCCATATATATTGTTTAAAATAGAATAAGTTTTGATTCCAGGCCTGCTAGTTTTCATGATTCATTAAGTACACTGGCAACTGGGGATTTTAGTAATACGAAAATCAGCAACGTGTCAAAACCAGTTAAACACACTACCACCTAACGCCTCATTTTTGCGTCTTGCAGCTGTATAACGGAACATTTGTTGACATCGGTTTTTAATCTGATCCATACAGTGATGTCTCGTTAACCCGAACACGTCCGGTCCCAACAGAATGTCCGGATTACCGAATCATCCGGACTAATGACGCAGAGCATGTTCTGATACACATTAAGACATAAACGGTCTGTATGCACGTGTATACTTATAACCCTTTAGCAAACGCCAAATTGTTGACCGTCCCAAATTGAAAGAGTTTGCAGACGACATTTCAAAACGTGATGAAATTCAAAAATAATCTTCTGATATGGCAGAAAACATTGTGGGAAAAGGAGAAATTGCTCGTCACGTTTTCAAAAGTCGTCTGCAACAAACTGGTCAAATAATTCTGTTCCCTTACAATTTCGTTCGGATTGCGAGACATCCTGATAATCGGTGTCCGGATAAACGAGGCTTCACTGTAGATACAATCATGAAGTACGAAGCAACGCGTCGTTACCTACACCTTTGCAAAGAACATGGAAATATGAATCGAATGCAATCTGTTCACCGTCTACGAAATAACACAACAATGTTCTCGTGTGATATTTCTTTCTCTGTCTTTTTATTATACCACACTTTGAAAACCTTTAGCGCAGTCGACAAGTGATAACATTCTTACAACAAGAGATTGATTTACAATTATCATAATTTAACTTTTATGGAGTTACATGTCACTTTGACAACAACTGAATTCACTGTTATCTAATTTAAACAAAGTTAGAAAATTATTTAGATAAATTACACCATTGAGTAAATTCAGATGTAATTTTGGTGTATTCAAATCCTGGATATTCTTCACTTATACTGAAAAGTTGTAGATGCTTGTATAACTTAGACATTATTGAAAGAGACATAAAACTTCAACTATACCCAGTTCCAATGTAATGGATTTAATTAACACATTACCGCCTAACGCCACATGTCTACGTCTTACAGCTGTCGACTTTCAGAAAGCATTGTGGCAAAAGGAGAACTTGCTTGAAGCAATTTCTCCTTTCGACACAATGCTTTTTAAATCTATTCACATATCACAACTCCATAACGAAAAGGTTTTTCACATGTTTAGAAAGCTTTCATTAAGTTGTCTGCTGCAAGCAAAATAGATCGTTTGCAGGTGATAAAGAGTTAAAAAAAAAGATTTAGAAGATATTACTGTGATTGCTACATAGAAATACACGAACTCTAATCGATCAAGGGTTGAATTAGTCCATATACTACTATTTCCATTGTCTGTTGTACAGTAGGTACTGTTCTATTACGAACTTATATGTTTTGATTTTATCACAGCTATTCATATCAATTGACCGTGGGAAGACTGCACTTATAAACAAACATATTAAATAACCACACAAGTACTTCGCATACCTAGTATCTTTATCGTTTCTCTCATCCAAGTAATTTGTACAATCAACTTAATCTGTTTCGAAATAAAATGTGAATCCTTTTAGTTTTTCTTTATATTCCCCTCTACATATGTTTTGTCTGCTTCCGCAGTATAGACATTGATTTACACACGGACGTGCACAATTATTGTTTAATTGTATGTACATATGTTAATAAATGTAATTGTTTATATATACATTGTAATGGACAATGGGCAATGCTATGCTCGAGTCCAAGTTCGAAAATAAAATTTATGTTATGTCTATGTTATGTGTTAAAGGTGCTTGTTAACAGATGTGAGGAAAATTGGATGTGAAAAATTCTTCTCTTTAAAACTGCACAACAGCTATACTGATATTTGATACACACTGAATGATATTTGATATACACTGAATGATATTTGATACACACTGAATGATATTTGATACACACTGAATGATATTCATTAGGCGTAAGATAAAATCGTTTTAAATTATTATTTTTTTTAAGATTGTGTATACAGTTAATTAACATGTATCTTAATCAAAATGCGTGATATCGCTCTTGAGATCTACCGCATATACATTGTACATACTTATATTAGATAAATTGACGCTTCTTGAATTAACTGTGGTTTGAAAAGCTACTTTTAATTCTAATATATCGAACAACAATACATAACTATGTTTTTTTTTCAACGACGTTTTATTTTGACTTGTAAAAGCACCTTAAAATAATAATAGGAGTAAGACAAAGTATTGGTGCAAAGCTGAATTCTCGCTTGATTAACCCTTATAGTGCTAGAACCGATTTCATGCTTATGCAAACAGGTTAGATCCAGCCCAGCCGCCTAGCCAATTGGTGGCTGGTCTGTGATCTAATCTATTTGCTACTCTCGGTGTCTTTCCTCATCAAAATTAAGCAGATATCTAAGAAAGCAGACGACACAAAATCTATTTTAAGAGAATTACCCATCATTCTAAGGGTTAAACACTTGATTCATTGTGACATATAACGAATTTGTTCTTTATATGTACAATTTGGCACACGGCTTCCAATGGTCCTTTTATACAAGTACATAAAACATGGTGTCTCAAATGATAAACACTTATTAACTAGAAACTTTCGGTATGTCAGATCAGCACACTAGTATTTGGTAAATGATAAAAATAATGGCTGCTTTTCAAATAACACTTTCTACCTTCCTTATTCTACGATATCAGAATTCTGCTTGGTAAAAGTTTATTTTTGGGTACTATATTGGATTTGCTGTGTGGTATATACATAAACAGTTAAAGGTTAGCCAGGATTCTTGTTGACCCTTATAGTGCTGGAACCAACTCTATGCTTATGCAAACAAGTTGGATCGAGGCAAGCAGCCAAGTGAATTGGCAGCTGGCCTGTGATCTTACCTCTTTGCTATTCTGAGTATATTTCCTCATCAAAATCAAGCAGATATTTAAGGTTTTAGAAAGCAGACTACCAAAAAATTAATTTTTAGAAAATTACTCAGCATTCTTAGGGTTAAGTTAGACTAATCGACACTATCTTGGAAGCAAAAAGCATACAGCAACACTCTTTCATGTTTGTTTAGTAAGTGTGCCCATTTGAAAACCACACTTTATAAATCAAGTAGATATATATATATCTCATCTTAGATAAACAAGAGTATTGTTACTGTCATTTTACCATCACTCTTATGAAGAAGATGCATCATAGTTTTAGTTTCAAAATGAAAGAATGAATATATTTTCTATTCCCAGATAAGATTACAATGCCACGCTCCAGACATTGATTCATTAACGGTGGACAGCAAGGTAAATCAGTTATAGATCACTCATGGATAAAATGTAAAATGAAAGTTTTTGATGACGAAAACGTACCACGTGACAAGGCGACCCTGAAAATGGCGGGAAACAACAATTGCCGAGCCGAATCCGTTCCTGATAGACAAACAAGAAACACCAACCTGTCCAACCAGCCTGATACCACGGGAGATAACCCAGAACGTCACAATGAGATGTCAGTCCGAGGCAGGCGGAAGTTGAAGAGACTACGGCGGATGTACCAGGCGGAGCTGGTGAAAAACATGGCGTTCTCTCAAAGTGCTAGACCGTTTATAGCACTAGGCTCCAAACCTCTTTCCGTACAGCGGGGTAAGTGTTAATAATTTTTGTTTCCTCCATTTTCGGAGGAGTTTAAACAATTACAAAAAGAAAAAATACACAAATAAGCTCTCTTTCTTTAGCCATACACCTCATATACCGTCACTCACAGACACCCCATCCCCCCTTCACAATCAAATCAACAGCGCCTTCCCCCATACAAAAATGTATGTCACTCACAACGCTCTCATTCGCACACTAATTTGAACACAGATGCATGTGTATATGATCTGTGACAAGAAACTGTATAGTTTACACCTTGAATAAAATATTGCCATTTAATTGTCATTGTCATATTGTATGTATATATACAGACAAAGGTGTAACGTTCGTTGGACGTTTATGCAAATTAGGAAACCTAATGCATTGAGAGGTTCGTTTGCTCGGTTCGTTATACTGGTGGCAGCGGTGGGATGAAGGTATCTCCTATCGGAGTTGCCATTCCCACATTTCCCTACGGTACACGACTTGGGAAGAGTCTTCTCGGAGGTGGGAGTAATGTAACTTTCGTTCAACGTTTATGCAATTAAGGAAACTTATCCATTGAGAGGTTCATTTGCTCGGTTCGTTACGAAAGGCATAAATACATGTCTGTTATCTATAATGTGTTACCTGTATCGAAAATGGATTTATTCAAACTGACTTTTCTTGTGGCCTCCGTTATGATGTAGGCAGGCCATGAAAGGTCGTCGCTTGGCAGACTAACAGAATGCCGACGATTCTTCCTAGCTTGATAGCCCTCATATGTAGTTATGTTTGGGGTCTTCTTTTGGGTTGACCATCAACTTTCCGTTTCTTGTGATAATCTTGTATAACCTTATAATATGATATCCCATGCTTTATAACGGTATTGCGTCTCACTCGATTTCTCTATCGAGTGTTAGACGTTACGCCGTTATAAAGCATGGTTTCATATACGACCAGAACCGGAAAGTTGATGGTCAACTTATAAAATGTAATCCCTCATTCTTACCCTTTTCACTTTATTGGTTTCATTGTTTATATATGGTGTTTCCTCTTTGAAGAAAATATCTTAAACCCTTTAACAAATTTTCGACTGTCTAAAATTAAAAGAGTTTGCAGACGACATTTGAAAATGTGATGAAATAGGAAAAATAAGCTTCTGATAGGGCAGAAAACATTGTGGGAAAAGGAGAAATTGCTCGTTAAATAAGAGCAATATTTTTCCTTTTCCCACAATGTTTTCCAAAGTCGTCTGCAACAAACTAGTAAATTGTCGTCATTGTTTTGCAATGGGCTAGCCCAAACTTATAATTGTCACCCTTACATTACAGTCGCATCTGTGACAGATGGACCGACGAAGGCTGGAGATGCCATGGAACAGCTGGATTAGAGGGAGACAACCGGACCGACTCGTAACCAATAAAGTGAAGTAGTAGTTATCCCTCCTGAACATAGCATTTTCTACCAGACGTTATCTAAAATCAGTGACAAAATACTATTACTAAAGGCTTTGATTTAGACGTTATCAGTGTTCGTTGGTTCATTTTTTCATTCTTGTTTGCTAAAGTTGTTGCTAACAAACGGATGTTTCATCAACATTACAGTAGAAGTGGCTATAGTGATTTATATTGATTCTATACTCTATAATCCATTGATTGCACTGGTTTTGTTGTGTGCTATTGCTCATTTATTCGTGGATTTTCTTTCATTTATTTCCTTTTTCATTGTTCTTTTTTACATAAAATCATCATTATTTCAGTAACATGGCCGACAAGTGGCTTGGCATAAAGTCTAGAGACAGGAAATCCGAAATCGTGAGATTAGAAAATTGACAGTTAAACTTAATATAAGAAAAAGCCTTTAAGTGTAGTTGCCATAACATTTCTTATAGAACAGCATATGTAGTGTCTTACAGCACCTTTGATTTAAACGAATTCAGCGAATTCATCGACTGTTTGAGTTTACTTCGGGGTTATTATACCAGTGGTGACGAATAATGGAAATTAAAAATTGGCTAAAGATGGAATCGAACTAACGGATTGTAGTATTTGTGTCAGTCGACCGAGAGACAGTCTTAGCCAATCAAAACTTGTAAAGTAAAACCGGAGTTAAACGAACTCTCACGATGAAGGTGCTTGGTAGAAATCGGTCACTTCCGGTCTCCAGATGTCACTGTAATCTATTTTGGTATATCAGGAACTACCTTGGGTGGTTGTAAACACTTTTTGATCATAGGTTTGGAATTGGTAGGGCCTTCCAAAATGTTTGAAGGAGTAATTCTTGGTAATGAATAGTACTGAGACATTAGTAAGCTTTTTAATTAATGTAAAGACTATTATTAAGTTTCATTTGGGTTATATTGAATGACTTGAATATGCCGGTTACGCACATTTCTGCACTGGCAAGTGTCAAGGCTGGAATAGTTCGTCAGTTTGTGAAAAATACCGAAAAGGGCGTTTTTCAGGTACACTTTGGATATAGCAAACAAATTCTAAGTCTTGTACCAATTTTCAGTGGATAACTTGTATGCATAGACTGTGTCGAAACCGCAAATAGTGGTGATGGACCTCCTGCATTCGTAGGGAATTCTGTATAGAAGTTAAACATTTGTCGAAATTGAGCCGTGTTGATGACTGGTTATTGCCCTAATGAATGTGGTCTATGATAGCTGTTGTGAATTTCTTTTTCATTTCTTGGTCACTGGCATGATGCACTCAATGTATAAATATTGCTTTTGACATACACATGCCGTCCCAAATAAAGGCCCATTAGTATGTACTGGTATCTTTATCCTTTACCAAACGACAGATTTTCGACTGTCCCAAGTTTGCAGACGACATCTGAAAATGTGATGAAATAAAAAATAATCTTCTGATAGGACAGAAAACTGTTGGGAATGGAGAAATTACTCGTTAAGAGCAATTTCTCCTTTTCCCACAATGCTTTCCAGGGTCGTCTGCAAAAACTGGTCAAATATCGTTATTGTGTGCTAATAAGTTAATGAACTCGTACTGAGGGCGTAACCCATATCGTCATACGGTACTTTGTGACTATTCTGAGTTGAAACAAAACATTCGATGATTGTTGACTATATAGAATGATACAGTGTACTTGTAGTTAAAGATGTGCAACAACAACCACAGGAATGTTAGTCAGGAACTTAACAAGTATTCTCTTTAAGTCTAAACTGTCTCTAGATTTCTCTGCAGAAGGTGTAAAACATTCATGTAAACACGTTCTAATACAATGGGTGAACTGTAAGATTGAACATCAAGACTACATATAGGTTTAGAGAAACTAAGTCAAATAACTGTGATTACAAAAGCTTTATTGGTGTAAATAAAAAGCAGCTATTATAACTGCTATTAAGATATCAACAAAGCGCGTTATATTGCCAATCAAATGCGTTTGAATAGCGAACATAAGTCATAATTTAAAATGAATCCAAGATACTGACTGTATCTTCGATATATAATCTTATTAACCCATTACCACCTCACGCCACATTTTTGTGTCTAGCAGCAGACGACTCTTAAAAAGCGTTGTAGCAAAATGCGAAATTGCTTGTCACAAGCAATTTCTCCTTTTGCCACAATGCTTTTTTAATCTATTCACATCTCACAAAAACCACACTGAAAGGTTTTTTCAAATGTTTACCAAAAAAAGCTTTCCTAAAGACGTCTGCTTCAGGTAAAACAAATTTCGTCTGCAGGTGGTAAAGAGTTAACGTCTATCGAAGTTCTGCCGCAACTAACATCAATGTGGGGACTAAAATTAAACTAGTCCAGATTGGAAGATATGACAGACAAAAACTTTACATGAAAATAATACATTATTCCTTTGACATTCCCAATGACCTTGGGTTATGGCAACACAGATACAAATTGCTCATTATAAGCAACTTGTCATTTTGTTACGTGTTTTTTATTAGAAACAACGTCTTCGGCAGATGCACCAAGAATATGTTTTATGAAATAATGTTTTAATAACTAGTTCAAGGGTTCGTTTAAAAACTTGTGTGACTCTATATAACATACGTTTATAATAAATCGCCTCATCGAGAAAATCATCGTTAAGTGACCTTTAGCAAGATATACCTTTGTGACGAAGTCTTCTTCTATTGACAGTCATTGTCACTTTCTTGAGATCAGATCTAGTTTGCATAGATTTTTATTAATACACAGAAAATCCATAAAGATTTGTATTAATACACAGAAAATCCATAAAGATTTGTATTAATACACAGAAAATCCATAAAGATTTGTATTAATACGTCAACAATCCAAAAAGACTTATATTAATACGCATGAAGAAGCATACTCGACGAAACATTATGACAAAAGCATGATTCCCTCAAGACAATTGATGTATACAAAAGATCATAACAATACATTTTCAAACACATGCACACAAGAAAGCTTTTGCTTAGTCCCAACTTTGTACTATTACATGAAGTGAGTAGCATACACAATATAAGTGACACATATATTCAAAACCGATAATTGCAATATAAAACACTGCTACACGGTTAAGTAAAAAGCACAAAGTCAAATCGTTTGCATTTCGATAGAAACATTTATTTTTGTAACCGATTCCTGGTGTTTTATCAAGTTAAGCATTATATTACTATTTTCCATAGAAATTATAACAAAAGATAAAAGTCTTACACGAAAAAATCACATAATATTGCTTGATTCCTTTCGAATTTGGAGGCTATTCATAATCAGGAGTCGGGTGTTTGATGTTTGAATAACCCTTGCGAAATGTTAGCCAAATATTTGAATCGAGCCCTGTAAAATATTGGGTAACAAGCGTTATTCAATGTCCTTTTCAATCAATAACCTTATTAAACAGATTGTTTATGCTGATCATCCGATAAAATTTCGTATCCAAAGATTACAAAATCAACAAGTAATTAATATGCTGATAAAAGAGATCTCCAGCTGCATCAGAGACGGTATTGAAGCAAAGCACAATATGTCTGCCATGTCTCTCTATATCTCTCTATTGATATGGGTATCCTATGGACAGAACACATACTTTACTAACGCCTGGTCCCACGTTAAGAGGTTCACTATACTCATCCTTCTCTGCATCATAGTAACCTAAATATACCTCCGAGTCCTCCGTCGACAGGAAGTAGATGCGCGAATCACACAATCCAACATGGCGGTAGAGATGGCCGTACATTTCCGGTGATGAGGCTATTTCCGTCCATTGCTGGGTTTCTACGTCGAGAACTTCACACGTGTAACAGTCCCTAAACCCCGCCCCTTCCTCACGGGACGTATACCCGCCCAGAACGTACAGCTTATCTCCCATTGTCGACATACTGTGACCTTGTCGTGCGCACAGCATTTCCGGTAAGATAGACCACTCTTCCTTACCCTTGGTCAAAGCAAGGGTGGTCTTTAACGGAACTGGAAGGGTGGGGTCCTCGGAAATACCCCCGGACACGTAGAGTTTGTCCCGGCAGTACGCCGACGCCGTATCGAAGCAGCCTGTAGGTAACTGTGGTAACAGTTTCCAGGAGTTTTCATTTGGATCATACATCTCCACGGACGCTAGGATGATATCCTCTTCCGTACCTGTTAGTACATGAAACACGCCCCCTACCGCAAACAGTCCGTCTTTAGAGCTACACAGCGAGAACGAGACCCGTGGTTGACTCATGTCCGCTAGTTGGGTCCAGCATCGATCTCGGGGATCGTACCTAAACGTACAGATAGAGCTGGCACAATCAAGATCGTAACCCCCAACAGCAAACAAGAAGTTGCCCTTCACCACTGCATTCATCGTACTGTAGTCCGTGAAGAGTCCTGGAGGAAAGGGAGGTAATAAATGAAAACATGGTCATTTTAAGAGTACAAAGCATCGTTGTTCTTGCTACAGGTCAATATTGTTGTGAAACCTTAAGGATCAGATTAAAACAAGACCATCATCAATGGCTCTTTTCAAAATGTGCATAATTAATTCCTAAGCGTTGGTATTGTTGTGACAGAAAAGAGAATTCATTAATTACGAGCCATTATCTTACACTGCTTAAAAATGACGTTTGCTTAACCCTTTCCCAAACAATAACGACATTTGGCCACTTTGCTGCAGACGACTTTAGAAAAAATTGTTGGAAAATGAGAAATTGCTCGTAACGAGCAATTTTTCCTTTCCCTACAATGTTTTCTGCCCTATTTTCCAATTTCATCACATTTTAAAATGTTGTCTGCAAACTCTTTACACTTGGGACAATCGAACATGTGTTGTTTGGAAAGTGTTAAGATCCTTTACCGTAAATCGCGAAACACTCCATGATTTATCTCGGTTATTAGGCCATTAAGAAAAAAACTGTTGTAACTCACTGAAACCGCTTCGACTAGCCCTATGATAGGTGTTATTCAATGATAATATGGAAGATGTACCTATTCAAAAACTCGAAGAGAGGGTTCGGCGGCCACCTTTCTCTTAAATCTGACCACGTGATCCCCCACCATTGATAATTTAGACACTTCTGCCCAATTCATGAGCGGTTTAATGTCGAACATGTTTTAGGAAAAAAGTAAAATGGTGCAACCCTAGAGTTTCTCTTCATTATACCAAACCTTCCTATATCTACTGACTGGGAAAACACTATAGAAACCACTGTGGCAAAAGTTGAAATTATTTGTAACAAGGAACGTCTCCTTCATTCTTAAAACACAAATAACTTATCAATCGTATTGCTTTTGTTGTCGTTTGCAAAAGCTTCAACCCATAGTTGCTTGAAACAATAGATATATATACGTTGACCAGTTTAAATTTTTTATAGATAAATGTACATGCCGGAAGGACCAAGCTGTTCTATAAATAGATTGGCGTTATCATCATACGGGTCCTTGTAAATGACGACGTTATTGTCCTCGGAAAAAGAGGACAGCATGACCGTTGGGCGGGAACCTCTGCTTAGATGTTTCTCGTCGTCCTTCATACACTGGCAAGGGATGTTCAAACTGTACATCTTGGCATCTTCAATCTATAATTAGAGGGATGTTTAGTAGTAATTAATCATTTTCCTTTTCAAATTGGTCTACATGGATCGTAAATGTCAATTATAGAAAACAGTAAGGAGGAATGTTTTAGTAGTGATTGCTTTAGGAGTAATTAATATCTTTCCTTTTCAAATCAATTTACATGGATCGGAATATATAATAAAAAGCAAAACTGTTTTTTGTTTGTTTGATTAATTCACCGTTTACCATCCGCAGACCCACATTTTTTTTCTTGAAGCAGACAGATTTTGGAAAAGCTTAGGAATTGAACTCTACTGTACTTAATTTATTTGTATTTGATTTATCCTATAGCATGAGCTATTCGGTTGATCCATATTTATTTTTTGCATGTACAATTTTGTATTTGCTATATAACATGTAATGTTTATTATGCAATCTTAAAACAGCCATATTTGAAAGGATTCATACCTCTTCTCTCAATTCTTTTATGTCAGTCACTGTTGTTGGGATTTCTTCTAGCTCCTCTAGGTCCATGATTGGAAACCGGATCTGCCTTAGTAACGGAAGTAGATGCTCCTTCCGGTTGTCGTTGTCTTCCTCCACCCACTTCAGCACCAACTGTGGACAAAAGGAATGTACTCTTACAGTTTGATTACAGATTAAAGGTTCGTTTTGATTCGGATTCATTATGGAAAAGGGATTCATGATTCCTCACGATTTAGATCCATTATGAAAAAGGGATTCATGATTCCTCACGATTTAGATCCATTATGAAAAAGGGATTCATGATTCCTCACGATTTAGATCCATTATGGAAAAGGGAAGAGTGCGTTTCATGATTTTTCGAAGAACCAATTGTAAACATTAATCGTTATTTCCAACCTTAAAGACATATACAGTGTACTTATATGTAGTTCAACAGAGAGGTCCATGTATTATATTCTTTATTCCTTTCAATGGAATCATTCGGCATAAAACGACCCTGGTTACGCATTCAGGAAGCAGTCATCGAGATTGGATTCTGAAAATTGATTTTGTGTCGTCTGCTTTCCAAAATCTTTAATAGCTGCTTTATCTGTTGAGGAATAATACTCAGAATAGCAAACAGGTTTAATCACAGGCCAGTCGCCAATTTACCTGGCGGCTGGCCTGGTTCTACCCTGTTTGCAAAACAATGAAATCGGTTCAAGCTCCATTATAAAGGTTAAAAAAAAAGCGTTGTAAAGCTGATACCACACTGTGTAGTAAAGCGGAATAGGTGAACTCACCTGCATCAATGTATACTCGGACACGTCCACATACAAGGACTCCATCAGATAGCTGAACAGGAAGTCGAAGCACAGGTCCTTGTAGAACGTCTCCTTCTCCACAAGTGTTGCCAAATTCTGACTGAAGTAGCGGAAGATATCCCAACGTATATCGCCTAGTGAGTATCGATCGCAAAGCTCCATGGTCAGTGGATAATCCAGCATACCCATGTGACGTATCATATAGTCGCAGCAAATATCCAGTATCCAATCAACGTGGAAGAAACGCCCCGCCTCCAAAATATTCGGGACTATTTTTTCTTCGATAGACACGTGGCCGTGATAAAAGTAGTCCAACATGGCGCTGATTCCGGCAGGGCTTAGGTCTTTAATCTCGATTATGAACTCGTCCTTTTCTTTCATTTTGTGTTTAAACATGGCGTCGAAATAGTCGCTGGCGTCAGAAAGGACCTTTCGATGACCTTTGAAGAAAGAGTTACCGACCTTGAGTTTAACGTCGCATGTGCTGTCGTACATTTTGGCGTTGATGCGGGTGTATTTTTTATTGATGTATTTGATTTTTCGGTCCGTCAGGTAAAGACGATCGAACGGCAGATCTTCCACAGGTTCCTCCGCGGCCTCAACGTCTTGTTGTTCTTCACCATGGCAGTTTTCTGATGTAAGCTGTTGACTGGTCGCCATTTTGTTTTCTTATATTCCTGAAAAGATGGATTGATAATGTTTGAATTTTTATTATTATGATTATATGTGCAATGAGGAATAATGATATAATAGTGTCGATGTAATTGTTTCTTATATTTACTTTTATTAATTTAACATAACTTTTTCTTTAGATCCAACGACCGTACTTCAATTATTAAAAGTTGCATTCTAACAAAGTAGAGTTGGACGTGAAAGCCGGTCGGAAAGCTCAGTCGGTTGGCTATTTGCACGGTACGCGAAGGTCCCAGCTTAGAGACCCAGCATATCTGCATGTTTTCTCACCTTTGTAATCATTAAGAAGGGTTTTGTTGTGACATATCCAAAGGGAGTACGTACAATTTCGGTGCTGGTCATTACGGTATATAATAATGTTTGAAACATAACCTGCCATTGGTAATTAAATCATCGTTAAATGTCACATACCACAATTGGTTACGTGAACATAAATGAAATAAAGTAAGTACGATAGAAATACGATATATAGCGCTATGGCCGATCCATCGAGAAACCGTCCCCGTATTAAAAAATAACAATACATGTACGTCTTTTAGAAATTCATCGTAAGACTAAAGAAACTCCACATTTTTCAAGGACTTGATTTAGCCACGATGCTTTTTCAATCTTCATACATATCACAACAGACGAACTTAAAGGTTTTTGCACGCGTTTACACAAGGTTCTTTTAAAAAACGTCTGCTTCAAGTAAAAAAAATGGCGTCTGCAGGTGGTAAAGAGTTAATTTACTATGATACTGTTCAAGCCATACGAGACTGTGAGCAGGGAGATCGACTGAACACCACGTGTATCCTGGACAAAACATAACATAACACAACACAACACAACACAACATAACATAACATAACATAACATAATTTTATTAAGCATTAACCATCAAAAACGTGTTTATAGATTACAAAATATATCTATATTTATAAAGCATGTGTAAGGACAAGGTCCTGCTACCTAACACTCTACACGAGGCTTCATAATGAGGCCTAGCCAGTTAAGCCAACAAGGAGATAAAGGTTATCTAACTTTACTCAGTGTGAAGCAATATTACTGCCGCCCACGAAAACAGGTAACATCGAAAACACACACCTTCCTTAACCCATTACAAAACAATAACGACATTTGACCAGTTTGTTGCAGACGACTCTGGAAACCATTGTGGGAAAAGGAAATTTCTCTTTTTCCCACAATGTTTTTTGCCCTATCAGAAGATTATTTTCCAATTTCGTCCCCTTTTGAAATGTCGTCTGCAAACTCTAAAATCAATTTGGGACAGCCGAAAAATTGGCGTTTGGTTAAGGGTGAAAAAGGCGTTATACATACCCACGCATACTATACGATTCATATCTCTTCACCAAATGACATATTTTTATCACCCTTAAAGGTAACAGTTTGTAGGCGAACGATTGTAGATATTGCCCTACTTGTCCAAATGCACTGACGGACAAGTGACGGTTACTTAAGGGTATGTCCTTTTGATTCCGGGCCGGTCCCTTTGATACGCAGCTTAATATGTTTGTCGACATACAGTGAATCAGTTAAACACCCACGGGATATAGACTGTGAGCTTTGAAGTCGGTATTTCAAGTAAACTCAGTAGTTCCAGGGCAATTCAGGTCAATTGACCATTGACTTGCACAAACCTTGAATATTTCTACATCAAACAAATGAAAAACATTTAAACATTATAGACTGACATACAAGAAACCCATTTTGATGCACGTTCAAACTGATATGAATACAGATTGTGGTGAGAAAGACATGTGGACGTACACATAGAAGTATAGACAGACATATGGACGGCCATGCATGAACACAGACAGAAGTACAGACAGAAGGACGGACGACATACAGGTATACACACAGACGTACGTTAACAGACATACTCTTGTTTTCTAAAAGGAAGGGAAAACTTATTTACGAGTGGGCTACATTGCTGAAGTGACAGAGCGCCGGTCTCTTCTACCGAGGGTCCCGGATTCGATCCCGGTTAGGCATGGTGAAAATACCTGGAACTAACCCACAAATCGATGCAAGTACTGGTTTAGTATCCCAAAAGCAGTCATCGAGAGTGATTAATACATGCTTCAAGCTCCAAGCCTTTACAATCGATTTAAAGCAAATAAGTTAAGTTTAAGAACCAGAAGTTGCCCTTTCACAGTGTGAACAATGAATATCATGCTTCATAAATATGTACGTGTATTTATCAAGCCCTCATTTAAATAAAACACTCCTTTGTATTGGGTTGAGGTGTAAATACCGATATGGACCATTGGTTTTAATGAACGATTTAAGGATGGTTATTAGGCAAGCATTTAACTCACACCCTGTTCAACTGAGAATTTAATACGACACTAGCACATTTAAAACATATAATAGTTCGTTAGGTCCAATTTGAAAGCATTTGGAGATGACAAAAAGCGATCAAGAAATTATTTTCATACTATGATATTCAGTAGAAACAATTGTCATGAAAGTATATCAATTGCTGATGTTGAGAATTAATTGTATTTTAAGTGGTTTCTTATAAAAAAAACAAAACAGTCTCTTCGCAAAGCACGGAAGATATCTCAGCTGTCCATCAAAATGGTAATTTTATTGAGCATGGAACAAATCGTCTCTATTGAGGAAAAATGCGTTACCCATTCATTCAATTTAAGGAATAAAGCCTTTCGGATAACACTTAGAATGAACATCTTTAATGCACATATGTCAAGAACAACATATATAGTCTTACATGGAAAAAAGGGAAGAGTATTCTATCGCAGTAAATCAAAGTAACATTCCTGACCAGAAGGAAAACTGCTCTTAATGAGAATCTCCATTATTTCTTTTGTCACTATAATTTCGAACGAATGTTATATTTTAAACTTTTAAATTGACGGCTGTTGTTCATTTCAAGTTGGAACCTCATCGTCCATTATGAATGAATACATTAACCCTTGGGATACTGGGTATATGTCTCAAAATAGATTTTGTGTTTTCTATTCAAAAACCTTAGATATCTTCTTGGTTTTGTTAAGGAAAGATACCCAGGGTAGCAAACAGGTTAGATCACAGGCCAGCCGCCAATTTACTTGGCGTCTGGCCTGGGTCTAATCTGTTTGCATATGCATAAAGTCGGCTCCAGCGCTATAAGAGTAAACTGTTAACGGCAGAAAACGGAAGTTCATTCACATGAATCATACATAATCATGCCTATAATGGCGGATAATATCGGATCTGTCTACAAAACAGAGATAACGCCTCCATAGTGTACACTTTGTCTGACTAATTGAGAGCTAGAGAGAGTGCGATCTTGCTATAGTTATTCGTATAGACCAGATAAGTTAACGTTGTTTTGAAATTGAATTACTACCCGAAGTTAAATAAAAAGACGTTTTCTATTTCAGTAAAATAAACCAGTAACAATCATGGGCAAAAGAAAACAGGGTCATAATTAGAAACCGTTTTTCAACGACAGGTTATGTGTTTCTTTTAACATGAGTATGTTCATATTGTTTAAAACTTATTAGTATAATGTATATATTTGCTAAGTAGATGTCTAAGATATAATCATATACAAATAAATATATGATAATGGACAAAGGCAAAATGTTTACCATAGTAGACATGTAAACCATTTGATTAAAATAACAGCTTAATCAGCCATACTTTTTTCATACTCATTAGGTTGTCATACGTTTTCAAGCTGAATCTCTCTTGGGTTAACGTAAGAAGAAATGGGACAAACCCTGCGGAACTGTGAGTCAAAGTTAATAACGCCTCAACGCACAGTCATTTCCTCAACAAGACACGAATAGACATCTATTGTTTACCATATACAAATATTTGGCTGTTCCAGATAGAAAGCAACGACAGACGAAACATGTAAAATACAGAAAACGT